>JWIU01000016.1:0-363487 GCA_000966885.1 Xylaria sp. JS573
CTAACCCTAACCCTAACCCTAACCCTAACCCTAAGACTTTCTGAAGCGCCCCAATCGCGTGCGAGCAGTCGGAGCAACTCAGTCGCCGTTCTCGGGTTGTCGGGAAGTTCGACTTCCCGAAACCTGTTTACTTAAGTCGACTGTCTTGCTGCGCTAGACACACTAATGCCCTGATGAGCCACACACGGCGAAACTATCTCCTCTAGTTCAAGAACTAAGGATAGTCGGTTTTTAGTGTACGCCTCATCAGCAATCTTTTCTGCAAATCTTCAACGCTGCCCATCTCCATCTCAACTAACCCTAACCCTAACCCTAAGAACGTTGCATTTCCTTCCAGCCAGTGTGGGTCCACCCCTGCGTAGTCTCTGGGGTCCTCGTTTGACAGGTAGATACAAGGTAGTCCCCATTCGGCGTAATGCAGTTTCCGGAGGTATTTGTCCGTTACCGAAAAGTTGTTCTGGCACCCTAGCATTTGTTTGTAGTGCTTGAACATATCCTTGTCAGTGAGGGGTACATCGTCTATGACGATGTACCTCTTGGCACTGTCCAAGAGGGTTGCATTCCAGCATCCACTCATGTATGCATGGTTGCCTAAACTACGTGTCCATATTGTCTTGAACATGCGGGTCGGGCCGAACAGACATAGCGACTTTGGTCGTGCTATGCGAAAATAGATTAGCGTTATTCAAAACACTCAAAACAGTTTTCCCCACGGGGCTCCCGGCGTAGGGAGTTCCGCAATAGTTTCTCTCCCCACGTACTAGTCATAGAGTGAGCTACCCAACGTACTAGTCATAGCTCGGGCTCCCCGGGGTTAGGGTTAGGGTTAGGGCTAGGGTTAGGGTTATCATGGAATATGTTCCTCTTCGTTATGTGTAGACGTATCTTGCTTAGTCCTTAGGTTTTCCTCCATCTATTTCATTATCGGTTCGAGTAGGTCCCACATTCTATTTAGATTGGGGGATTTGTAAGTGGGAAGTTCCGGTTTGTATCGATTGTCGGCATATGATCGGATGTTCGAATAATGAAGGATTAGGTTACGTGGAGCGTTTTTGCGGAACTGATTGAAAAAGACCGTTCGGTTTTCTGCATTGACAATTTCGTTTTAGAAGTCTTTTTTGTTTTTTCGTTGGATGCTTTTCGGTTCCGGCATGTTTCCTTCGATATGTATTAATTAACTTCCCGTTTTTCTGAGGTATCTTCAGGCTGCTAGCTTGTTTTTAGTTCGACTTATGTTGGGGTAGTATCCCTTTATGTCGAAGAAGCGAGAATCCTTGATATTTCTTTTTTTATCCCACTCGCCAAGAACGTGATAGTGGGGTGTATCGTTTTTGTGGTTTTTTAATACGGCACGGAATTGTTCGAATTCTAGTGTTTCAATGTGTTGGATAAATGTGTCTTTGGGACAGTAGCACTTGGGGTACGTAAAGAAAACTGAATGTATAGCGAGTTGGAATGATCTGCCCGTCGTAATGGGGTTTTCGAATGTGACGTCTTTGTTACTGTGATTGTCGTCGTTTTGAGGAGATTGCGAAGATGCATTTGACGCTGTGTTGATGATTTGAGGTAAGTTGTCATATACGATAATGTCAGGTTGATGGGATGGAGGGATAATGTTTTAAAAAAGTTGTTGTTGGCCGGGAAACTGTGACTCAGGTACTATGAAGTCTGCCATTAATAACGTAATAAATGGAGTGGGATTGGGTGAGCCAGATTGGTCCGTGCGTTTTGGGTTGCCTAGATGCCATATTTGGAAAGTTGTGTGTGTTATTGTATAAGTTTAAAAGAGTCAATTAGTTTTAATGTCTTAGATTAGTGTTGGTGTCACACAAGTTACTTATGTTTTTTGGCTTTAAATAAGGACACCGAGACTAATTTAATATTACAAAATATTCGAAAATACGATTATATAATCAATATATTAATAACATTTTTATTTTGTTTTAAAATACTTAAAAAAAAGTAATAAAGTTTATATTATAATTCAAAATTAGCTAACTTTTTTTTATTTGATTTGTTTTAAATAAAAGCAACGCTTTTTTAAATATTGAAATTTTGAAAGAAGCTTAGCCGGATATTAATGTAATTAATATTAGATTATTTCGCAAATATTTAAATAAATGTTTTTATATTTTATATTTGTTAGCTTATTTTTTTTATATCAAAAAAGGCTTTGTTAAAGCCGAGCTGTTATAATATATTATATTTAGCTTTCGTTTTGGCTTTTTTGCAGAAGCTAGGCAAAAATTTTATAGCGCTTTAAAAAAAAGAAGTTATTTTTTTTAGGTTTTAAATAAGTGGTTTTTTTTTGTGTTTTATAATAATAGAAATTTATTTTTTTTTATATAAAAAAAAAGATAAACCTTTATCACTAATATTATTAAGCTATTATAATTTAATATGGGATTTTATAAATATTAAAGAAATATTACGAGCAGTATAAAAGTTATAAATAAAAAAGAAGCTGCTTTTTATTTTTTTAAAACTGCTAATTTGTAATTTCGAAAAGATAATAAGTATTTTTAATTTGTTATTTTTTTAAAATAAAATAACGTTAATAATTTATAAATTATAAACGGAATTAACCAAATAAAATCTGTTTTTAAAAGGGGGTTTTATTTCGGAAAAAGCGGATAAATAAATAATTAATTAATTAGTTCGGGTTTTTGCGTTTATAGAATTTTTTTAGCTTTTAATATTTTCGATTTTTTTATTATTTTTATAATATAAAATTAATAAAAACCTCAGGTCCACAAAAATTTTGCGCGAAAAAAATATTACTTCTTTTTAAAAAAAAAGCAATCGTTTTTATTAGCTATTGTTGTCAGCGTAGTGAGAAATAATTATTAAATAATATAACTGTATTTGTTTTTTATAATTAGTTTTTAATGTTTTTTTAACACTTTTATTTAATATAAATAAAATAAAAAAAGCTAACAGTTTAAGGTTCGAATTTTTAACTTTAATTTTAATTTTAATTTAACTTATATTTTTGCGCCGTTGCATTATAGCTAACTCCATTCGGAATTAAACTTCTTATTTTCGACACTCGGTCGTTGTTGGAGATAAGTTGGTGTCGGATTTCGTATTTATTTGTTGGCATAATTATTGGTCCGTTTTGGAAACTTTTCGGAACCTTTTCGGAGACTTTCCGAAGCGTCCCAATCGCGTGCGAGTAGTCGAAGCAACTCAGTCGCTATAGTCGGGTTGTCGGAAAGTTCGATTTCCCGAAACCTATTTACTTAAATCAATTGTCTTATTGCGTTAAATACACTAATGCTTTAATAAGCTACATACGGCAAAATTATCTCCTTTAGTTTAAAAACTAAGGATAGTCGGTTTTTTAGTGTACGCCTCATTAGCAAACTTTCTGCAAACTTCAACGCTGCCCACCTCCGTCTCAACTAACCCTAAAAAACTTTATAACGCTAACTTTTTAAATAATTATTTTTTAACTAGTTAGCTATCAATTTAATTATTACCCTTCAACGCCTTTTGTTATATCAAATCAAGGCCATTGTAGTGACGGCTTCGTTATACCAATCAAGTAGCCATGTAAAGCAGGTATTGTACCTTAGGGAGAATAGAAAGAAACATAAGTGGTTGGGGAACGAAACATTCTGCGCTGTCTGGCTGGGCGTACCGAATACCTTGGTCTCGTTGATTGCAGTTGGGGAGTTGGAGTCGTTCTTGGAGCTGGACATTTACGTCCATCCTATTAATATCCGTGAAACTTTCCGCAACTCTACATCCTAACCACGTGTTGTGTATCTTAACATTCAGCTAACGCCTAGCTTAGGGATGGATTTGACTAAAATGCAAGGCTGGACGAAGCACCGGCAATCAGGGATGAACATTCTCTTCGTAAGCTCTTCGGGTGAAGCCTCGTCTAAGCTCTCGACTTTAACTCCCACCACCGCCTTATTTCACGGGCTCTCGGGGTGTACGTATGATTCCACCAAACACAAGTTGCTTCTAAAATTTCCCAGAAAGGCGCCGGCAAGTTTATTTGGCGATAACGCTTCAGTTGCATAGCCGTCGTTCCATTTCTTCTTTAACCCTACAACCACACACGAAACTTCTAGACTACAAGCAGGCTAATAACACCTTAGACCTGCAGGGGAAGGCTTTCCCAGTCATCGCTCCAATCTACACTGCCCTCTTTCGGCGACCATATTCTCCGAAAGATTTGCATGGCAGTGCCCTCACGCGGCGGATCAGCTGGTGGACCCCACTTCTCCCGCATCTCGGCCTCATGCCTGCGCCGCTGCGCGTCTCGCTCGAGGCGCGCGCGCTGGCCCGGCTCCTGGATCGTGATCCCGGCATCATCGTCGCGGACGTTTCGCTTGAGAAGGAATGACAAGCTCAGTCGGTGCGCCATATCTAGGAAGTCGCTTTGCCCCCCGTTAAGGCCAATCTCAGAGCCGCCGGCGGTATGCAACTTGAGCGACTCTAGCCGCGTGCCCACTTTGGCGGCATCGATCGTGGCCCAGATGGAGCTCGCGAGCTTCTCGTCCACGGCGCAGTTCAGGAGCTGGTTCTTTATGTGCCCGTTCCGCGGGCGCCGTTGTATGCCGCCGCCCCAGAATTCCTGGTCGAAGTTATCGAAGGTCGGATCGTTGGGGGTCTCGGCACCATCGAGCATGACACCCGGGCTTGCGCACTGTGGCATTGGGGGGTGAGTATCTGCTCCTTTTGTAAAGGTTGAAGAGCAATGAGGCCAAGCGGGGAAAGAAATGTGAACGGGCCCTGCGTACTATGTGGGTGCTACTTACATCCAAAACGATAAACAGATTCCGTAGTCGTGCCATCTTGCCAAAAGCTCTGTATGCCGCCACCTCGTTGTGGTCTGACCTCGACCTCTTGATAGGCATCCTCAGACTCTCAATCAAGGGGCAGTTTGCCTCGATCTGCACGACATGCTCTCCGGTAAAGGCCATGGGCTGGTAACTCTTGGTTCTCGAGTACATGGACTCGCAGGGCACGAGTTCAAGCTTGCGCAGGGTCAAACCCTGGCACTCCAGCGCACAGCCGAATATCTCCGCATCGAGCGCCCCTGAGAGTTCCAGCTCCTCGAGCCGGGGCAGGGTTGCGAGGAAGGCCATCGCGTCGTCGGTGAACTCCGGCTTCTCCATCCTCTGGTCATCGCGATCTAGACTGATTCTCAGACGCTTCAGAGCGGGAAACGAGCAATTCGCGGCAGCCCATCTCATTACTTCTCCGCTAAGCCCTGAGGAGATGTCCAAATCAAGAAGAACAGCGAAGTCCGTGTGTTTTCGCCATAGCTCCAGCTTCTCCAGCGCCACCGGTCCGTAGCCGCGAAATGCTAACGACTCGAGCATAGCAGGCTTTATGTCCGGCGGCACGCCGGTAAAGCCTTTCCATGGTACTCTCGGCCTGCCACGAGCCCGAAGAAGTTGAGGCGAGGCCGGGGTACGACACCGCACCAGTTGCACATGTTTGAGGTTGGGAGCTAGGCCCCCGACGACGCGCATCGTTGCTTCTTCGTTGTAGTCATCATTACCACCCCAGTCGAATCGTGTGTGTCTAAGCTTGAGGCTGTGCAGACAGGGCGAAGTAACAAGCGCCAGTTCATGAGGACTGGTGACCGCACAGTGAAGGCTTTGAAACCTGAAGGTGAGGTGACTGAATCGGCAATGCGGCTGGTGCGTATGAAGCACCTCAAGCAGGAGAGGAGGGAATACGTTGTCACATTCCCAGGTCAAATTGGCGACGTGAGGGAGCCGCCGCAACAGCTCTTGAAGCGGCGCCCAGGTACTCAAACCCTCATCATCCTGATTCTCCGGCACCTCGCCAGTGAAAAGGGTATTCTCAGAAGGGCCAAAGATCTCGTCGGTCCCGTAGTAGTTGAAGTCGTTCAACTCCCACGGATCGTCCTCAAGCTTATCCTCGTCCTGTTCCTTGCTGGGCATCCGACCCGATAGCTCTAGAGACCGCACGTGCGCCGACTTGCCGGTGCGCGACAGGATCCAAAGCCACCTCTGGACATCGCGACGGAGTTTCTGACGTCCGAGGATCTTCAGACGAATTGTGCGGAATACGAATGTTGCGGCCGCATCGTAGCAAGCCTTATTGACCAGCGATAACAAGGCCAGGCTGGGAGGGTGTGTATGATAAATGTACTCTGCAATATGTCGCAGTGTCTCCAGTGGCAGCTCGCTTAATGTCACACCGCCAGCCATGTTGAACGGTTACCGAAATCTAAGACAGCGTGCCCCTGTAGCCGTGTTACTTAGTTCACAGGAGGTCCCCTTTGGAAAGTAGGTAGATAATAGTCATAGACGTTTAAGATTGATAACTTATCGGCGTAACAGTCATTTTGGAACATATATGTGTCCCTCCTACCATCAACAAGTCACAGCCTCGCTTCATATGTGGCGCCCCGCATATGCATAGAGGACGCGATAGTGGAGACACCAAGATGAATACCCGGTTTGGCGTAGTCCTCGTGTAACTACATATTCGCAGGCCCGTATCGTTATATACGTCTGTAGATAGACTCTCATTGCAGCGAATACGTCCTGTTCAACTTTTTTTGTATGAACAAATTGAATTGAAGAAAACCAAGTGGCTCACAGGTACCTAGGGTCGAGTCACAAAAGTACCTAAGACGGGCTTTGGACCGAAGTTGCGCAGAAACACTAGGTTGTACATCTGCGAGTAAGCCAAGAAAAAACCCCTAATCGTTTTTATCTACTACCGTAGTTCTACGCCCCGTCAATATCATGCTGCAATATGACATAACCAGCACAATATCAGGCGTAATAGCTATTCATCCTGTTATATTCCCTTTTTAAGAACCTGTCATGCCAACTGGCGCGTCCGTGCCCGGCACAGCCCGAGTCAGTCGAACACCTCAGCGACTACAACACGCTCCGCTGCTGCAGTTTAGTGGGGATACGCTCCCCAAATATTGAGTTGACGATCTCGCCGGAGCGTGTAGCCAAGATCGACAACAGGGTATCACTCAACTAGAGATCGGGTCAGTCAGTCAGTCATATTCGCCCCGGACTAGATCTCCATCAATGGGGAAGATGTGGAGTTGACTTACACCATGCGTCCCCTCGCAGCATCCCTGAAGCCAGATGCCCGACCCGGACGCCACCTTGCCCGGCGCAAACTGCACGCTATAATCGCGCGCGACCGTCACAGCGCGGTCCTTGATCCGTGCCTCGGTGAACTTGGACGCCGGCGACGCATTGCTCTCCGGCGCAGCACACGCGGGCAACAAGTCCGCCACCGCCTCCATCATGCAAAGATGGTTCTGCCTCTGGTATCCCGTGGCAGCGACGACGAGGTCGACGTCAAGCACCTCGTCGAGACGGTCGTCGGGACGAAGCGTGCCCTCGTTACTGTAGTCGCGAGCGGCATCGATGGCACTGAGCGGGCGGACGCGGAGCTTCAGGGGCTCGGACCGGGTGTCAAGCCCGACGACCTCGGTGGCCCCGAGGATGCGGTGCGGCCACTTGCGCTCGTCCGGACCAAGCTCGCGCCGCTGGTCGTACATTCGCTCGTAAAGGCGCTCGATCAGCTCGAGGCGCACGACCCCATAGTTGGTGCTGCGCGCGTCCTCGAGGAGCGTGCGCCGCAGCTCGGACGAGCGTGGGAACAGCGCGTCGACGTAGGAGGGGTTGAAGATGGAGTTGACGCTGTTGGAAATTAGCGTTGTTTCGAATACCTGGGCCCGATCCGAACATCTGCATTTGTATGAAGAGATGGGAAGTGTCAAAAGGGGCTTAGAAGTGCGTATTGAGCTTACAAGGGCGAGTCGTCGCTGGGCTTCAAGAACTCGGAGCGCATCACCAACGATGTCCGAGAATTGGGGTATAGCGTCTGAATATTGCTGAAGATCTCGGCCGCACTCTGACCGGCACCGACGACGGCCACGCGGTAGGGAGCATCTCGGTTGTTGAGAATACGTGGGACGAGGTGGGAGTATTGGGACGAATGGACAACACGGGGGTGATGCGCCGGCAGGCACTTCGGGATCGAGGGCTGGCCGCCGATGGCAAGCAGCACGTTCTTGGCCCGATATGTCGCTAGCGCTCCCGTCTTGACATTCCTTGAGGTCACGGCGAACGTCGACACAGGGGCGCTCGTCTCTGATTTGCCGATAGGCGAGACCGAGATGGCCTCGGTGCTGTACTGGACCACGTCATCGAAGGAGCCGGCGCACCAGCGCAGGTAGTCCTCGTATTCCACTCTCGATGGCAAGAACGTGTTGAGGTTCGTAAACTCGACCAGCCGGTCATTCTGGTGGAGGTAGTTCAAGAAGGTAAACTTCGAGGTCGGGTCTCGGAAGGTAGCCATGTCCTTTATGTACGAAATCTGCATCCTTGCGCCGGGTAGGAGCATGCCAGCATGCCATGCGAACCGAGGCTGTTTCTCTAGGAAGAGGACTTTCGGCGGCGCCCCTCCGTTGAGGCCCCGCGACTTTCTGTTCTCTATACCGTCGTGAAGCGCTACGGCGATCGCGAGACTGGCGGGACCAAAGCCCACACATATTAGGTCATGGACGTCTTCGGTCGAGGTTCGGCGCAGATGCGATCGGCGTCCCGACGAGCCGCCGTTCCGGCCCTCTGAATTGGCATGATTGTCGGATCCGTGCGCATGTCCGTTGGCAGATGGACTCTTGACATGACCGTCGACTAGGCTATGCGGCGCCATGGCGGCTTGATCAACTGGTTCTTGCGCGAGGGGTAGAGCAGGAAGTCAAGTACCACAAGCTTCCAAACAAAGTAGTTGAGAGTGTTCCGGTGTTAGTCTTTTATTTTAGTAGACGCCGACCGAGAACTTCTAACCAAAGAGTGAAAATATAATCTCAGTCCATCAACGGGACGGTGACCCAGTACCGATGGGAGTAGGAGGGGGAGGAGCTTCATCGAGCATCGAATTTTAAGGGTAGCTGATCGTTAATAACACAATCGCATGACCCTGTTCCACCATCATTGCGATGCACCGTACCAGAACGGATCCTACCTAACACGACCTCGTTTGATCGCAGGAAACTTGTAGAACTACCTGGGATGCGACATGATGTGGGTGGAGTAACCCGACATGCCTTGCGTGTAAATAATATAGCATGTACGCAGTCGATTACCAAGGCAAGACGTGGACCGTTATGCGTGTTCCTGACGGGAGGGCACTAGGTCGCTACCGTCAAGTTCAACCCGGCTGCTAGAGAGAGGAGCTCGATCGCTGATTCGTCCCCTCCGGGGCGGTATAGTCAGCTCTAGGTTCCGTGAGAGCCACTAGGCACTTGCAGGCGGAGAATGGGAGGGTCGTCGAGAAAAGCCGCACTGAAATTTCCCAGGGCCGCCCGAAGTACCTAGGTAGGTTCCGGCCTCGTATGAGACCTGGGCGAATGAGCCGTTAGCTCTGGGATTTAGTCTGGGCTAGACGAACGCCAAGGGTCCTATAAACGAAGTTTCCTCGAGCTAGACGAAGACGAGATCCTAATTCGGCTGATCAGGCGTTGCGACATGGCAGGGGACGGTGAACAATGCAGCAAGAATGCAGCCAAGAGGGGCAGGGGGCACTGAGCTGGCGACATCGGCGTTATCATCGGATCAGATAAGATGGATCTGCATGAGACTAGCGATGGAGTGCCGGCGCGCCGATGACAGCAGATCGGTACTCGGCCGGCTACTCAAGAGCAGAGGTCGGGACCCGTTTCGTTAGCAAGTTATAGCCCCAGGTGTGTTTGCTAGCATCCGCATAACGATGAGGCGTGCGGCGCACGCCACACAAAGCTGCGGAATACCAAGGCCTAAATTTGCACGTAGGGCTAAGAAGTTGGTTTTTGCGCGCTGGAGGATGGCCAGTGGCAACAGCCAACAACTACCCCCTTGCCTGTAAAAACAGCACATTCTCCGTGGCTTACCTACCTAGCTGGAGGCAGGGTAACAGTAGACGTCTAAGAGTATGGCCTACTCACACATCGGTATTCCATCGGCCAGAACACGTCGGTCAGAAAAGACTTTTACCTAAGCACCTACCTACCATGGAACCGGCGGATGTTTAGCGAAATTGGAGCTGGTCGCTCGTCGTTTCTTGAACAGAGTGCCTACCGCCGCAGGGGTGACGAGAAAGGCTATACTACTAACTCCGCGAATCGCTCCTTTCTTCTTCGGGGCATGGAACCTGACGCTCTCGCCGCTTCACCCCCGAGCCGGGACGAGAGTGCTGCCAAGCTGCCTCGTGCCCAAGCTCTGGAATACCCATACTTGCTTAATAGCATGATGTGACAAGGCCGATCACCGGATCAGAACATTGTTTCTGGGCCTCTTCTCAGATGCATACATTACCTACTCATTCGGCGAAATCGTGTTAGCCATTCCCACATACCCGGCAAGACTTGAAAAAAGTAGAAAATAACGGAGCCCGTCTCCGGGGCCTGCATAGCCCATTCCAGGCCAGTGGCACGTGAAGGACGCGTATAGGCAAGATGAAGGAAAGGTGAAGAAATTTTTGGCTACATTCTCGCGTGGGGCAAGGCGGTAGACGAAGAGGGCTGTGAGTGGAGAGATGCGAGTATCGTTTGTCTTGTCAAATGCTAGCAGGGGTATTCCTGAGAGAAGAGAAAAAGGAAGAAGAAAATAGGAGGCGCAGAAGCTATAGTGCAATTGGACGATGAATTTTTATCTGATGATCAGATAAGATTGCCCGAGACGAAGGCCAGGCTTGCCAAGATACTTCTCCCGGCCCACTTGGACCTGCCGGGGTCCCAGACAGGGATCGGAACAAGCCTGCATCGCGAACGTACGAGTACAAGCGAGAGGGAGGAATAAATTCCGGAGAAGCTGCTGCTGTCGCGAAAGGCACTGCGGAAGAAGCCTCGTTGAGAAAACAAATCGGGATAGCGAGTGCGGTTTAGGAGGATGGAGCGGACGGACGGACCACCTAGGGTGTACATGGTTATGTAGTTCAAGTTATTAGACAACGTCGGCACGTCGGCGATCGCATCGGCCAACTACCTACCTACCACTACGGCATTTTACTACATCCCGCTAGTACGTAGGAGGTAGAGTACTGCGAAAATGAAATTAACAATCTGCCTGGCACAGGTTGTCTGCGTGTGCTGAACTACTAGCCTTAGTAATTGGTAAATCTCAAGACTCTAACGCATGGAACCTCCATTACTGTATAGTGATACCATCGAGAGATGAAGTAGGTCTCTCAGGACGTCAATCCAGCT
This sequence comes from Xylaria sp. JS573, assembly GCA_000966885.1. Taxonomy (NCBI): domain Eukaryota; kingdom Fungi; phylum Ascomycota; class Sordariomycetes; order Xylariales; family Xylariaceae; genus Xylaria; species Xylaria sp. JS573. The sequence continues at coordinate 11,219 of JWIU01000016.1, forward strand.
TCACGTTTCTTCATATATGTCATCAAAGTCCTGGGTATGACAGGCCCTGCATATACCCAGATGCCACTACCTGGGTGTAAGCGCAGAAGAAAATATCGCCGGGACGTGGTGTGGGAAAAGGTGCGACGACCAGGTGCTTGCAGAGGGGGAGGGGTCGAACTTGACGTTAGAAAGGTATCTCCAGCTACGAGTACGGTACTTTCTGCTGTGATGAGGGATATTGTGACCGTTACCGCGGCCCCACTCCTTCTCGTCTAGCCTACTTTCTAACAACTACCTACCTAGGTAGTGTAGACACAACCAACACAACGACAAGCGTCTACTCTACACTTCTTGGCAGGCCTGCAGGACGTAGGTCATGTAGCAACAACCTATGCTACCTAGGGCACCATTCTCATGGGTACAGCTTATCCAGGGAACGCCTCCGGTCTGCCACGATGGTACGGACGTATCGTTAGGCAAGAAGAATACAGCAAGCTGGCAAGCTGGCAAGCTGGCAAGCCTGCGTGGAATCACACGTGCACGCACTCGCTCACTCACTCGCTCGCTCGCTCGCTCACACAGTCGCTCGATGATGGCTGGCATTGATTGACTCGCTCTCAGCCGCTAACCCGGCTCTGCTAGACTGGGAGTGATTGGGATTCCAGAACACCCGCTAGGGGATATCACAACGACATTCCACCAATATAATGAAGGAAACATAACTGCTTAGGCGCATCGGCGGGGCAATATGCATACATGCACTACCTACGTAGAGACGCAAGCGCCGTTATGACCGAGGTAACGCAGAAACAATTACCTAATGACACGCATTTCCCATGGACGTGTGAGAGAGACGACATGACCTACCTGAGACTTCGTGCCGCGCCCGCACGCACAGCCCGTCGTCGGCCGTGAAGGGACCTCTACCTACTGTGCGCTCATTGGAATTGTCTCTCTCGCTCTCCCTCTCGCTCTCCCTCTCGCTCTCCCTCTCCCCCTCTTTCCAGCGCTACCCCGCCTGCCCGCCCCGGTACACAGCGCTGAGAGCTCGGACTTTACACGGGGCGCGATAGGTATTTGCCTCAGAAGAAGGGGGACGGAACATAGTCGATTCATGGACTCTATCGGTCTCCCACGCCGGTCTCCCGTGCATACCGACGCGTAGTCCTGTCGCCGTGTCCAATTGTCTACACTTCCTACAGGCAGAGAGTCGTAGATATATGACGGAATGATGACTGTATCAAACCAAACCTTAGCTTTTTGCTTGATACGCTCGATCATTTCAATGCTGTTTGCTACCTACTGATTAGCGCCCGGTCTGATACTGGAGATGGCCTGATACCGCGCTACCCCTCCGTCATCGTTCATTGGGCAGTAGGTACAAGGCTTTTTAGCGTCCCCCATACACCATCACCTACCCACCACCCACCTAACTTACCTAGGTAGGTACTTCTTACTCACTACCTCCTGGAAGTAGGCAGGTAACGTGCTGTTCTGGCTGTGCTGCGCAGGCCGCCTCTGTCTGTATGTATTGAACGGTCAGAACGCTTCCGCTTCGCTAGAAGAACGCACGTACTTGTACGAATGGATTGCTGTGAGTCGGCAATTTCAATACTCTTGACTGTCTAGTTTTGAATCCTCGGGTACAATAATGCTAATCCGGCTCGGCTCACTGGGTAGTGAACAATTCCGTGACATCGTAACGCCATGCCCGCGCGAAGAACCTCGATCAGTTGAAGAATCAGGCATGTTAGTGGTAGCGCGCGGCACATGGGTCCAGAAGAAAAAGAACATCGTAAAGACAAAATACCCCGAGAACTAGATTTGCCACGACACCCTCTCAAGTCTCAACGACTTGCCCCAAGTCCGCCCGTTGATTGCTGTTCTGACTAAGCTCTTGCGGTATTCTACAATCTCCTGCTTCATCTTGAGTCGCAATATGATACTGCCGACTCGTGTTCCTCGATAATACCCAGCAGGAAAGCAAAGCGGGGTTCGATTTACCACTAAGCTCCAGTCTCTCCTGATGGGGTCGGCGGCAGACCTGGAGGGCCTCTCGATCCTCAATGCTTCTCCGCGTGTTCTCCAAGGGCCGGAACTCTTGCACGATGTGCTACCAATAGCGAGTGGTTCAGCCCTTCCAGCGATTGATTACCTGTCTGGCACAGGGAGCAGGGTCACACTCTCCTATCCCCAGTTCCACGCTGCGGCGGATGCGTTGGCTGCGCGAATAGCGGGTGTCTTAGACTCCCTGGCACCTGCGGCCGCTCAGGAACGACTCGTTATCCCGGTCTTGATACCGCAATCGCCAGCTCTCTATGTTGCTCTTCTTGCCATCTTGAAGGTCGGCGGCGCTTTCTGCCCTCTGAATCTTGATGCACCCAAAGAACGCGTCAGATTTATATTGAAGGATGTAGGCGCCAGTGTCATCCTAGCAAGCTCCGAGCTTGCGTCGAGAATCCCCACGGATGATGATGACGATGATAATGATGGCCGTGGTGGCGTCTGCAATGTCATCTCCATTAACCAATCGCTGGGCACCCCGGCATGTAGTCTAGCCCGGCCGGCTCCCTACCGAAAGCCGCGAGCCAACGACCTGGCATATGTCATGTACACGTCCGGTTCTACTGGAATTCCCAAAGGAGTCGGGATATCCCACAGCGCCGCGACGCAGAGCTTGCTGGCCCACGACCGTCACATCCCATCTTTCAAACGGTTCCTCCAGTTCGCAGCGCCTACGTTTGACGTGTCGGTATTTGAGATATTCTTTCCCCTGTTCCGCGGTAGCACCGTTGTATGCTGTAGCCGTGCTGAGATGCTCTCCGATCTACCTGGCGTTTTGAGGAAACTGGAGGTCGATGCATGCGAATTGACACCCTCAGTCGCCGGTAGTCTATTGAAAAGCCGAAGCAATGCCCCTGGGCTGCGACTGTTGCTGACGATTGGTGAAATGCTTACCGAGCCCGTCATTCAGGAGTTCGGAGGGGATGAGTCGAATGACAGCATGCTTTGGGGGATGTACGGCCCTACTGAAGCCACCATCCATTGGTAAGTAGACTTCGCGTTTTCCTTGGGTACTGTATGCTCATAGCTGCGCACAGTACTCTTCAGCCCGCCTTCTCGCGACGGTCTACTAAGAACAATATCGGCATCCCTCTCGACTCCGTGTCAGTATTTGTAGTAGAGTTCGCCTCCGCTGATTCGAGCTCATCTGATTTCAAGGTCGTGCCGGTGGGTCAGGCCGGAGAACTGGCCGTGGGTGGCAGCCAGCTTGCCACAGGCTACATAAATCGGCTGGACCAGACGTCAGCTGTGTTCATCGATACATATTGGGGCCGGGCCTATCGTACCGGTGACAAAGCCGTCATACTACCAGACGGTACGATACAGTGTCTCGGTAGGATTGGCGATGGACAGGTCAAGTTGAACGGACAGCGAATCGAGCTTGGCGAGGTTGAGCACGCCGTCCTACGCACGCCAGGATGCCACGGTGCTTTTGCCGCTGTCATCTCGAACGTCCTGGTGGTATTTGCTGCAGTCGAGGATGTGGCAGGCATGCATGACGAGATCCTCGCACAATGCAAGTCCTGGCTACCTTCATTCATGGTCCCTGCCGATATCCAGGCGAAGTGGCACTTCCCCAGGTTGCCGTCAGGCAAGGTCGATAAGAAGGCGTTAATCAATGAATATGAGACCTCAACGTCCCATGAGAAACACTCGGAAGGTCAATTCCAGTCTGATCTAGAACACCAACTCTGTGATATTGCTGGACGAATCCTTGACCAGCGTATCGTTCCCTCAAGTCGCCTCTCTTCCCTAGGATTAGATTCCTTGGCGGCGATACAGTACGCATCAGCTCTTCGAGCTATCGGTGTCGCCGTTAGTCCTGTCGATATTTTGGATGCCGAGACTATCCGAGAACTTTTCCCGGCAATTGAAAGCATACGTGTATCAGTCGAAGCCTCTTACGCCTCCGACGCTTCTGCGGATCAAGACGATCAACACCAACTAGGCCGTCGGAAGGCTCTTTTAGAACTGGAGGACGGCATGAAGGCACACTACGACAATATTGAACGCGTGGAAATATGTACCCCCCTGCAAGAGGCCATGATTGCCGAGACCCTGAAAGACCCAAGACTATACATCAACCAGACAGAGCTTCACTTCCCTGGACGCATCGCCGTAGAGTCGATCAGGGCGTGGTTTTGCATCTTAGCAGAGAAGAATGAAATACTACGAACCGGTTTCTCATATCTAGGCGATCGACTCTACCAGTTGGTCTGGAAACAGCTCGAAGCTGACCAAATCGAGATCGTCAGCTGTGCTCACACAGTGGGATGTACTGATGCGGAGCCTTTCCTCTGTCGCCCTTTCAGAGTTGAAATTGTCCCCGGTGCTGCGCCATCGGCTCATCATACTGCCAGGCTAACCCTTCACCACTCAATATATGACGGATGGACTACGGATTTACTAGTCGAAGATCTTTCCCTTCTGGCGCTTGGGCAATACCCAAGAGACAGGCCGCAGTTTAGACAGGTATCTCGGCACGCAGTGTCTTCCGCAGGCAATGGAATGATAGAGGCTAAGGAGTTCTGGGCGGAGCATCTTCGTGGCGGTCTCTCCGCGATGGACCCCAACTTCGAGACTACGGCTGTCCGAAACCCTAGGATCATGACGATATCCCAAGAGATCCGAATAGACCCCATACTAGCAAAGGACGTCGCCCTTCGCTTGGCCATCGGACCACAGGTTATCTTCCAGGCATGCCTCGGCTGGCTATGGGCGACGATAAACGGTGTTGACGATATAGTTCTCGGCTCGGTATCCTCCGGCCGTACTCTCCCGGTACCGGATATTGAGAAAATAATGGGCCCTTGCGTAGCCACCCTCCCTCTCAGGATATCTTTCGGCCAATTTCGAACAATTACCGAGCTGCTGCAAGGTCTTCACGAAACTAATCGACAGACACTCAGACACGGCAGTCTGCCCCTTGCGGAGGTCAAACGGGCTGCTAGGATACCGCTCTCGCAGAGGCTGTTTGGCCTCATCTTCGCATACCAGGAGACCCTTGTCAGTCGGGGGAGAGATTACAATATCGTTAGAGAAGCGTGGCACCAGGACGCGGTAGAATCTAAGCTTTTGGTTGAGATCTGTCCCCTTGAGGGTCACTTTTCTTGCCAGTTGACTTGGCACTCGGACGTCTACCAGGAATCTCTAGCTGAGATGTTAGGTCAGCATTTGAATTCCCTGGTCGATCATTTCATTCATAATTACACCGATTCGCTCGCCAGCATCTCTCGATGTTTCCCGTTCGAGAGCCTGTCCTGGTATAACAAGACGCCCCAGAGCATCCAGGTACTCCCGAGCTTATCGAGACTCGTGGAGAGGACGGCATCACAATTTCCGTATCACGATGCATTATGTTTCGCCTCCTCCGTGAGCAGCTTTGGGGCTGATGTGCAAAGGTTGACGTACCACGAGCTGAATTCGAAAGCAAATCAGGTTTCCCAATATCTTCAAGCATCTGGGGCTTCCCCCGGGGGTATCATTGCACTGGTCATGGAAAAGTCTCCAATGCTGTACTGCAGTATCCTAGGAATACTGAAAGCTGGCTGCGCATACCTTCCTATTCTCCCCGCTACTCCTTTGCGGAGGATTCAGCTAATCCTTGAACAGGCTCGACCGCAGTTATGCCTCACTGATGCGAGCTCGCTCCTTCAGGGATTGGACACGACGTCTTGCGTGGCCATCGATGTCAATTCTGTGGCGCTCTCCAATTTTCCAAGCTGCAACCTCGAAACACCTGGGTGTCCATCCCAACTGGCCTACATCATTTACACCAGCGGCACTACTGGGACTCCGAAAGGTGTATCTGTCACACACGCCAACATGTTAAGTAACATCGAGGTTCTGTCTCGTCTCTATCCTCATGAACCTTCCGGCCGAATGCTACAAGCTTGTTCCCAAGCCTTCGATGTTTCTGTATTTGAAATATTCTTCGCGTGGGCAAACGGGATGTCTCTATACTCAGCTACCAATGACACATTATTTGAGGATCTCGGAAGAGCTATACGCGTGCTAGATATTACTCATCTCAGTATGACTGTCACAGTCGCCTCTTTAATAGAGCCCAATCAGGTACCCAGCGTTAGGTTCCTTGTAACATCCGGTGAACCGATGACGGACAAGGTGCTCGAAACTTGGGCACAGCACCTCTGGCAAGGTTCGCAGGTACTCTGCTATTTCCCCCGCCCGATCACGTACTGACACGCACAGGATACGGCCCCTCGGAGACGACTAATATTTGTACAGTGAGAAAGGTCGCTGCTGGAGACTCCTCACAGTACCTAGGATGGTCATTCGAGAACACTTCTACGTTCGTCTTGTCCCCAGATTCAACGGACCTGGTACCGCTCGGTTGCGTAGGTGAGCTGTGTTTTGGCGGTGACCAGGTCGCCTCAGGGTACCTTGGGGCGCCCGAGATGACGGCCGCGAAGTTTTTCGAGCATCGTGAATTTGGGCGCCTGTACCGATCCGGTGATCTGGGTCGCATGCTTCCCGATGGCTCCTTGATCATCCTTGGAAGAATGGATACTCAGGTCAAGCTCCGTGGCTTGAGAATAGAGCTGCAGGAGATTCAAGCGGTCGTGCTAAGAAGCGGCCTCGTCAAGGCTTGCACAAGCGTGCTTATCACGGTCAAGGACACCACCAGTCAACAGCTCGGCTTATTCTGCGTTCCTATTGATCACGAGCCCTCGGAGTTCCATTTCGTTCCTCTTACAGACTCGACCAGGGAAATAACCATCGAGCTACGACATACGTTGCAGGCTACCCTGCCAGATTATATGGTTCCATCCTTCATTTTCCCAATTTCTACGCTACCACTGACATCATCCGGCAAAGTCGACTATGACTTACTTCGTCGGTCCACGGCCGACCTCTCAGAGATCTCACTAACCTTATGCGGCTCTACGGAAGAGCATCGTCAGGAGTCCCTAGAATGGACTGACACCGAACGCTTGATATGCGAAGCTCTTACAGAGTCTACCGGTATTGACGAGAATATGACTAGCCGCTGGAGCTCTTTTGCTACCTATGGTATCGATTCTATTTCGGCCATGCCTCTGTCTCGGAAACTACAGACTGTATTCCAGAAGCGCATCCCCTTGTCTCTCGTCCTGCAAAACCCAACCATCGGCAGGCTTGCTTCAGCTATCACCAAGGATGATGTCCCTAGGATACCCCAGGCTGAGGACGGCATGCTCCTGCCTAAACAGCTCATGGATACAATACAGCAGGATTTTGGTTGTCAAGGACAGTCAGTGGAAGCCATCCTTCCATGCACTCCATTACAGGAAGCGATGCTATCGTCGTCTCCATCGCGTAGGGAAGAGGCCTCTTACTCCAACCAAATGCTTTTCCGGCTCCGTGTACCGTCAGTGGTCATGGTGGAGAAATGGGCCATAATGTTCCAACGTCATGGAATCCTGCGAACGTGCTTCGCGACAACCGAAGACCCGCAGTTCCCGATAGTCCAAGTAGTATTGGAGTCCTATTCGTCGGCCTGGAAGACGTTGGAGGCAAGCCATGCTACCCTACATGAACGAGTATTCGATCATGCGAGCTCTCTCGGGGATCCAATCGACTCAGGCGAGCCTCCAGTGTCGCTCGCTGTTATCCGTCTCCCGGATTCCACAGAATATCTCTCATTTGTCTGCCATCACGCGGTTTACGACGGCGTTTCCGTGAGAAATCTGCTCTCAGAAGTCGAGTCGGCCATGCGCCACGAGCAATTATCGACCCCGCCATCTTTTGAAGTATTCCTCAGACAAGCACTTCCCCTACCTCCCGGCACAGATGATTTCTGGGTGGAACATTTCCGCTCCTTTTCTCCTGTCCACTTTAACCAAACGACAGCTGATAAGTCCTCGGGCTCAAGCACCGTGCTTTCAAGGACATTAAGTCGTTCATTTTCATCGACTATGACCCGACTAAGAGATTTAGGTGTATCGCTGCTACCGCTGTGCCAAGCGGCCTGGGCAATTACCATATCGCTCTTGCAGGGGGCCGACGATGTCTGTTTTGGAAACGTCGTGAGTGGCCGTTCAATCACTTTGCACAGGATCGATACCCTAGTAGCGCCTTGCTTTAATACTGTGCCAATCCGGATGAGCCTATCCCGCCCCAAGTTCCTGTTGGGGGCGATGAAGAGGTTTCAACAGCTCAACGCCGAGATCCTACCATATCAGTTCACGAGTCTACGACGTGTTCAATCACAACTCCTGTCGTCGTCGCGTTTATTCGACACCCTACTCATCCTCCAACCACCGTCCGAACGTCTAGATGAGGAGATCTGGTCCCTGGAGCAGGATAACGGCGCAATGGATGCAAGTTCAGCCCAAAAAGAAAAACAGGCTATGGGAGATAAGCTAACTTGGTGGCAGATACCACTCGTGTGCGAAGTAAGCCCCGCGAAGGAACGAGACGATGTGGTGCTACAACTCCATCGGGATCCGTAAGTCGCCTCCTAGATCCAGCTACCCCAAGGACAGTACAAGGCCGTGTGCTCACTTGGTAGTAGATCATATTTCACCCATGATATGTCACTACTTGTCCTAGACATCTTTGAGCATGTATTCGATTCTTGTCTGGAACACCCTTCCTCGCATATCACATCCAACACAGAGCTTCCAGCCCAGTGGCGAGAGAAGATAGCAAATTTATCTTTGTCGCGAGACACGTATCACGCAAGTACGGACACCACGACTGCACGCCCACTAGAAGCCGAAAGCTGGACGGAAACAGAGATGGTAGTGCGCTCCATTTTATCAAAGCTCGTGAGAACTCCAAGCGAACAAGTGAGACGAAACATACCGATATACCGCTACGGTCTAGACAGCATCGGTGCAGTACAGCTTGCCGCACTCCTTCGGCGGGAGAACTACAGCGTCACCGCGATTGACGTGATTGAAAACCCGACTTGTGTCGGGATTGCCTCCCGCATGCTTGCTAGCAGCACATGCCAGGAAGACCTGATGTACGACTTCCAAGGTTTCCGAGATGCTGTCGATCTAGACTTGAAAAAGGTTAAAGGTCTCAAGGATGCGGACTTTGAAGCTATCCTGCCGTGCACTCCAACACAGCAAGGTATGATCTCCCAGTTCCTCAGTTCTGAAGGGGCGAAATACTTCAACTACGTGAGTTGGACTCTGGAGGCTGGTGTAGATCCGCGTGAAGTTGTTGGGGCATGGGAACGCCTCATCGCCCGCCATCAGATACTGCGCTCAGGGTTCATTCCAGTTAATCATCGGGATACGTCGTACGCGATGGTGGTCTATCCTAAAACAGAATATCCTGGCCCGATAGCCACCCTACAGCGTAGATGCTTCGAGGTTCAGAAGTGGCGTAGGAAGTGTTCCTCGAGCGCCCTGCAAGCCCTCTCAGATCCTCCTTGGGAGGTAGCCATTATTGATAACGAGCAGAGCCCGGCGACTATGCACCTTGCGATGCATCATGCATTGTACGATGAAACATCGCTGCGTCAGTTGTTGCGCGAACTGGCGGCCATCATTTCAGGTGCAAAACTGGGAGAAGCTGAACCCATTCAGTCCTCTATTTCGCACCGGATGAATCCAGCACATACGCACTCGGCGTCGGAGATGTTCTGGCGAGAAAAGGCAAATGAGCTCGTACTCAACAAGTTCCCGGTCATGACCCCTCTTCGCGTGGCAGACGGGACTGCTTCAACTGCGTCCAAGTTGTGCAGCACGTCGTCCGAAGTCCTCCGCCACAGTGCCGCCGAGGCGAGCATAACAGTACAATCCGCACTTCAAGCAGCCTGGACACGCGTGCTATCTGCTTACCTTGGAGAGCCTTCTGTGACATTTGGGATTGTCCTCGACGGGCGTACAAGTGAGGAAGAGCAAAATGCCATCTTCCCAATGGTTACGACTTTGCCCGTACTAGGGAGGGATTCGGATTCAAATGCAGAGCTTCTGGAGGGTATGATGAAGTACAATGCCGGCCTCCGGAGACACGACCGCACCCCCTTGCCTAGGGTTCAACGGTGGCTTGGCCGGCCTGACGCCCAACTTTTCGACACCATCATCATGTTCCAGAAAGCTGACACAGACGCGGATAGCTTCCCATGGACTGTGTCTGACGAGGTTGCGTCCGTAGAATATGTCGTCGCGCTGGAACTTGTTGAGTTGGCTTCGGGCAGGTTTCAGCTCAACCTGAGACATGATATCGGCATCCTCCCGACCGAGCAAGCGGATTTGCTCCTGGAACAATTCGACGCCGTGTTTGTTGATCTGTTATTATCTCCTCGGGGCCATGTCAGAGGCCTCAGTAGCCGTACATCCAGTCTTTTCTCCATTTTGCCTGCAGCGCATCCACAACTGCCCTCGCAAACAGATCTGCTACACCAGCTTGTCGAACAGACAGCAAACCGCAGCCCGGATACAGTCGCTCTTGAGTTCATAGAGGAGCTTAGCACCCCTATTCAGCGCAGGTCATGGACTTACCGTGAGTTCGATGAGATGGGAAACCGAGTTGCTAATCTACTTGTCGGTCAACGTATCCCACCAGGCAGCATTGTTGCAGCCTGTTTCAACAAGTGCCCGGAAGCATATTTCTCGTTTCTGGGGATTCTTAAGGCAGGGTGTGCTTTCTTATCACTTGATCCCAGTGCGCCCGTGTCGCGCCTGGAATTCATCGTGGGGGACTCGGCTGCGGCCTGTCTGCTTATCGAAACCGGACTATATGATGAGCTATCCTTCGATACAGCTATTCCGATGCACAACATCGACGCACAGAGGCTCGAGGGGCTCCCGTGCGTGCTTCAGTCATCTTCGATCCAGATATCCCCATCCGACACATGTTATTGTCTATACACGAGCGGGACAACTGGTACTCCGAAGGGCTGCTTGATCAGCCACGACAATGCAGTACAGGCAATGCTCGCCTTTGAGCAACTATTCTCCGGTCACTGGGATGCGCGGTCGCGATGGCTGCAATTCGCTTCCTTCCACTTCGATGTTTCTGTCCTGGAACAGTACTGGTCGTGGTTTGTAGGCATTACTGTTGTCGCGGCGCCTAAGGACCTTATCCTCAGCGACCTGACTGCAACGATATCCAGGTTGGACATCACGCACATTGACCTGACACCTAGTTTGGCCAGGCTGATTCATCCCGACGAGGTTCCGAGCCTCTGCAAAGGCGTCTTCATTACCGGCGGAGAGCAGCTGCGGCAGGAGATACTACAAGTGTGGGGCCCGAGACAAGTCATCTACAACGCCTACGGCCCCACGGAGGCTACGATTGGCGTCACAATGTTCCAAAGGGTGCCCGCTAATGGCAGATCATCGAACATCGGGAAGCAGTTTCCCAACGTGGGAGCCTACGTATTCCAACCGGGGAGTGAAACTCCCGTGTTTAGGGGTGGCGTTGGAGAGTTGTGCCTGTCGGGGAGGCTCGTTGGAAAGGGGTACCTGAACCGACAGCAGCTCACCGATGAGCGCTTTCCGGTCTTGGAACGGTACGGGGAACGTGTTTATCGCACCGGTGACCTAGTCCGTATTCTTCATGATGGCTCGTTCGACTTCCTGGGCCGCGCGGATGACCAGGTGAAGTTACGAGGCCAGAGACTCGAGATTGGAGAGATCAATCATGCTATCAAGGACGGCCTACTCGATCGCCTCGCGGATGTGGCTACATTTGTCACGAGACACCTTGGCCAAGACCGGGACCTCCTTGTATCATTCATCGCACCAGCAGAGAGTCGAAACGGACTCGGCGATCTGAGAATTCTCTCTGAGAAACGCTTCCTGGAGTTGTCGGAAACGGCTCTTGAGGCATGCAAGGACCGCTTGCCTGGATACATGGTCCCAACTTACATTCTATGCGTATCATTGATTCCCCTGTCAGCCAATAACAAGGCAGACGCGAACCGCTTGAAGAAGCTCTTCAGTGACCTACCCCTTGATCAACTACGGGTTCTCATAGCGGGCTCGGCCGGAGCCCAGAGGCCGCTCAACGAGAAAGAAGAGTTGATAGCGATGGCCGTGTCGGCGGTCGCACTTGCTGAAAAGACTGATATACATCATTCATCTTCCATCTTCGAGCTCGGCATCGACTCTATTAACGTCGCGCAGCTAGCTAGGAACCTCCAGTCTCATGGCTTCGGTTCAGCCAGCCCCTCGCTCATCCTTCGGCATCCTCAGGTCAGCCGTCTTTCCCAGGCCCTACAGCAGGCGAACACGTCTACTCTCACCGACCGAACGCTTCAGGTCAAACAGCGTATTCGCGCACTCTACCATAGGTATGTCGGCATGGCCTGCAGGGTATTGGAACTCGATAAGTCCGACATCGAGTATATTGCACCATGCACTCCGCTCCAGGAAGGCATGCTCACGAGATCGAAGTCATCCGAAACTCAGTCGGCTTACTTCAATCAGTTCAAGATTGAGCTAGACCCACGCATTTCAGTCAAACGCCTGAAAGAATGCTGGGAAAGCGTAGTGGATACCTTTGCTATTCTTAGGACGGCGTTCCTTGCGACGACTGATGGCTATATCCAGGTCTCTCTGAAACGGGATGCCCTTCGATGGTTCGAGGTCGAAACGCAAGGAAAAGAGCTTCACGATTGGATGGCATGCCGCAGACGTTCGTGGGTTCGTGCGAACCAGGATATTCTTCGTCAACCAGTCGAGATAGACCATTTCGAACATTCTGGAAAGCAGGTGTTATTGATACGGCTGTTCCATGCAGTCTATGACGGCCACTGCTTCGAGACATTGCTTCGGGATGTAAACTCGAAGTACCACGGCATTACCACCACATGTGGCCCTTCGTTCATTGACGTGTTGCCTTATGGGCCTCTCCTGAGTCACCATCAATCGAGGTCGTTCTGGGAGGCGCTCTTCAAAAATAGGGCTTTTCAACCGATACCGTGCCTCATGGATGAGCCTGCAATTTCTGACACGCTTGTCTCTCGAACATTTCGCGTGAATGAACTGGAATCACGACGCATAACTCTCGGCGTCACTCATCAAACCGTACTACAAGCAGCGTGGCTGGTCGCGCTTCACCAGCAGCTCAGTTTCATGCCGACACTTGGTGTGGTCTTCTCTGGACGGTCTCTCCTTTTCGACGGCGTCGAGAATGTAATTGGGCCCCTATTCAACACGTTGCCATTTTGCATAGAACCCACTGGCCAGACTACCTGGGCCTCGTTGGTGGACAAGATACAAGAATACAATACCACAGTGCTCGGATTCGCGCACACCCCGCTGCGAGACATACAGAAGTGGTGCTCGAACGGACAGCCCCTTTTCGATACCCTTTTTACATTCGATCGCGAGGATGTGTTCCCGGTAACAGAGGATCCCAATCATCCGCTATTTTGGACCTCGATTGAATCCGAGGGGACTTTGGATTACCCTTTGTCGCTTGAGGTAACTCTAGCCCGCGACCAGTCACTCAGGGTCGCCGCTGTTGCTCGTCGAGATATTGCCAATGAGGCTGCTGTTGGACTCCTTCTGGACGGCTTCGTTCAAGCTCTTACGGCCCTTGCTTCATCGAATAGCGATTCACCCATTCCATTGAATCCCAGTTTGGAAAACGCTGTCAACGGCACGTCCGGGTTCTATGATGCATCAAGACTGCCGTCAACATCTTCAGCAGTCACAGATGCCTCGAAATTCAACTGGACTGACCCGGCACGCGAAGTTAGACGCGAACTTGCTTCCTTATCGCAATTGGCTGAAGAAGACATCGTCGAGACGACCAGCATTTACGAACTTGGTCTCGATAGCATTGATGCCATCAAGCTCATTGCAAGGCTGAACAGACTTGGCTTCCGGATTGCGCTCAGCGACGTGATGAAGAAGCCAACTATCCAGGATATTGTTCGCTCGTATGGCATGGCAAATGGCGAGGCCAATAAAACTACGTCTACTATAGACCTACTACACGAATCCGCCGCCTTTTTAAAGGAATGTCTTACTCGTGAGGAGAGAGTCCTCCAGAACGTCGAGGCTATCTTACCACCAACCCCGTTGCAGGACGCTATGGTCGCTGACATGGTGCTCTCCGGATTCCATAGATATTACAATCACGACGTACTGGAGCTTTCTCCAGACACCAATACCGACCGCCTGGAGGCAGCCTGGCGGACTGTGTATGCCCATTCTCCCATCTTACGGACGTCGTTCGTGGAGATCGACGACCCCGCCATCGATGCCGCGTTTTGTCAAGTTGTGCGAAATGACGCCCTTGAGTTTGGAATGCCAGCAGAGCTTCCGAGTCTCGAAGAAGTTGGGACAGTGATTGATCGAGCCCGGGATCGTGCAGCCAGGGCTAAGGGAACTTCGGATCTCATCCAAATCTCCTTCGTGAAGACGCCAGGCCATGACTATCTAGTCCTGTCAATTGCCCATGCGTTATACGACGGCTGGTCACTACAATTGATTCACGAAGACGTGCAAGCGGCGTATAATGATCGATATCATGCAAGGGCAGAATACGAGTCGTATCTCTCCTATCTGCTATTCAAATCGCGGAAAGAAGGTGAAGATTTCTGGTCCGATTTTCTTCACGATGCTCAGCCTACCATTATTGATCGAATTCCTGGTCTGTTGCTAGACCATGAGCCGGTGGTACATAGATTGGAAGCAGTGTCGGCATTGGATCCTCAAGACCTCAAGGCGCTGTGCCGAAGATATCGCATTACACCACAGGTACTCGCCCAAGGTTGCTGGGCAGCAGTACTAGCTTCGTTATCGAGCTCCCTGGATGTGATCTTCGGTGTCGTATTGTCCGGTCGCGATACCGACGAGGCCCAGCATCTTTTATTCCCGACTATGAACACCGTACCCCTCCGGGTCGTACTCCACGGCGCGGTCGCGGAATATCTCAGCTACTTACAGGATACCATGTCGAATGTCATGGAGTTCCAGCACCTCCCGTTACGACAAGTACAGAAGCTGGCAATCTATCGAGGTGATAAGCTATTCAACACACTTTTCCTGCTGCAGAACTTCAAAGAAAATCAGACAGTAAAAGACAAGGCCATTTACAAATCTGTCCACGCGGCGTCGGGGGTGGAATACCCCATCTGTGTCGAGATGGAGCTTGCAGACAATGCTATTGTCTGGCGCATAGCTGGTGACGAGCGCTACGTATCGCTTCAGGATACAGAGAGGATTCTTGATGAGCTCGAAACTGTTCTCCGCCATCTTGCTCATGGGGGAAATGCAGAGGTCATCGAATTCGACCACACATCAAATTCTGTTTCTGTCTGTGGCCTGAAGCCTTTCACACTTACTGGCCATTCCGTACGTGGAACACGTTCGCCAGTGCAGCCCGTGTCATCCGCGCAACACCTTGAGTCTTCAGGCTCAGGGTCGCCGGTCATAGAGGTTCTGTCGGCGTTGTCAGGGGTGGATTGGCGTGATATCGACACGAACCATTCCATATACCATCTCGGCCTGGATTCCATCAGTGCCATGAAAGCAAGTTCCATGTTTCGCAAACGCGGTATCAGCGTTTCTGTGCGAGATATGTTGAATGCGGGCTCGATCCGCGAAATCCAGAGCAAATTGACAGAACAACTCAGTCCATCAGAAAACCGCGTCCCGGAAATATTGCCAGCCTTCAGTTCAGTTTTCAGCTCTTCTGAAATTCAATCCTTCATTGAGGGGATTGGAGTCAACTCAGATATAGTGGAGGGTGTCTTGCCGGCCTTACCCATGCAGGTGTATACACTGAGCGTCTGGCAAAATACAAATGGGTTACTTTTCTTTCCCCAATTCAAGTTTAAGATCTCGGGAGTTGTTGAACACGAAGGGATACGAAGGGCCTGGTCTTCCTTGGTCGCCGAACTCCCGGTTCTCCGGACCTACATTGCTGCCACTCAGTCCACTGAAGTGCCCTTCGTTCAGATCATTACTAGACCAAAGGTAGCGACTGACTCTCCCGAGAACCTCATTTCTAGTTCCGAGCCGGACAGGTGGGAGTTTGTGGATAGAGCAACGCCTCTAGCCGTTGCGCGTGTCGAGAGGCTTCACTCGGGGGAAGTATACCTGTATCTGCACATCCATCACGCCCTCTATGATGGCATCAGCTTGCCAATCATGCTGGACCGCCTAGCAGAACTCTGCCACAACACCCCCATATCACCCTGCTCGAATGTGTACGGGTCTACATGGTACGACTTCGTCGCCAAGCATTCGTCCTCTGAGATCCGAGACCAGCGACAGAAGTTCTGGACCTCATACCTCCAGGGCCTGCTCCCAATATCTCTACTTCCTCATCACAAGCCAACAATAGTAGAGGACTCCAAGCCACTCCGAGTCGATGAGCTCAGACACGACGCATTTCCCAATGTTTCCCGACTCAAAAGCGTAAGCTCAGCGCACGGCGTAACGCTACAAGCGCTTTTCTTCGCGGCCTATGCCCAGTCTCTCGCAACTCTACCCTCGTGCAACGGGCCAGGACACCATAACTATGGCTGTGACGTCTTGTTTGGCATTTACCTCGCAAACCGGACCAGCTTCGCAGTGCCGGGACTTGAGGAGGCACCGCTCCCCACGCTCAACATCGTGCCCCTTGTCGCCCGAAGGCCATTGGCGAAAACTATCACGGTTCTTGCCGGCGAGATCCAGCGAGACCTCCTCGAGATTGGGAATTTTGAGAACGCAAGCGTGGGTCTTTGGGAGATTTTTCGCTGGACGGGGTTGCGGATCGAGACTGTTGTGAATTTCCTCGTTCCTAGCGGTGCGGACCCGGGGCGTGCTGGGCATGGGATTGAAATTTCTGAAGTATCACAAGATTCCGTCTCAAGCCCTGCAGATGCGAATGTGCCAGAGAGTCATCCGCTCACGCGGCCCGAAAAATATTCCATGGTAAGGAATGAGGTGAGAGACTCGTTTATGGTAAGTCGTCCGCCTTACACGCCGATAGGCCAACGTTGGTACGGGGCTGATCATCGTCTTGGAATACAGAATGGAATCGACGTCGAAGTGGCAGTCCGTGGAGACGCTATGGATATTGGCGTCTTTTGCCCCGATCCCCCTTTCACACAGATGAGGGCTAGGGAGATCGTTGAGGGCGTCATTCAGGTATTGGAGAGGGCGGTGGAGTAGAACCCGTGAGGTTGCTGCATCGGAGATACTGCTTCCCCTCCTGAGTACAGTTTCACGCAAGAACAATTGGCAATATAACCTGATCTTACTTATTTACTTAGCCCGTCTTCGATATTGGACACTTGTCATTTACTATGCTTCCTAGGGTACAGAGTGTGAGTGTCTATCTGCCTGTGATCCCTTTATTGGAGTATGTATATGGACAGCTCGGGGGCACATCCATAACGTAGCCAGATGATTCCTACTGCCCTAGTCTTTGATCCTCACTTCAGCAACGATTACTGGTAAAGCCGAAGAAACGGTCATTGAAGAGGTTCATACGCATATGACTAGCTTGAACTGGACAACTGACGCAGTAGGGGGGGTACATAACGGCAAAGCCCAGGTATAACGTCTGTAGATACACGGAGTACTATCGATACAGGAGCGTGAGGCGGTCCGAAAGATAAACATAGAAAACATGGGCGTGAAGCCCAGATCCACCCTATCCTTTATTATTAATGCTGATAATATGTTACTCAAGAGTGCCCGACGTAACGCAAAGCAAGGCACAACGACCTGGCGACGCGATATATTCCATCGCAGTGCCACGTTACCTATCTGTCAAAAGCTCTGCTGCGTTTACAGTGAGACCATCCGTTGCAACCCCGTACTGATCTGCATGTCTATTGGCGACCGCACAACTGGAGCTGATTGACAGTGAAGGAAGGTCAATGTGCTCTTCATGAGGTCTCGTATAAGTACAGTCTGTCGACTTTTGAATAGTAAGCTACCAGGGCTTCTTCGTATCACCCCACGACGAAGATCCAGGCCGGGATGGTACTGAGGATGTGAGGCTGCCGTGCGCCACCCGGGACTAACCTCGACAGTCCAGGGGATTAGCCCAAGGGCCAAAGGGCCCAAAAGCCAAGGAGCTTCCCCCCAACCAGACGTTCTCGCCCAACGCTTGTCAGGGTTCTGGCTCATCGGAGGCATGTGATCTGGCCGCAGTGACATGAAAGAGTCGTGTGGGCTATATGAGCTGCCCTATACTAAAGTTTCGTATCTCCATCTTGATAATGCTGTCGGTCGACTTGCTCTTCTAGGAAGGTCTGCGTGCTCGCGGCCAATCGATGTGGACACCGGCCGGAACTGAATGATGCAATGCCGAAAATGCCCCCCTGTAGCGATCGCTTAAGCGTCAGATCCCATATTTCTAGGGTCCAATGCTAGCTTAACGATAATAGCCTCAGGGCCGTCCCTCTTCTGTCACACACACATACCTTACTGCCTGCCTGCCTCCCTGTCTAGCTAGCCGCGAGTTTGACCCTTCGGCGGCAGCAGCCGTCAATCTCATGAATATCTCATCTGCCGGACAAGATATTCTTATCTTAGTTTGTCCTAAGCTACCTACCTGGATTATGGCGCTCCGACACGATTGGGCTCCGTATATGCCGGGATCTGCTGTGCAGTACATTATCAAGTGATGACAAGGGGTCAGCCGACATGCCAAGGCTGACCTTCCACATTCCCGGAGACCCAAGCTAAGCCATTACGAGAATGTGTCAATGGTCAAGAGGCTTCTTTTAACTCAGACAAAATGAACACCTGGGCAACGACATCGCCAAATCGGAAGCCAGCTGTCCCGTTTCAGAGCTGATAGTTGTGGGACTCTAAAATGTCTATCCCCAACCTCATTGTTCCGATGAGCAACCCGAAATATCGCCTACGGCTTATTTCATAGCCTGCGACTTTGCTTGTCCATGGTATTAGCATAGTAAAACAGGTATGGCCTAGTGACGGGTTTGTAGCGTAGACTAAGACAACTCCAATCGATATCCCGTCAAGCTTCCTTTCTCGACCTGCCCACGCCGAGATTAGGCATACGAGGCGCGTAGGCTCACTCACCGAGTTCACCGTGTCGCATAGCCATAGACGCCATGTTTCCCGGGCCAGTGCTACCAGATCTCGCTCACATCTACCAGAGCTTGGCAGTCCGGCGTTCCCTACTCAAGAGACCTGCCCTGAACTCCATGTGCCCCTACCAATGTATGCAGCGTGCTACCGCACTCGATAATCACTTTCCTATTGAAGGTCATTATCCCGTGGGCGAGGTTATGAAGCTTGCGCACATCTGGTCGCAGTGAGGCAGCGACTTGTAGAGCTTCTTGAACAGGAGATCTTGTCTAGCTAAAATGCCTAGACGATGGCACACGATTGCAGTCATCGGCCAGACTAATGCGTACTACCCACCTTGGTCGAGAAACATCATGTCCATCTACAATCACGAAGTGCTTCGAAAGAGGAAGCTCAGTCGTTATGGACCCCGAAGCTCAAGTCGAGCTGCTGGGATAGCCATCTATATAAGACTCATCATCGAGCTGTTGGTGAGCCAGCAAGAGTCACATCCTCTATAGCACTATCCAAGAAGTTGCTGGGCTGCATTTGCTTTGCTTTCACCATGATGCGCTCAATCTTGTTGCTTGGCCTCCTCGGCGCCTCCTTGCCTGTCCAAGGCCACCCTACCCAACAATACAAATCCGGCCTTCGACGCCGGACTGTTGACCTCAACACATACAGACTAAAGGAAGCCGCCCAGTACAGCAACAAAGCTGCCACGGACGCCAGCGTAGTCGCACGGCATGTCAAACGTGCTTCATACGTCGACACTGCGACGGAACTCGTCAAGAAAATTGTTCCCGACGCCACATTCCGTGTAGTTGATGACCACTACGTGGGCGAGAACGGCATCGCGCACATCAACTTCAAGCAGACAGCGCATGGCCTGGACATCGACAACGCAGACTTTAATGTCAACGTGAGTTCTAAAACCCAGAACGAGACAGCCGGAGAGCAGAATGCGATGCTAAAGAATACCAGGTCGGTCCTGACGGCACCGTCTTTTCGTATGGCAATTCCTTCTTCTCAGGTGCCATCCCCGAAGAGAATCCGTTGACAAAGCGGGCTTTCTCGGATGCTACTAAGGCGCTCTCGGGGGCCACTAAAGTTCTCCAGCTCCCAGTTACCGGACAGGCCTCTGCCGAAGCCGCCCAGGGAACTGAGACCTACGTGCTCAAAGGCACCTCGGGTGCGCTCAAGGACCCGGAGGCTCGCTTGGTCTACTTTTCCAAGTCTGACGGCAGCTTGGCCCTTACATGGAGAGTCGAGACCGACATTCTCGACAGTTGGCTGCTATCATACGTCGATGCAGCTACGAACGAAGAGGTCCATGGCGTCGTGAACTACGTTGCCGATGCTACCTATCAAGTGTAGTGAGTAAACCAATCGGGCCCATGCCAGCTTCACGGTCTAACGATTCTAGCCCGTGGGGTCTCAATGACCCGGACGAGGGAGGCCGTCGGATATTGGAGGACCCATGGGATCTCGCAACGTCCGAGTTCACTTGGATCTCCGACGGGTCTGAGAACTACACGAGCACTCGCGGAAGTAAGCCATACTCCAATCCTTACGTTACGTGATAGTGCCTAGTTCCATATACACTAACATTAGCGCTTAAAAGACAACGGCATCGCGCAGACAAACCCCGACGGCGGATCAGACTATCTGAACAACTATCGCCCAGACAGCTCCTCGCTCAAGTTCGAGTATGGTTACGACGTCAGCCTAGACCCGCCGTCCTCGTACGCCGATGCGTCTGTGACGCAGCTCTTCTACACGGCCAACACGTACCACGACCTCCTCTACGACCTCGGTTTCACCGAGAAGGCCGGCAACTTCGAGACCAACAACAATGGGCAGGGCGGCAAGGGCGACGACTTCGTCATCCTCAACTCGCAGGACGGTTCTGGCACCAACAACGCCAACTTCGCCACGCCCCCCGACGGCCAGAACGGCCGCATGCGCATGTACCTCTGGACCGCGTCGGATCCGTACCGAGACTGCGCCTTTGAGGCCGGAGTCGTCATCCATGAGTACACGCACGGGTGTAAGTAACTGAAAACCCTGCTCCTTCTAATTCTATCGCTGCGTCCGAAAGACACCGTGAACAACCGAGCTCACTAACGTTTTTCCATCCACAGTATCAAACCGTCTTACAGGCGGCCCCGCGAACTCGAACTGCCTGAACGCGCTCGAGTCAGGCGGCATGGGCGAGGGTTGGGGCGACTTCATGGCGACGGCGATCCGGCTAAAGGCTGGCGACACCAGGGAGACCGACTACAGCCTCGGCGCATGGGTGGCTAATACCCCCGAGGGTATTCGCACGTACCTTTACTCGACAGACCTCGACGTGAACCCGTACATGTACGAGACGCTGAACGAGTACAACGAGGTGCATGACATTGGCGAGGTCTGGGCCACCATGCTGTACGAGGTTCTCTGGAACCTGATCGACAAGCACGGCAAGAACGACGGCCCGAAGCCCGAGTTTGACGGGAATGGTGTTCCGACTGACGGGAAGTACCTCACGATGAAGCTCGTCGTAGACGGCATGGCACTGTGAGTATTCTCCGGCCTCATCAATCACTGTCCCTATATATAAAGAAAGTTGAGCGGGCAGGGTGCTGACACTCTGTTTCCTACTTACAGACAACCTTGCAACCCCAACTTCGTGCAAGCACGTGACGCTATCTTGGACGCCGATGAGGCTCTGACCGGTGGCGACAATGCCTGCGAGATGTAAGTCACACATTCCCCAACCCAAGTATCCAGGAAGAGAGTGGACAGGTCGCTAACACAGGACACCGGTCTAGCTGGACTGCCTTTGCCAAGCGCGGTCTCGGTGAAGGTGCGAAGTACTCGAGCACCAAGCGGACAGGCAGCAACGATATTCCCAGTGGAGTCTGCTAAGCAGTCAGTCTTCATTGTGTTTCCATCATTTACACTGTACAAGGGCTGGCATAATCTACAGTATTGGTTTCGGGGATAGACAGTGGTCTATTAGAAGTCCTAATTCGTTAATATAATTTGATCAAATCCAACTAGAACAGATACTCGTCAAGTTCTCAGCTCCAAGTGCACCACTTATTTTTCTTCCAAGCTACGTTGACGGATTTGCTGCGGTTCTCACGGCGGTGATGCCGTACACTACGGGAAATCATATACCAATGGCGAATAGCTATCAGATACTACATATGTCAGACAGATTTGGTCCGGAGGATGACCTCATTAGCAGCTGATAATGGAACGTCCCGTCGAGGCAGAGTCAGGGGTCGCCTGTGCAGTAAAGAGCATATCGTATTTTACATATCTGTTAAGTACACGTTCCCAACAACATGTAGACCGGACTAGAGCTCCTTGAAAAACCTGTCCATCTCATCACCAATCCGTATTGATCTTTTACCAATATCTTCAACCGACCAAAGACCCTCATCTGTGGCATAGGCATCGACAAATCGAGCGGGAATCCATTCAAAATAAGTATTGTTTACGTGAACTTTACCTTGATTTGTTTCAGCCTTTAATGCATCTTCAATGACGTCAGCCCCTTTAACAACCCCTTTCCATGCCTGTGTGAGTTCCTCTGGGTTATTTTCTTCCGCCGTATGCTCGCTCATCGGTCCCGGGCTTGCTATCTTCTCGGTTTCACTGAGAATGACGACCTTTGCCCCAGGGGCAACATGTCGTTGACTAAGAATAGCTGGGAGCGAACCTATTTTCTAGAATCGTCGTCAGCGGCCAAAGAAAAGGGTTTGCCAAGTATCAAGGCCTTAACTCACATTGCTGACATCCCCCACCGAGCTGATACGATCGGCACCAAGCACAACGATATCAACCCCATCAGCAGCAAGCGCTGCCGAAGCATCGGAGTAAAGCTTCACGTTCAGGTCTGCTTTCCCATCGTTCTCTCCCATCAACTTAGAGGCCAACGTCACACCCTCGCAAAGGGGTCTGGATTCCAGAATTCTCAGGTCGAGCCCCACCCCGAGCGTGGCAGCGGCTTGTAAAAGACAAGCCGAAATTGTAGAACTCGATGACAGCGTCAGGACAGTGATCCTTTTCCTGGACTCCGCGCTTGGGACAACGTTCTGGCGGACATAGTCGACGAACGAGTTGCGAATATTATCCGACGCGGATCGTCTCTGGGCTAACTGCTGATCGATCGCCTCGACGATCTGGCGAACCTTGCCCGCCGGCGCCAGATTCGCGGCCAGAATTGTCTCGATCCGATCAAGCGCCTTGGTGACCGCACTGATGATAGCTGCGCCCATGCTCTCGCGTGCCTTGCAGAGGTGCCACGCAGACATACGAATATTCGCCCGCCACGACGCCTGGTCAACGGCGCCCGAGCCCAACTCCGCGACCAGATCCCTCAGCGTGCACAGCGCCACGGCGGCAAGCTGCCTAGCGCCGCTCTCATGGTCATCGCGCAGCCTCTGTAGCCCCACGGTCAAGATTCGGCCCACTTCCGCGCCGAGGTCGTACTCGGGCCAGACCCGGCGAAGGCTGTTGACCAGCTTGGGCACGCCGCCGAACGCGTCTGACTCGCTCACGGCCAGCGGGTCGTACCACTCGATGCCGTCGTGCTCCCAGTCGAGAACGATGCGCTCCTCGGCACCTTCTCGCAGGCGGAACGCGAACGGGTTGATGGTCCACTCGCGCCCGATGGCGTCGTCGGTGAAGGAATAGGGCTTGCCGACTCGCAGCAGCTCGAGCGAGGCGGGCGTTAGTGTAGTCTCTTCCTTAATCTCCCGCAGTGTCGTGGCCATGGGACTGGCATCTTCCGGCTCGACGCTGCCGGAGAGGGGCGCCAGTTTGTGTCTAGGTCCAGGTATTAGCAAAGATTCTGACCGTGCTTATTAGGTAGGTCTGGAAGCAAGGATGTACCTACTGGTACGTGCGGACTTTGTCGCTACGCCGGAACAGGGCGACCTGGGGCCGTTTCTCGTCACCATCAGGGAACCTGAAGAGAAAAGACCCGGCGACGGCGCGCTTCTTGTATTCTCGCCTCTCGCTGCTCGGCGTGGTTGAAGCCATGGCGCGCTTACAATTGAGGGGCTGTCTGCTGCGGAAATGCCTTAACGTTGGGATGGACTGTGGAAGCCGTCGCGAAGAAACGGCCGATAAGGCTTCGAGAAAAGAAGCACCATGATACATTCCCGGCTGGATACGGATCGAATGCCCTCGTGCGATTCAATCATTATGATCTCGCGTCACGTCAAGCGGGTGATCGCGACGAATGCAATGCCGTCATCTATCGGAGATAAGTACAGTAGTTGTCTGAGATCCTTACTGTAAAATGCGCACTGTATCTTCCGCGTTATGGACTCTCATATGTTATGTCAAACTGGACAGAGTATTTCTCTTCACGCATTTCCAGGAACCATCCTTCGCCATCTACCTACGATATACAAAGGTGGCACCGTTCCAACTTCATCTACGTAGGAGACAAGTATAAGTTTCGATGGCACCTCACTTGGTCACTGACTTTCTGAATCACAACAGGCTGAGTAAGTCGTCGAGATGTCCAAATATATTCGATGCCACGGGGCCCACGTTTCCTTGCCAAGTTTCCAGAAGTCCATCTAAGTTTCTGAAATAACCAATTGAACCTATCTTCCAACATTGGGCTGACTGTATCAAGCTTGGCCTCGGCGATAGATGTATCTTCCCGAACCTGCAGTGGGAGACACGGCTCGGTGTCGTCCCAGGGGCTTTCTAACGCTAGATCTGACGGAAGAACGGGAGCCCAGCACGAGGAGTTACGAGTGACACCGAGCTGAATATCCCGAGTTCCTAGTACCATTCGTTGATGATTGATCCACCAAAGTTTGAATTGTGACATCCCGTCTCCTCGCAAACGACCAACGGTGTGAGATGGCTGTATGACCCTTGAATATGACCCTGCCAGAAACCCATACACATAGGATTTTACACCATTTAGCATATAGGAGTGATGGGTAGATTGTAGCCTATTGTCATCGAGTCGAAATCGTTGACATGATACGGGACCGCAAAATATCATCTTCGCATATAGAGTCTGTCGGCAAATGTTATCACCTCACTTCTGTCGAATGTTCTTCGGTTTCCGCTTCTTGAAGACCACCGCGGGTATCTCGCTCCCAGCATCCTCCTCCTTCTTGACCGGTGCAGCCTCGTCCACCCCTATCAGCCCCTCCTTCGCAACTGGTGGGAGCGCCAGGTCCGGGTCCGATTCCTCTTTCTTGATCTTCGGTCCCGCAGCCTCTGCATCCTCTGGCACTTCCTCCTCCTCCTCCTCCTCCTCCTCCTCCTCCTTCTTCACCGGACCCGGCGACTCCTCCCTCTTCGAAGCCTTCGTCAGCGTTCCGCTTAGCAGAGCATCGAGCTCTGCGTCTTCTTCGGGCGCCTGTCGGGTATCGCGGCCCCATTTCCGCGGCTTCTTGAACAGGCCCTTGACCGCCGCCTCCTCTTCTTGTCTTCTCTCGTCTTCTTCTTCGCCCCCCTCTGGCCTCGTCCGCTTTCGTACGCCCGTGGCGATCTTGTCGCGTTTCGAATCGGCGTCGCCGTGTGCTTTCTCTTCCCCTCCGTCTTCGCCTTCTTCCATCTTTGGCTTTTCGTTGATCACTTTCGTGCTCGTGACGGTCCACTCGCCCGCCATAGCCATGTCGCCGCGCAGCTCGGTCGGCACATCGATGCCCATGTCGGCAAGCTGCTCCCATTGCTTCTGGCGCTGTGCGCTCGTCGCTGGCGTCTGCGACGACGACGCCGGTACTCTCCCTCCTCCTGCTGTGGATGTTTTGCTACCACTGACGCCGGCGCTCAGGGAGGAGGAAGAAGAGGAGCCGACGACCCCATTAAGTCTCTCGATCTCGCGCTTTGCTCGCTCTTTCTCGCGCAGTTCTTGGTCGTGGCCGCGGTGCAGGTCGCGCAGAAAGCGCTTCAGGTTGCCCTGGTGCTTCGCGGTTGATTCGTGGTTGGTGCGCTCGAGCTTGGTGTCGCGGACATAGGTGCTGCAATGCTTGCACCAGTATTTCGGTGTCGACTTCCAATACTCGGCCATGTTTCCAGGTATGGGCTAAGGTCGTCGGGTTTGAATATTCTGTTGAAGGGGGGTATTCGCGATATAGGGCGTTCCACGATAGTCAGCGGTAAAGGTCCAGCAAGTCTAGCTGTCTTGGAATGACATGAGGTTGAGTGCGCGAAGTGATGATACATAGTAGGGCGACAGGCAGATGGACAGGGCGATACATGTATGTATGCAGGTGATTTCACAGTGGGGCACGGATGACGGGGCTCTGTAGATGCCGACGCCAGCACCTAATTCAAGTCACATACTAGGTACATAACACCCACTGTAGGTACCTGCAGGGTCGGGTCTCCCAGGCGGTCTAGGGGGTAGCTTATTAAGGCACACAGGACAGCTGCCTGGCGCGTCTAGACAAGAACCTTCTTCAAGTTAGGTATCTCGAGCTGGTATCAACATCAGCTTCAGTTCAACACTTTCATCATCATGAATACCGTACGTTGTTATTCTAATCGTTGCTCTGAACGAGACATTGCAGACAGCCAGGCCGCTAGTGACGAGGTCTGGAGGCGGAAGCCTGGATATGGAGGACAATGAGTTCTGACGTTCTGGCAAGATATCCGACCTCAAGGCTCCTCCGCTCGTGTTCTTCCTACGATCCTCGCGCGACATTTGAGGTATTATAGCTCAGGAATAGGTAGGCAGACAAGGTAGATCAGGAAGGCGAACGCCCTTCAGAATTGGTATTATTCAGTATTTCCATTTCACACATTCATAATTTTTCATCCATCGGTGAGGTTTCATTCACTCCATCTACCGTCAGCCTGGTACGAACATTATATCCACCTGTCCACGTATTCATCGTATCCTCGTGTATTCCCGATGCCATACCAACCATTAGACGCCAGCCGAGCCGGGAGGCTCGCCACTGGCACATGTGAGGGGGTTTTATGTCATTATATTTACAAGCAGAAGAAAGCGATCAAGGCGCCGATGATGAGAGCGCCCGCCGAACCGACCGAGACACGGGCCGAGCCGCTCGCAGGGGGCGCCGAGGGCGAAGCCGACGGAGAAGGGGCGCTCTCCGAGCTGGATGCCTCGGCAGAGCTGGAGCTTGCAGGGGCACTTGCGGTTGAGCTGGCCGGAGCACTGCCGCTCGTAGCGGGGACAGACGGAGCAGGTGCCGACGGAGCAGGTGCCGATGGTGCTGGTGCTGAGGGTGCCGGTGCTGAGGGTGCCGGTGCCGACGGCGCAGGTGCCGATGGGGATGGCGCTGAGGGAGCAGGGGCGGTACCGGTAGGGGCCGGGGGTGCGACAGTACCCGGAGGCGTAACCTGGACCTGACCGTCGGTGTGCTCGCTGACGGGCACATAGGTGCTCGTCGGTGCTGGCGGGGCAGACACGCAGGGCGTCGAGCCGGCTTGCACCTGGCCGTCACCGATCTGGCAGATGGGAACGGACACCTCGGTGGTGACAACCTGCGGCTGGCCGTCGGGCAGCGCCGTCACCTTCGTGGTCTGGACGACGGTGGTTGCCACGGGCTGGCCATCGGAGCCCTGCGTGACGGGAGCATCTCCGCCACAAGGCACGGCGAGAATCGAGACGGGCTCGCACTGCTCGGCCCAGTCGGTGTCGTAGAGGTTGTAGAAGTCACCCGAGAGGCAGCGGTAGAAGGTCTTCGAGTCTCCAAGCGCGAGGGTGTTGCCGTCACAGACAGAGAAGCCGCTCGTGAAGATGGCACCGGCCTGTGCAGGTCCGTCGAACTGGAACTGGTGGTTCGACGCAATGTACCCGGTTCGGCCCTTGGAATCCAGCGTCGTTCCGTCCTTCAGCGTTAAGACGAGAACACCTTCTGCGCCGCACTCAGCGCGCTTCTGTCTCGACTGTTAGCGCATCCACCCAATCAGGCATTGCACGAGACCGCGACGTCGCGTTAACCGTCGGATCGATTGGTTCTCATACCTCTGGCACCGAAACGGCACGCTTCTCGGTAACCTCGGCGATCGTGATCTCGAACTTCCCATCCAAAGTACCTGTGCAACCTGCCGGTGCAGGTGCGGTCGGCGTGAGCTTGTCGGTGACGCCTTGCGGAGCCGCAAGGGCCACACCCACGAGGGCGGAAACAAGAGCGAGTGAATACCGCATCTTCGATAACGGTGGCACGAATCGTGAATTGATTTAGTGACCGGTGTTGTGTTGTGATGCGTCGTGTGTGCGTGCGCGAGGTTGTGTTGCGCTATAGACAATTGTGAATATGGAAACCAGGTTGAATATAGTACAGGCGGTGTTGTTAGCGAATGACTGCTAGGGACCCAATGTCTCACGGCGACACTCCTTCACTCGTGCTCTACCAAGACTGGCATGCAATTAGGAAATAGTAAAGGGATGGGGAGGAAGGAAGGCCAGAAGGGGGGAAGGGCAGGATTCGAGGTGCAGACGACTCATCTATATATCACCACTTGTTATGCTAGGGTTCCTCGAGAGTCGTTCTCTCATTCGTCCGTGACAATATTCCCCATGCCCACCCTTCTACATGTTTGCCTCCATCTATTACTCGAAAGTCTACAAGATCAAAACAAGCTGCTGCCGCTTGCGAGCGTAGGTACTGTTGTACACACCCTGGTTCACCCTCGACCGGGGTCATCAGGTAGTCGTGACGATCCTCCTCTTGTAATGGTACAAGCATATGTACATAGATGCACCCATCACCTTACTGTCACAACAGCCGATCAACATACTGGAAAGGATGCCTGTCAATTTTGGGGAAATTCCTCTCCTCCGTTGCTTCTGTTTCTTAGTGATGTATTCTGGTTCGTAATGTGGAGGCTCTACATGTACCTAGGTACGGATCTGTAGCTACGGAGTGATTCAGCAGGTTTTTTCTCCATCCTTTTCCTCTTCGTCTCCTTGCAAACTGTAGCGGGAGTGTCTAAGTCAGTGTCGGCGACATGTCTTGCGCCTGCTTTCAGATACATATATTCACGGACTAGACTTGCTAGAACACGCCCTCTCTGGCGGAGGTATCCAATCTCCCCTCCCTATGTAAGTACCGCCTATGCTCTGAGACAAGACTGCGCCATCTGAATTTCCTCACATGCATAGGTTGTCTTGTACTCACACCAGGGCGATGGAGGCTAGCTTACATGTCTTGGGGGGCTGGTCTGTGGGTGAACCGCATAGACAGTACATAAGTACCGTACATGCAGTCAAGCCAGCCAGACAGACAGACAGGGCAGCGTACTACCTAATGTAGGTATCGCAGCACTGGTAACTAGGTGAGTTCCATAGGCTGCCAGATCGATACATAGGTGGGAACATCATCGACGCCGGTGCTACCGAATAGAGATAGGTAGCTGGCCCACAGCGGAAACCATGGGGTAGCCAGGGCGCCTGTTTGTTCGTCCCTGTGACAGACAGATAGATACGAACATACATACACGACTCGGCGGTATTCTGGTTGTCGATGTGCAAACATGCATTTTCCGGGCCGGGGGTACCCACGGCGGTTGTATGTTTTCATACAGCTCAACTATACGAGGAAAGGATCCTAATGTTATATACTTGTGTACCAATATTCGCTAATACCTGCCCTGATACCTACTCTTTGCGCTGCAGTCATACATGGATTCGCATTATAGCAACAACCTTCTCCGTTGAGTATTTAACCTAGCTGCCTAGTGTCTGGAGGTATCTCATAACAGCAGAGATAGATTTTTCTCACCGGGGTCAGACTGGGGTTAAGTGATCGACAGCTAGCCCCGCGAGCTCCGTGCGCGCGATACATGCTTACCTAGCGTCGGTACCTACTGTGAAGCAAGTAGGTAGTGATATCCATTGTTGATGATCGTGCGATACGCAGTACTCGTATGTAGAATAGCATTCTTCTGTGCCGCCTCCATATCTACGTACACCAGTAAACAGATCACATTGAGTGCTCCAGAGGCCGCTCTCGTAATTAGATAGAGGTACTTACTTGCCTACCTAGAGGTATGAAATAGGGCATCTCAACGTGTCACCACGGCTCCTGCGGGGAGCCTGCGCCTAAAGGCTCTATCTCGCATCGTGCTACCCAATCTTGAAGGCCTGTACGCGGCCCGCGCAAGCCTTTTTCTGTGTAATCTTTCACTCAATATCCATCCGTTCTTACTACTATAGTACTATCCATTGTCCATTGTATGTAGGCAGCCAGCCCGGTACCTTCTCTGGTACATCCATGCGATATACTGGGTTGTTGTATGTACACCCCGTAGCTACGAGTCCCGAGGAGTGGTGGCGATCGAATCGTCACAATGCCATTATTTCTTTCTGCTGCCGGAATTGCGCGCAATGCTGACCTATTTTACCCATCACAACAACGTAGTATCGTTACATCGCCAACCCGGACATGGCAATATCATGGAATTTGGTATCCAGAACGCATGGCGCGACACGGTCTCGATTGATTGATTGATGTGCAAATTAGACATCTCTCCTTATTACCATAGTAGGTACCTCTATATGTCGCTCGTACGAATTGCATCCTCACACACTGTAGGTAGTAGTTCTGCCAGTTCTGCCAAGTAAAGCCTCAGTCCCGCTCCAAGATCTACCACGCGGTACCTGTTTCGTACGCGGGTACTTATCTACGTGCCTGGCCTAGTAGGATCACCATCGTCTTAGGCATGCTTTTCTCCTCACCAAGGTGAGCATGCCGTGCATGCCGACCATAACAAGATGACACGGCCACCGAGGTGGTTGGTCGTCTCGACTTGTCCGACGCCGCGATATCAAGTTCTACGGTATATATCAAAGTCAGGTTTAGCCCACGATTGTCAGGATAATGTCAGGATACCCATCCCCATTTCTCATCTGACAGCGGCTATCAATTGGGAACGGGCAGCCAATGCAGATCGGAGATGATTCCCCGGTGGAGCGGCAGGATTGGCACTGGGACAGGCCGGGGACGGGCCAGGGGCAGGCATCCGCCTGGACCAGCAAATGACACCCGCCGTCGTTCCCTTATCAACTGTGCGTGCGGCGTGGGGCGTGATAATCCGTAGGTCGCAAACTACCTCAATACTACGTAACGCTTGTATTATGTATGGCTCCAGCAGCGTTTGTTTGGTATGTTCTACTGCCTTGTTTAAGGAATCTACTCACGATGTGGTGATACTGTTCAACCAATGTCGACAAGGCTATATCTGAGGATTCAAGCCGTGTCCGATTCGACAGTATATAGGTATGGATAGCTGGCCACGCACTCGACCTCAACCCCGTTATCATCGGCCACAGCACAGGCCTCTCTGTACGTGATCGCTGATGTCGCCAGCCAGGGGCGGGACCCAACGAAGCTCAGCCAAAAGCCTACATGTATCCCTACTTATCTAACGCATGTAGGTATTTACTTATCAAATGACAAACAGTTTGTGATCCAACCCACCTACGGACCACTTGCCCATGGGGTTTCAGGGCCCCCTTACAGGGCATGAGCGTCTAAACGAACTGGATGCGACGCCGTCGGGTCTGGCCGCCCGCATGGGGGAGATATGACGACTCGGCCAGCAATGGACAACCTTTTTGCCTATTGGACGATTCTGCTGAGCAGGGAACGCACCACGCAGGGGTGGCTAGCAAAAGCCAGACCCCCATGGCGGCCAAACCGCATGTACCTACCGGGACCGTTCTACATACCTGTATGTGCAGTGCGGCCTCAGGGCCATCTGCAGCGAATGGGTTGGGCCTGTTCGCGGCAGGGAAAAGGCCGACCAAGAGGGGTGGATGCTACTTCGTACTCTGGATGGTAATGTCGTAGTGCCAGCACAGTCTGCTGGTCCTTCTCTTTCACGGTATGGGATGTACCTACGCAGTAGGGTAGGTAAGTAGGTAATATGTGTGCATACGTACCTCAGATAGATAATGCATTGTAATAGTAGGTACATCATTTTTATGATCTAGTGCGGAAATCTTGCAGATCTGCCGGTATCAGACGTGGCTGGGATCTCCAACCTCTCTGTCGATAATAACTCAGTTATATATAGGTAGATGCCCCAACCTCCTTCAAAATTCACTAACAGTGCGGGACTCAATGGCCAACACAAGATGAAGTCCGTTCATCTTTTGTCGACAGCAGCTGATGTTGCTTTGGCAGATGGGTGAATATTCCCGCCTTGGTTTTTCCAGCTCATCTCCATGAACTATTCGAGACAGGTGGCATCAGCAGCAAGCCACGTCTGCAGCCCCCTATAACGAGTGCTAGAAAGGAGGCATAGCTAAGCCCAGCAGAGCAGAAACACGTAGATGGCGATGATGGGCGAATTGGCTTGTAGGCGACAGCTCAGGGGCCTATGGCCAACCGCCTGCTCACTGTACGTACCTATGCGTACTACATCGAAGTAAGCCAAAACCACCCAGCTGGCTAATGAGGCGCCTCTCGCCTCACGAATGAACAGGCTCCAGGTCACAGGCAATATGAGACATCTTCAGGAGTGGGATATGTCGAGAACAAACAGCTACCGACCATTTCGAAACCAAAATCCCCCTAGATTCAAAATGTAGGGGAGGAAGATTGCGCGCAGCAGAGGATCCTGATGAAGGCGCCAGCCACCTACGCATTCGGCGTTCGCGGCTCACGTCCCAGGCTCTTTTCACACGACTCAGAATGAGACCGTACACAACACGTCTCCAGTCGATGAAGAATTCTCATTTGAAGCTTCAGTAACCTAGCCTTGTGGCTAAGTAAGTACTTAGTCTTTAGTTACCATCCACCAAAAGTGCGGAAGCTGATCTCTCTCTATCGAGAACCTATCGTGGCCATATGTACGAATACCATCATCCTAGCCTAGCTGAGAGTTTGCCGACGCGTGTTTTAGATCTATTTATTCGCGATACATATAGACAATGCCCGTTTACTATGCATACTTTATGTCTTCCCCCCCCCCCCCCCCCCCCNTGGTTACAACAGGCCGAAGGTAGCACCGTTACTCGCTACGGTGGTATTTCCCTAATTTCTCGACGCACGCAAGTTTAAATCTCCCGGATTCCCCGTCCCACCACTGTCATGCTGTATCCCGCCGCGCTTGCTTTGTTGATGTGTCTCTAAGCTGCTGATATCGGTGTTACATTACATCTGCATGCTGGCTGGCTCGTCAATATCTTACCCTGTACGATGTTGAATGCATTGCTCCTTGTCGCACGCACACGTAGGGAGTTACAGGAAGGTCTCTATAAATAGCGCCCATACATAAGAACCCCTATTTCAGGGACACGCAGACATCCTAGTGGACAGATTATGGCATCTCCATCGTGGCCTTTCCTGTATTACCATCTGCAGTATTCAACTCATAGCTGTTCTCACCTTGCCAAGCAAGTCTAGGCAAAGCCAAGCAGCATTCTGTCGACTTATGACGTGCTGTAACCCACTAAGCTGGCCGTTCCTGGCTGCGAACGGCTATACCAAGCTTCTCACTAGACTGAGGGAAGGGAGGAGGGGTGAATGCTTATTTTTCTCCCCATGCTACCAGTCTTAGCGGATGCATCCAACCTCGTGGCGTCCATAGGTCTAACCTACCTTACCATCACCCAGGCACATACTGTCACGACAAATGCAAGACTGGCATGCATTGAACATGCCTTATTTAGTGAAATTGAATCGGTTGTGTCCTGTCAACAGAACTACAACTCTATCCATTGAGGAAAAAGCAATTGGCCAGGGGGAATCATCTATGTAGAAACACAACATATAGACATCACACATGTCTGCCTCCCAGACTTCATGCACTCGTAATAACTCATGCCATCATCAGACCCGTGGGTGTTTCTCCTTTCCCTTTGCTACCGCCATACCTGCCCCGATCCACCATCATGTCTTCCATTGTTCTTTTTCCCATCACAACCAGTTTCCCATGAGAATCTCTAAGCAATTCTCTAATTTTTTGGCTATTTATCTGTTTGTTTATTTTGTGAGAACGCGCACCATTTCCTGTACAACTCCTCTTGTCTCGGGCTCAAGCTGGTCTTCCGGCG
Organism: Xylaria sp. JS573; assembly: GCA_000966885.1. NCBI lineage: Eukaryota > Fungi > Ascomycota > Sordariomycetes > Xylariales > Xylariaceae > Xylaria > Xylaria sp. JS573. The sequence continues at coordinate 45,233 of JWIU01000016.1, forward strand.
GGCTGAGAACCTGCTGGAAGACACTGAGGAGCTTGGGGGTCAGCTGCTGGATCGTCGGGTTGTTGAGCGTATCTGCAGACATTACGATTAGCACGGTATTCTAAACAAGATCTCTTTGCACGCATGTTATCGCATCGCTTCAGGGCGGGATAGAACTTACATAGCTTGTGCAAGCACTGGTACACCGGCTTGTTCTCCTCGTAGTCCTCCTTGAGAGGGAGCAGATCAACGAGCACAGGGAGCACGTCCGCGAGCGGGACCTGGTCGGGATGAGCCAAGATCATCCGGCACAAGCAGCCGGCGGCGTTGTCCTGTAGCCGGGCATCCCTAATGCCCAACAAGGGCTCCAGCTTTCCCAGGACATCGGAGTAGACGGGAAGGTAGGTCTTCTCGTCTTGCGAGTGGTAGATGAGCTGACCAGTCGCGTACGCCGCGTTGGACTTGGTCTCCTTGTCCTCGTCCGACAGACGGTGCAGCAATGGTCGCAGCAGGGTTGCTGTGTAGGGAGATACGGCACCACCCATGTGGGAGACGCATTCGGCCACGACACCAACCGCTGTCGATCGCTCGATAGCCTCGTTGGAGCTGAGCAGCTTCATGATAGGCTTCTCGAAGACCTTCCAAACCTCGGCGAATTGCACACCCAGGGCACACGCGAGTCCAATCAGGACGTCCAGCGCCGTGTCCACGACAGCCCAGTCCCACTCGGAACTTCCATGAGATGTGTCCTGGTTCTCCTCTTCGTCGCCTAGATCTTGCTGGCAAGGGTGGCCGTGGGTCACGATGGTGCCCAGAACGGTGATGATCTGCTGCATCATATCCTTCTGTCCTAGAATAGCCGGCCCGCATGCCTTCAGTGTGAAAGCAACGCTCCGGTTGATGTCCGTGACAGTGTCCCTGGTTCTCGTTAGCATTATTCCCTCTGGTTTAGGTGCTATAAAAGAGAGATATGAGAAGGCTAAATCAGATCTAGTTCAAGTTACGCGTTCTCACCACCGCAGAGCGTCTGAGTGAGCTGGGTAATACGTAGTGTAGTCATCATTAGAAGCCAAGGGAACAAGCCATCGGCGTGAACACAAAAACAACTTACCGGTCCGACTCGTCTTGCCAGATATGCATAGTGGCGCTGGTGACGATTTCCCCCAACTTGATGAGGTTGGGGATGGGCTCGAAATTCAACGGCAAGCCCGGCTCCCACTTCTGTCCGGTCTGCTTCTCCATGGCTTCCCACACACAGGCGTAGGTCCGCCAGAGGGTTCCGATAGCCGTCTTTCGGCAACCCTCGTAGTGGTGTTCCGCAAACGGAGCCACGAGCTCCACGGCCTTCTCGATGTACGGGGCGCTCTTCTCCTTGGCAGCGTAGATGACGTCGCCCAGAACCTCAAGCGCAATCTCCTTCTCCATAGCCTGCGCCGATACGCCAACAAGGTCATCCCAATCGTCATCATCATCGTCGTCATCACCCATTTCATCTTCGTCGTCGTCTGCCTCGTCGGCATTCTTGACCTTGATCTTCTTTCCTTGTACGATGATTTCTTCGTCAACAAGGCCTTGCTGCTCCTCGGAGAGGTCGAGCTCAACATCCTCTTCCTCAAGTTCGAGGCTCTCAAACAGTCCCTTGAAAATGCCCGCGAGCGAATCTCCGAGCTCGCCCTCGTACACGGTAGCGAGCTGGCTCCACAGAATGAAAGTGGTTTCTCGAAGGCGAGGATTGTCCAGGTGGAGGGCCCTCTCACTAGAGATCAGAAGTGGCATGACATACGGGCTGAACTCCTGGGCACCGACGCCGACAGCAATGCGACCCATGGCATCACAAACGGCACTTCGTAACGACAACTCATCCTCGCCAGTCTCTGCCATGATGTACGTCGACATGGCGTCCATGGTCTGCTTAAGGTAAGGATTGAAAGCTCCCTTGATAGACGTAGCAATGGCAGCAAGCGCACCAGCGGCTGAAGCCTTCACTTTGAAATCCGGGTGAGACAAGAAGTTACCAATACGTTGAATCATATTCTCTCCGTACTTGTTCATGATGTCTGATCCAAATCCCTCGGCCATGGAGTCAATCGCACCACAGACAGATCGAATGACTTCGGCGTTCTGCTTGTCGTTCTCATCGCCAGCAGCCGCATCCAAGTTCAAGACTAGGGCGGTCATGATGGCTTCGTGGTTGGAGGAAATCGTATCAGACAAGTCCTCACCCAGGCGCATGAGACCCTGAAGGGCGGCGCGACGGACACCGCGCTCCGGGTCCTGGAGAAGACGGATGACAGTTGGCATGACAGTTGCCATCTGGGTAGAGACAAACTCGGGGGCGCCCTCTGCGCAAGTGCCAAGGGCCAGTATGCAAGCCTTGCGATGGCCCGGGTTTTCGGAGCCGGCATACCGTTGGAATTCGTCAAGAAGAGGCACGATGACTTGCCGCGGCGGCAGGTCGCTGGCAAGCTGGTCTATCAGCGAAAGAGCAGACCGCGCGGGTGTTGTGTCATCATCGTCATCATCGTCATCCAGCTCCGCCAGGATCTCTAAGCTCTTCTTCATGAGCTGAGCTCCCATATCGGGGACGCCTTGGATCTTCATGCGGCGATATCTGACACACTGGGCTAGGAAGGCCATAGATTGTACGCGGACGCTGTGGTCGGCATGGGTATTTGCAGCCAGGTCCAGCATGAACTGGACCAAGTCCTTGAAGTAGCGCGAGAGCAACGCGGAATCGTAGGCCAAGAATGACTGGAAGACCTCAAAGGATTGTTGTATTCTCTCGTCATCATCATTGTCCACGGCATCTTTCAGAACAGCAACCATGGCGGGGACGAATCCCTGGACGGTATTCAGAGCCTCCTCGTCCTCGTCGGCGTCGATAAGCATCAACACAGAGCCGATGGACAGCATGGTGTTGATTCGGACATCGCGACTCTGCGGATCACTGATTGTCTTGGTAAAGAGCTCGAACATCCTGGCCAGGTGGGATTCGAAGTATGTGGGGTTCGCCTCGAGAAGGCTGTAGATGATGTAGGAGCCGATCTCGCGCTGGGCGACGGTGTCGGAGGTGGTCAATTGCATAACGGCGGGCAACAGGTCAGCCCACTGGCCTTCCTCGAAGTCGAGGGTAGCAATGGCGGCAATGACGCGAGACTGGCCATGTCGGCACTTGCCGTCCTGCTCGCGGACGATGGCTTGGAGGATCTCGTTGCGAACAGCAGTCTTCTGGTCGGCAGCGATCTTTTCCCAGTGTTTGGGCACCAGGCGCAGGGCCTGGACGGCGGCCAGCATGCGGACGGTGGCATCGGGGTGGGAAACGATGATATGCAACAGGCCGAGCAGCGAGTCGGGGTGAGGGTAGAAGTTCTTTCGCAACTCGGCAGTGGCAGCCTTGACCTTCTGCGTGTCGGCTACAAGGGAATAGTCAGCACCTGTGGTGGGTTATGAAGACTGCACAATGGGATACTCACGAATCTGAGAGGCCTGGAGCAGCTCTACGAGCCTGTTTTGATCCATGGCGTCAGCGGCGACGACGATGAACGTCGGGCGCGAGATTCCCAAAGGACGCTGAAAGGTGACGACGGTTGGGCGAGAGGCAGCAGACCTCAACACTAGAAGCGACCGAGAACTTCGCGTAAGACAGGGCGTGAGGCAGGTTCTTCCTCAGAGGAAAAGGAATAAAAGAATGCTATCAGGTCCAGGTAGAACTGGAGATGCTTCCTCTTCCCTTCCCGGTATTTGTTTGGGATCTGCTGTGCCTTAGGCAGAGACGACAAAGGAGAGAAGAAAAATAATTTTTTTTTTTTTTTTTTTTTTTTTTTTTTTTTTTTTTTTTTTTTTTTTNACCCAGGCAGGTGGGGGGATGGGATGGGATGGGATGGGATGGTTTATCACCGATAAGAGATTAGGTACCTGCTAGGTGAAAAATGCAAGGGTCCAATCCGTGCCCCGCACCCACGCTACAGGGGACAGCCACAGCACCGGCACCGCACATGGAGCACCGCACAGTGGAAGGTGGCCATCCATCCAATCCGTTTGAAAGGCCTGCAGCATTTCCAGCCCGTCCTAGCTGTCGTCAGTCGCCTTGGATATCTTCCAATGTACAGTCTCTCTTCTTCAATCAACACAGAGAGACGGACAGACAAGAACTCTAGAAGGAGTTATCTCTTCCTACGCGTTTTCAAACGTCTGTAGGTATGGCGTAAGGTACAGAAGTACGGCGGATGTACCTACATAGGTACAGAGATTTACCCCTGAACACAGACAGCCGTGAAAGGAGTCATCCCGCAGTTGTGAAGGCGACACCGATGTACTATGAGTAGATGGAGATATATATACAATTTTTATATTTAGCACTTAGTGGTCTCTAGTCGCCCTATCCTATCTTCTCTACTTATTCATGGGTCAATGAGTTCCGGGAAGACTGGTGTCTCGTTTGCTAGAGGGTTAACAACTACCTATTGTTTCCCATGTACAGAGTATCCAGACATGTGGATCTCCCGGTTTCCTCGGTTTATTCACGTGCAGGAGAACTGGGTAGGTTAGATGTAATTATTATACTCTCCCACGTCCAAGTTAACCCAAGTAGCTACTGTACCTCATGTCAACCGTATGATTCGTCTGAATCGGTCTACCCTACGCCTACGCGATGGCAAAGCAGCTGCTCCAGGGTCTTAGCTTTATCGCCGTTTCCTATAACAGGTAGCCGTTCTCCTGGCTCGGTAATCTCATCGTACCATTGGCGGAGCATGTCGGCCTTGACGATTGCCTCGGTACTAGCGGAGAGCTGAATACGCTTCGCGTCTTGGCACTATATCGGACGAAGTTGCTCAAAACCTGGACCGTTGCCCACGACCAACAGCTCATGATTCTTCCTCGTGTTTCCCGATCTGTATAGGTATATGTTGCGCCATGAGACGCTCACTTCTTTGTTCCTGGCTTCCCTTCGGGATAGCCTCAGCCTCAAGACTTGACCTCCCGCCTGCTGCTACCCAGACCGAAGATGGCGCTATTCACGGAATTCGCGAGCCGACGCCAACTCCGGCCCCGCAGTACTTCCAGTACATCGCGTCTATGGATCTGCTAAGGAGGGAAGACTTCACCCTGGGGCAGGACACTTGCGGGTTCGGTTCCGCAGATAGTAAGCGTCTTCCGCGCGTTAATCGCATTGGGGAACAGGTTCGAGCTGACTGGACCAACGCAGCTGGCATGACCTATACCTGCTATCTAAGCACTGCGAAGTGTGAGAATATCGGCAAGTTTAGGGGTTGTTGTACTGGGGGCACGCAGTCTTGTTCGTCGACCTTCTGGACAACGTGCAACGATTGGAACCCGACAAAAGCGTGTGGCACGGACTCGAACACGCGGTGCTGGTATGCAGCTGTCCTCTTGAGATCCCCTGCCTTCGTATGTGTGTAGACTGACCGATTCTCTAGTCAATCGGCACTCCCTTACTGCATTACCTGGCAGTTTACTGTAAGTGTGCCGGAATCCCCCCCTTATACCCCTGAGAAGCTGGCGGTGGTAGAATCACGCGTGTGTTCTCTCAACTGGGTATTCCGATGACACCAGTAATTTCTCTGAGTAGTTGAATGCTAATAATAATGGCTATAGACGACCAGTTCGGTATATACTGCATGGGACTGCGACACGCAAAGCAACTCTCGCATTTTCGAGTTGTTGGCCACGCCATTGTCCTTGATATCCACGACTGTCAATTTCAACCCGTCAGATGTGACTACTTCGGATTCGAGTACTGGTACTACGTCTACTTCGGCGACATCTGATACTACGACGTCCTCAACAGCCGGATCGACGTCTACTGGATCAGCTGATTCAAGCGCTTCCTCCACCAACATTGGTGCGATCGTCGGAGGTGTTGTGGGCGGCGTCGCTGTCATTGGGCTGATAGCCCTTGGAGCCCTCTATCTGATGAAGTACCGCCGACGCAATTCGTTGAACAACGAGAAACCGCCAGCATCGCCACCGCCTCCGTCGTCTGGACCACAGGAGCTCGTCGGGACCGGATACTCCCTCGCATATTCTCCTGACGGATCCTACGCTCCCGTATCAGAGATGTCTTCCCCAGCTCACACAAAATTTCAGGAACTATCGACGCATACTCAGATCGTTGAGGCACCTACTCATCCTGTCATTGGTACAGCTCACAATAGAGCTGAACTAAATTAAGGCATTGAAAGATTTGTGCAAGCATCTAGATCTTCAAATACGGTAAGTATAGTATCTAATAGAGCAACAACAATCCTTTTCAACGGATGTCTATTATACCCCTAACCAAAAATACCAAATTCCAAGAAACCACATTCTATTGTGTCATTGGTATGAAGTGTGTTGCTTGCTCCGTAAGTGCACCTAAGTCTTTACATATTAGTCATGCTAGAAAGCATGCACCATCTGGACTCTGTTGTAGGTAAGACGTATCTGATGTTTTTCGACATGCGGAATTCTGCACATCGCAGTGCCAGTAATACGAGTGATAAGACACCCATAGTGATATTTAGAGGATAATGGTTTATACTATTTGTCTGTAACCTCGTGTTCTTCTACATATAGAGGGTTTCTCATAAGGCTGTTTGGTAAGCTTGGATAATACTGACATGAAAGTAAGCCAAATAGCGTGAGCCAAATGCGTTGGGCAGAAAGGCACAGTTTATATATTATCTCATGGGATTAAATGAAACACTAGGACCATATTTTGATTATGCTTTCATTGATACAGCAGTGCGTTCTGTTAGTCTCTTGCCAGTAACACCAATGGATACAATACTTCTCACAATATCACTGGACTACATACAAGTCGAATGGAAATATACCTATCATTAATTCTATAGCACGAAACGTATCTCCAACATCTCACTGTTAGCTTTAGAGTTGTATTTAGCCTCGCATTATCTTGTCGAACTGTTTGTTATACTCGCCATATCACATTCATGACGGCCGAAAGTAGCAAAACGAAGTTTCCGAGCGAGCGAGATGTTTTGAATCACTACACTCAACTATATACGTGATTTTTTCTGCGAAGGAGACAGTAAAATGTAACAGCCTTCAAGCCTTCAACTAGGTATTTATCCTCCCATGGGAGGTGGAGAATGGTATGCAACTGAACCAACTAAACCGCCTGACCAACGTGAACTCAAAACAGCGTATCACGTCTTCAGACACCATGCATGGACATAAGAAAAAAAACAAAACAAAAAAGAGCAATATATAGCTGGCTGCGCGAATGAAACTTTTGCTGTACCGTGTTGACGTGAGAAAACCCCCCATAACCCCAAATCAAAGGATGAGTGAAGACCAAACCGAAACCGCCAGATGCTACCGAAAAACCGTGATGTCCCGTTCCAGTGATAATGAGATGAGATGAGATGATTACGACCAAAAATGACGACAACAGAAGGTCTGCCTGACGGCCGATCGCACACGTATCGTTTACTCTCCGTGTGGCTGTCGAGAGAGAGAGAGAGCGCCCAAGAGCAATTTGTGTTAGGCTAGAAAAAGGAGACTAGCGGCGTAAGAAAATCATGGGCTCGCTGTAGGAGCGAGCTCCCCGCGGCTCATCAGACGCTCTCGGTGGCGACGACGACCTTCTCGCCCTTGGCGGTGCCCAGGCGATCGTAGTCGGCGTACGGGCGGCTGCGCAGGGCGTGGCGGATGGCGGACTCGGGGCGCTGCAGCCAGACGTCGTAGCCGGTCTCGCTGTGGGGGTAGAGGACCTTGTTGCGCGGGGTCTCGATGTAGTCGGCGGGGCGGGGCCGCGGGCGCGCCGAGATGGTCTCCATGTCCTCGACGATCTGGTGGCAGAAGAGGTCGAGCGGCAGGTCGTTGACGTCGTTGCCGAACGGGTTCTCGATCTCGTGCCCGATGAAGAACAGGCCCAGGATGATGTACGCCGCCGCCACCGTCGCCGGGATCGTGATCCAGTCCAGCTGGGGGAGCAGCTGGAACGGCAGCAGGAACACGTACAGCCACGTGATCTGCGCGATGGAGATGGCGTAGGCGATCGGCAAGGGCGTGTTCAGCACGCGCTCGACGTTCACCATCACGTCGTTCAGCGCTTGCAGGGCGTTGTCTGCGCGTCGACGAAAATAGGTTAGCGACGGCCTGCGACGGCAGCTATGCGCGCCTGAGGATGATGTATGGCATCACTGTTGAACTTACAAACTGCGGTCTGGTGCATAGGGACCGGGAGCTGGCCGTTGGACACGAGGTCGTCCGTGTAGGCGGTCAGGTAGCACAGGACCTCGAGGGGTAGGTTTCCGAGGGCGGTGTTCGTGCGCTTCATGAGCTTTCGAGGGTTCGACGTCGCGAACGACAGCCCAAGGTTCTCGCCCATGGCCTTGAACATGCCCGGCTTCGGGCGGTGCGACTGCTCGCTCGTGGCCGTCTTGGCGAAGGTGTCGAGGTGGTCCGTCAGTTCCACCATGTCGTCGTAGTATGTGTACGGCTCGAAGCGCAACTTGTGCTTCAGAGACACTGCGAACGAGACGATCAAGTTCATCGCGGTTCTGTGCCCGCCCCCCCGTTGTGTTAGTGGGCGACTCGGATCCTTCTTGTACCACACGTGGAAGCGAAAACCAAACTTACAGCTTCGCCAAAAGATCCTTCTTGGCATTCTCTGGCCGTTCTTTAGACTGTATCCAGTATATCCGGCCAAGCGCTTGTGACGTGAGGATAAGCTGGCCCCAGTACCTTCGGCCCTCTGCATACCGCTCGTACGCCGTGGAACTACGGAACGACAAGCCCAGACCCACGACGAAACCGGTGATGGTAAGTAGGATGTTACTAATACCCAAGTTTACGCCAGGAACCTTTTCATGTATGGCGGTTATAAGAGTGGCCCAACCGGCGACGATAAGGAGAGGCAGGATCATCTTGGGCAGGATGCTGCCGTGCATTTGCATGAACAGAGGCCATTTTGAGTGCTTGCTGGTGTCGCGGGGGCCCGACTGTAGGTCTGGTTAGCAGCCGGTCAGACAACTTGGTGAGGCGGGGAGGTAGGAAGCGTACGAAGTAGTCATCCAGCTCAAGGCTAGTGTTCCTGCTACGACTGAACGGGTTGGGCGTCGTCGCGGTCCGTCGAGGAGAGCTTGGGTACGAGTCCTGTCCGAAACTCTTCGCGTCCGCCCTGTTATCAGTTACGATATGGAGAACAGGCGAGCCCGCCTGCGTATGGGCCTGGGCCTGGGCCTGGGCTTGGGAGGCCCCCCCTTCGTCGGCCATTGGTGGGCTGGGGTGGGTAAGGTCGGCTTGGATGGTGAGTGGGATGAAGTAGGGATAATAATGAGTGGACGGTTGTTCACAACTGTGAATACCAGATGAAGAACAACCAGGAAAGAGAAAAAGGCGGGTGAGTTTGTCTAGGCGAGAGTCGGCTACAAGCTCCAAGCAGCAAGTATACGTATCACCAATCGCGATGGGACCCAGCTAGATGGACGAGTCAGTCAGTGAAGAGTAAAACAAGCTTATTCAGAGATAATACCTGTGATTAAAACGTTATATAGCCCGAATAGAATTGGCGATAGAGAGAGAAGAGAAGAGGATGGAGGTGCGACAACTACTTGCATGCATCCCTACGCAACAACAACCTCCAAACAGCACTAAACACATGGCTCAGACGAGGGGAGTCAGTCTCTACTTATTCCTCGCCCGACGTGGAGGCTCTTGTCAGCCTAGAACGACCTGTGTGCACGCGCTACGTAGGTGTTCTACAGACCCCCGTATTGCACGATCTCCCACCAGAGGCACTGTCATGCTTGTGACTAGAATAGATCAAGCCAACGACTGGTGAGTGGAGAGCGTGTTGAAACGGGGACGATGCGTCTAGGGGATCCAACTGGAAGGAAGTTTGGACGAATAGAGTCGACAAATGGGATGCCACGAGCCTTGTGTAGCTCGGTGTAGCCCCCCGGGACAGGAACTTGGCATCCAGGGGGATCTAACCGGGCTAGTCCCTGGCTGGGCTCATGAGGTGGTATTTTTGGTGCCGCGTTTCTTTCTTCTTCTTCTTTTCTTCCCCTGCCAACCTACCTGCTTTGAACGTGTATAGGTATGTAGTATCGCATGTAGGCTGTGGAAGAGTCACACAGGAGGACAGACAGATGGTGGTATGAAACATGCAAGCATGAGGTTCATGTTGAAGAATAGCCTCATGTAGGCTGGGTAGGATCAGCCGTTAACAGGTACATAGCAGAGATTCGGAGTAAGGGGAAACGAGTTTTGGATACGGGGACCTGCATTACGTGCTGCGTCGCGCTCCACTAGCACCGAAAAGAGCCACTCTACGCGATCGATGATCTGAAACGGATCAATTCCAGAACATTTCGCAACATGTACGTGCTGTAACAGCGATCGCTGATCTCCCTGCTTAAGGTTTTCTTGGCCCTGTCTATCTCCTACAGCGCCTCTCACAGCACGTCGTTAGACTGTCAGCAAGTGTGTCTGTCGGTCTGTCCAACGAGCCAACATGCAATTCGCCTCTCTAGAGGGATGGCAAAGATGCAAGTTTCTGCGATTCCCATCCGGCCGGGCAGGTCGGGCAGGCCGAGTTGGAGAATCGCATATGCAATATTCTGCGCATAAACCTGAAGCAAGCCATGTAAGGGTTTCCTGCAGGCATCAGGAGTTCAATTTGTCAATTTTCAAGGATGCCTCAGTACGAAGCAGCCCAAGTACTCCACCTCATACGTCCCTACAATACCAAGAACGTTACATGGAAGAAGAAATCCCGCGAGAGAGCTGGCTTAGCGGCTGGCTGAGGTCGCTGTCACTCCCGCTAAGAGCTCCAGTAAGCCAACTTGAGCTCAAGGCATAAACATGTGATTAAACAAAAAGATGGATATATATACACAACCTAGGTTAGGTAGAGGTAGGTATTAGCAACCACATGTCCGAGCGAACTCTGCAGTCTGGTAGGAATGACTCATTCTATCCTATCCTATCCTATATCCCGTCCTGTACTGCTCTGACTCTTCAATATCTATTGAGATCCCAAATATGTTGAACAGCCCTGCCGACTGACCGTATTCCTTGTACTTTACCCTTTCTTCTTTTTTCGTCTTTTCTTCTGCAAGCTGTGCGTGCACTGGGCAGTTCGCTGACCGTGTTAGGGCTCTAAGTAGACCACTGACAAAGATCTAGACTCTTCCGTGGTAGAGCAATGACCATGACTGGCCAGTACATGGCAGGTATCAGCTCGTATTGTATAATATAGCAAGTAGAGGACTCGCTGGCGTACTGTATCAAATGTTCCTTTTCATGGTTGGTTAGTTTTTTCAATATCGACAAGTAGAGCTTAGGTACTTATGAAAATTCTGCGTCGTAGTTCAGCAGGTCTAGGCCCACTCGGCATGTTCTCTTCATTATTAGAGTGTGTATGAGTCTTGATCAGAATAGCAACGTTAATTCGCAGTTACATATTATCTTTGACTCAGCGTTTTTCATCCATTCAATCACTAAACTCGGCGTCATAATAAGAAAAAGCAAAGGGGTTTACACCAACATATATGTGTATATATGCCATTGCTCATTGTCATATGATCCTTTTTTGTCTGTATCTACCTATATCTGCGTCTGTACCTATCTACATCTGTCCCTGATAATTGGCCGTAGCGATGATGAGATTCATCCTCAACGCCGAGTCGCCTTCCAAAATCTCTAACCCAAGTAGGGCCTGTCTACCTAGGTCCCTTATATGCTTGATTCAAGAATGCCATGATATCCGTTAATGCATGCAATGCATGAGAAAACCCAGCCAGCCGAGGCGGAAAAAACAAAAAGAAGAAAACAAAACCAAACCAAAAGCTCATCCCAAAAGTCCAGAAGGGTACTACCCCTAGGTATGCCAATGCCAAAGAATGCAAAACAAACAGACTCCAACACACAAGTATGTAGCCAGCTATATGAGCTTCAAGCCCTATAGGCTCTCTTGAGACCGCCCACAGCACACCATCGCCCTACACGCGTATACATGATCAGAGACGCCATGCTACCGCATTGCCGACACCGGCACCTTCGTGGTGGTCTCGTCCTTCTTTTTCTTGAACAGGCTCTTGAGCATGCTGTCCTTCTTGGGGCGGATGACGACGTCGATCGAGCCGTCGCGGTTGTGATCCCGGCGCCCGTCCTCGATTGCCTTGACGGCCACGCGGTGGTCACCGTGCTTCGACGACCGCGCCGTGCGTTCCGTCTTGTCGCTGCGGTGGCTCTTGTAGGAGCGCTGCGAGCCCGCCTCGCTGGCCCCGTCGGGCGCGTCGTCGCCGTTCTTGTGGCCCTTGGATGAGGTCTTCCCCGTCTTGCCCGTTTTATTTGTCTTGCTGGTCTTGCCTGTCTTCGCCGTCTTGGAGGTCTTGCCGGTGCGCACGCTCCGCGCGTCGTCGCCCCACAGGCCGCGCATGGCACGGTCGGCCCTGGGGCTCATGAGCTCCATCTCGGCCGTCTCATCCTCGCCGGGCGGCACGATGCCGCGCCGCCACGACTCGATCGAGCTGAGCTCCTCCTCGATCACGAGCGCCTCGTCGAAGCTGCCGCCGCTGTACTCCGTCGGCGGGTACGGGTACGGCGCCTCCGTGTACGCGGGCTCCAGCTGCTGCCGGGGCTCCGGCTGGGCCTCGAATGCCATCGGCTGCATGGCCTCCTTCTGGTTCTGGATCCGCTTGACAATCTTCCAACCGCCGAACATAACCACCGTCACGCCCATCGTCACACCCGCCGCGATCAGGAACTGCGGGCTGGCCAGCAGCGCGAATATGGCCGGGCTGCCTCCCTTGAGCACGCCCAGGAACGACGGTGACATCTTCCCTAGCAGTGCCGACAGCTCCGCGAGCGCAAGTGCGACCGCCGCTGCGGCATCCGGGTTGTTCTGTAGGTGCTGGATTATGTGTTGCGCGGTGTGGTGCAGACATTGCGCCTCGGCCAGGAGATCCTCGATCCTGGTTACCAGGTCTCGTGCTTCCTCCTCTTTCTTATCCGACTTGTACGCAGGGTCTAAATCGACTCTCTCGGCCAAATCCGGGGGTACGCTTCCGTATGCGAGGTCCATATCAATCGACTTTGTCTTCTCCGGATCTGATCTTGCGCGGCCGCGGTGTACGGCCGGTAGGTATTGCGAGGGCGCGATGGATTGCTCCTCCTCGTGTACCGGCATGGTAGGCGCATGAGCCAGCGTCGGGCGGCTCAGCATCATGTCTCTGGGGGAAGTCTCCGCGTAGGGAGAGCGGTATGCGTTCGGGGGCCGCGACGGGGCGGTGGACGAGACCTCGGTCAGCCTCTCGAGATTCCTCTCAGTCAGGGCCGATCCAGCCTCAGACGGGGCCCTTGTGCGAGTGCTTTTGCTGCGTCTTGAGCCGTAGCTCCGACGCGAGGTTGCGCAGGATGCGCCATCGTCGTAGGATAGCCGGCGGTTGTAGTCGCTCTGTCCGTATTCGATGTAGCGGGGGTCGTCGTCGTACCTGGGCACGGTGGGTACGTCGTAGGTCTCGCTGCGCTTGATAGCTCGTTCAATGGCTCGCTCGGCCTTGAGGGCAGCCTTCTTCTCCTGGTAGGTGGCTCTGGCCTCCTTGAGTACGCTGATTATGTGTTTCCCCTAGACGAGAGACCGTATACGTTAACATTGGACCTCAGGTACTCCAGGTAGGGTAGATAGGTCGTATGTCGCGGGCGCATCTCGACAGCTTCCAATGACGAAGGGAAAGAGAAGGAGAAGAGCCGACAGTTCTGCGGGGCTAAGGTTTTGTGGGGGGTTGCATTATTTTGCAGGTGTCGGGTCGGGCAACGGAAATATTCTTGTAAGACATCTTGCATGTCCATCGGGCGGTATGGCCGGCTGACGGAACATTTTCGCTGCTGACAGGGGATAACAGGGGATAACAGGGGGCATCCATAGGTTGCCGCAACTCCAGTTCGACTTACATTGCTAATCACCTTCCCCGATTGGTTCACGACCGTGACGATTTCGACGGGCATCTTGATAACAAGTTCTTGTCCTTCGAAAACCAGAGGACCAGGAGAAGCAGAGAGAGTTCGCCGCGTTCTTGTTGCTTATAATTTGCGAGGCGGGACAAGCCCCTCCGGCGGGTTCGCTAGCTAGCAGGGCTGGCAGAGTCGTTGCTAATCCAGGGCCGCTGGGCCTGTCCGGCGGTGAAGAGGAAACGGTGAGCAGCAACACTGGGAAACAACTGGGCCCCGATAAGATTATCGCATAACAAAGCAATAAGGTCGGTCACTTTTCAACCAGGTAGTCTTTGGGACTTTGGGATAGGGGATAAGGGATATAGGGGATATAGCAGGGAAGAAGAGGAGTAGGTAAGGACACGGACGGAGTAGACACGGCCTTAGATACGACAAGACTGAACTGAATTGACAGACGGACAGATTGACTGACTGACTGACTGATTGATCACGAGGAATACACGTTTATGAACAGGCGGGATGAGGGCCATTGAAAACTTGGAGGTTTTCGAGTAGCGTAGCTCAGAACTGCATACGGATTACAGCAGCGGTATACCCACCGCACCGAACAGCGCGGCCTATCGAGGTCCTGTGGTTTCAAGGCGGTAGGGCGGGCAGGTGGTGATTGGCCGCACCAGGGGGGATGTAGATGTAAATCAGGCGTACTTGCAGCGCCTCGACAGCACCCACGTTCTTGACGATCTACGGACATGACCTGGTAGATTCAATATGCAGTGTGATGTTACCAGTTCCCCCCCTTCTATCTAGGTACGGCCGCGTTTCAATATACACGGCATCAACATGTGCATACGTAGTACATATAATACGTACCTACATACGAACACATACACACACATATACGCACATACACACACCCATGCCGTACCGCCTGCATCCGTATCCGCTTCCACATCCTCTTTCCCACCCAATTCCCAATTCCCACTTCCCAGTGCCTTGGGCTGCTACCCACGGTCTGGAGGCCGCCTGGGAAGGAAGAGAGCGGGAAGCTGATGAAACGCACTGATAATCGCGGAAGAGCAACCCCCATAACTCATCGTCGCCATTGCTCATTGCGAACCAGTCGATCCCGGTCGATCAGCTCCAGTTCGTAGCCAGGCGGGGCTGGCGGACAGAGCGGAAGCCCACCGGCAGACCTACCCAGCTACCCAGCCAGCCTCACAGCTCTTCACTACTGGCGGGAGCGCTGCTGATCGTAGGAAGGGAAAAAGGGGAACGACCTCGACGACTGCGACGACTTCGTCCATCGGGCAGCTTTTTCCTCGTTAGCCCCTGTTGCTAGGTTGCTAGCCACGCGGTTAACGCCCCCTTCTGCCCCTCACCCCTCCCCATGAAAGAAGTGCAGGCCTCTGAATGGAGACAAGTGGCGGCTGCGAAAACCACTCACTCGCACGCTAGACCCAACCACCAGGGTGTGCCTTGCTGGCCGAGCCTGACAGCGGGCACTATGTGGTCCACTCTCCCCCCCCCCCCGTCTGCCCGTTCTGGCTCTAGTTGTAGTGGATTTGCATCCTATCGACCACCTGTTTGCAGTAATCATCCCGATTCTCTCTCTCTTCTTTTTCTAGGGTGATGAGCTTATGTCTGTTTTCTAGAATAACACGATACCCTGCGCCCGGGTCCTCGCTGTTGTGCGTATACATACATTGGAGTAGATATCTGTTCATCGGACTACTGCGGGAGCACTGAGGGTCGTGAAGAGTTAATAATAGGTAGAGCTAGCTGGAAGTAGTCGGTGGCCGAACACCGGGGAGCGACTTGTCGGCCAGAGAAGATAGGGCCTGAGCTGCGCTGGCTTGACCGGTTGTCTACTGACCCACCGACGACACGCTGTCCCAGAATCGGATGTTGTCATCTTGCCGGATCGCGCCTAGCAGCAAGTTCCCTCCTGCCAGCTCTCGTGTCTCGGCCTGTTCTGTCCGCTTGGGAGCTCGAAATCCACGCGTTGGGTCAACCGCGTGACTCAAAACGCCGTAACAGGCTGGCACGCACGGCAAATTACAGCACGGCGGAGATGTCTCAGGTCAATTCGCGACGGTGCTTCGTCAGAGCCAGAAACCGGGGAAGAGATGAGTTGGTGCGATAACGAACGCCGAACACCACACGTGGTCGCATGGCGGCCGCCTGCGCAACCGGATCGGCATGGGGAATCACATTTGGGTCTGGTATTAAGATCGATGGGAGACACTGCAATGTAGGGCGGTCTTATTGCTACCTTTTGAAACCTCCAATTCCTGGAGTCAAGGCCTCCTGGGTTCATATTAACCGCTTCCCGACGTGGTGACGTAGTGGCCCTTGTAGGATGTATGAAGGGATTTCCATACGCAACTCCGCAGGTTTTGCGGGTCATCTGAATACCCAAATATGCATTGAATATGTATAATTGAGAGCCCAGCTGAAAAAAAGGCCCCGGATCCCGGAGCGAAACCGCAGTGTTGAATGACAAGTCATCTCCACGATGATGATGGGTAGTCTGTCATGTCTCTGTCTCATGTCAACTCACGGACAACACTCTCTACCCCGCGATGTTCGGGATGGCCTCACCGACTGGATTGTCACATTGTGCGGGATACGGCAAGAATCGGACAGTCTCGTCCTGGGCCAAACTAGCCTGGCCGCCGATTCTGGTGGCAGGTGGATCAACTACCCACGTCCCATCAGGGAATCCTATGAGTCAAGAAGTTTTCAACTAGGGAAGTTTCCAGGTAATGGTAGCCTCAACACGTTGAACAAGTAGAATGTGAAGCATGCTGAAAGCTCACGCTCCGTATACCCATTTTTGGAAATATCAATTTCTCTCGAGTGACTTATGGCTGGTAGACGAGGCCTACAACCCTTGTTGACAAAGTCCATACAGACTCTGTTAACGGCTGAGGACTCAACCATTCGCAATTAGACGTATTCGTAGTTTCGCTGAAAACAAAATTCAAACGCTCGCTATGCAAACCCATCCATCCCATCCCATCCCATCCCAAGGCCCACAGGCTTTTGACGTTCCGAGCTCCTTACGGACGGTTGGCATAGTACCCGTTAACCTGTCCAGCCCTCCGTGTTCCACCATCTACCCTCTTAGACTGTACCGAAAAATGTTCCCATCGCTCCTCGACCGCTTCAGCTGCGTGACGTCCCCCTCCAGCCCAAAACCATAGCGAATGCCACCACCCGCCTCGAAGGTGCTAGTCCGGTCCGGATACCCCGGCGGTGGCACCGGCGTCTGTGCATACCCTTGATTCGGACCCTGCCCTTGCCCCTGTACCCCCTGCTGCTGCTGCTGTTCTTGGAAATCGGGCAGCCCGCTCACCGGCCTGCTGAGCGAGCCGCCGCCGTGAGGCACGATGCCGTAGCCGACGCGGAACTTCTTGGCGTCGGGGGGCAGGTCGCCGCGGCCCTCGAAGCGGGCGAGGGCGGGGCCCCCGAGCTTCTCGAGCGCGGGCCCGCGCGTGGCGGCGACGATGCTCGAGAAGCGCGTGTTGCGCACGACCCCCTCGTTCTCGAGCAGCGCGAGCGTGCCCGCCACCACCCCGGCCCCCGCCAGCAGGATCGCCACCGCGTACACGATCCACAGGTCCCGCTCGTGGTACGCGAACCGGTTCTCCATCCGCGACCGCGCGCACGGGTACTCCAGCTCCTCGCGATCATCCCCTAGCACCGTCCCACTCGTCTCGTTGGGGCGCGCCGCCCAGCTGCGATTTTTTGCAACCAGAGTCAGTACTTGAATGAATGAATGAATCTTGCTTTTAAAAATATGTTCTGGGTGTGCTTAGGTTATGTCTCAGGAGTATAATGTCTTTATATAAATCCCCAAGTAGGTAATTGGTAGACGCTTTAGAGTGGTGATAGGGAGGGTAAGTAATAGGGGGATCTGGAATTTACTCACACGACCGAGACAAACTGCCGGTTGCTGAAGATCGAAAAGATGATACTTTCGTATAGGGCCTGGATGCGGTCCGCCAGGTCCGGGTGCGGGAAGTACTCGTGCCGCGGGTCGAGCAGGCTCGTCTGGATCGCCTTGGTGTACTGGATCGGATTGTCGGCCTGGCGCGAGTCCACGGTGCCGTTGATGAAGGTGCGTAGCTGCAGGCCCATGCCATGGAAGGCACCCACGCGGCGGTAGTGTGCCTTGTCCCGCGGGTGGACATAGTTGCTCTTGGGCGTAGCCGTCGTGTTGTCGTTGGTGCCATCGATGGCGTCTTTGCCTTGTTGCCAGGTCGTGCTGCGTGTTGGAGCGCGGAATTAGCATTTAGCATAAGAATTATACTACGCCGGTACTTAAGTGTGGAAAATCATGAAATCGCCTCAGTGGAGTGAGTTGAAATCAAAGCATGATGATGTGGAATGAGAGTGAAAGGAAGGGTATGATAAACTATACTCACTCAATGATCCGATGCAAAAACTTGCGCCTGGTCACGTTGGTGAACTGCTGGCCGCCGGTCAAGTTGAAATGCACGGTGTACTCAGTCTCGTAGTTCTCGCACGCGATGACCTTGGGTATGAACGCCTCGTCCCAGCCGGGATACGTCCGGTTTGGCGGTAGCGGCCCGTCCGGGTCCGCCCTGAGCGCGTATCCGATCCAGATGACGGGCTCGGTGCGAAACGCGCCCAGGTCGTCAGGGAAGGGCGGCTTCATCTTGGGGATGCCGCCCGTATCCACGTCCTTCAGTTGCATGGTCTCATACTCGCCGCCGGTCGCGAAGGCGTAGTAGCTGTGGTTGCCCTCGGGGAGCAGGAGCTTGGTGCTAAAGCCGAGGGGGGGCTTCTGACCCTCCACCGACTTCACCTCGGAGCCGACGCCGCTCGCCACCTCGGAGCACTTGTAGGCTGGCGCCGTGAAATTGACTGTATACGTGCAGTTCCAGCCGGGGCCGCAGATGTTCATAGCCGCGTCTGCAGGGGTAATCGCCTGGTCCATGTAAACGGCGTGGGTGGCGACTTGGGTGAAAATGTCGCTCGGGGCGGTCCAGTAGTCAAACCAGTCCGGCGACGATGTGTTCTGGCTCGTTGTGTTCCACATGTTCACCGAGAGGCCGTACAAGTTGTCAATCTTCGAAGGGGTCCGAAATTCCTAATAATCAAGTACTTCCGTTAGTCCGTCATGTTATGTTAATACCTCCTTGGGGGCAGGTGTCTGGTGATTACCTCAATTTCCTCCTTATCAAAATTCAAAGTCCGAATACCTGGGCAATTCGCCTTGTCCACTCGCAGTGCCGGCTCCACAATCAACGTATTACTTGTCAGGATGATGACCAGGGGCGTGAGCCAAATGAAGACAGCTAGCACCGTAGCCAGCGTTGCGTGCCGGAAGAGCTCAAGGCTGAACAGGGCAAACAAGTCCTCGGTGGCTGCGAAGAGGGAGTCGATGGCTCCCAGGGTGAGCATCTTCTCCCGCACCGTAGTCCATACCTGCTGCTTGTACGCCACGACGACGGCCGCCGCAAGCCCAGCCTTGGAAGCGAACGCCAGTATCGTGCCGTATCGCAGCATCGCGATCTGCTCGTAGGCCGGCGTCCCGTCCAGGACCTTGTAGAAGACATGGTGGCCGATGGCGCAGAGGATGCCCAGCAAGAAAAAGACGTACATCCACCACGCCGGCCGCCAGTGCCACCACTTCTTCGGGGCGAGGGACGGCGAGTAAGGCGGCGGCGTGCGGGGGCTCTTCCATGGTGTGGTCGGTGTGTTCAAGAGGAATGCGCGGGAGTCGGTACGGCCATCCCGGAACCGACTACGGGGAGAGAAGGGCTGAGGCGTCCTGGCGGAGGCGTCCTGGTCTGCGGGTGCATCCGCGAACTGCAAGGAGGCCGGCCTAGCTCGGGGAAGGGCCGATGGGGACGTCTGTGCTGGGTCATGATCGGAACTGGAGCTCTGGGCTGGGCTCCTCTGGCTATGGGGTTCAGGAACGCGGCTAGCGCCTAGATCGCCGTCTCCAGACCCGGCCATCGGTGGGCTGGTTGGCCTGACTGCGCCCATCGGAACCCATTGCTCGTCCTGCGGCTCTGGCGATGCAGAGGAGAAGCGTGAGAGTGAACTGACGACAGAGAAGTCGTCGCTCGCCAGTCGTCGGTGGCCGGTCGAGTTTAGCGACGAAATCGGCTTCCCACTGCCCGATTCCTGGCTCCGTAGAGACCGAACGGAAGATGGCATTTCGGCCCAATTGTCGGGCTGCGCCATGTCGGTAGGGTTTATGCCGTCCTCTAGTCCACTAACTAGGTTAGACGGGTCAAATTTCCATAGAAGAGTATATATTCCGAAATGTCAGGCAAGACGAATAAAAAAAATAAAAATAAACAGAGAAGGATGAGTGTCGGTAGCTGATATCACAGACCATGTAGATCTATCCACCTCTGGGAAAGTGTCGCTGTTGCCGGGATCCTAGGTACTCTTGGTACTTCAGACAGTTGACAGTTGATAGGTACCTATTGCACTACGTAGGATGATATGCAGCAGCAGTGCACACAAACATGAGAACAAGCTGAAGCAAACTTCCTCCCTCCCTCACCCTCCCCTGCTGCTCCCTCCCCTGCTGCTCCCTCCCCTGCTGCTCCCTCCCCTGCTGCTCCCTCCCCTGCTGCTCCCTCACCCATAGGCCGGGGTCCGGGGTCCTGGATCGTTCCCTAAACGTGACGACGAGACCAACTTGCAGGACCCATCCTGCAAGTGTGCGCCAGAATGGAACAAACATGTGTGCGCTGATAGCCGTCAAGGCTGCAGCCGTGCGTGGATGGAGCCTCAGAGCTGAGGGAAAAGAGGAAGAAAAAGGCGGCCTGCATCGATCGATGGTCTGATGACCTCCCTGTCGCTATGCCGGTACTCCGTCGGGGCGGCACGACCTACGCGTTGTAGAGTACAGACTACGATGGCTATTTTTATATCAGATGAAGAGCCACTCGCTGGCCCGGCCGCCATGGGTCCCCCAAGCTTTATCGTCTTGTCTTGGGAATTCACAGCCTACCGCTGTATCCTATTCGCAATGATTACGAAGTCTAGATGGCCCATATGCTTGGCCTTCTTGGCTGACCGCGCCACCAACCCAGCCGTCTGGTTGACGCACTTTGCCGGGTTGTGCACATAGAATCGAGCATGGAATGCACAGATAGGTAGGCTATTCCTATCGATTTAGGCCATTTGTGAATCAGTTGCTGTCGTTATGCCCAACAGCACAGCACAGTACAGCACAGCACAATCTTGTGTCCCAGTCTACGCTACGCGTATGTAAAAGACGTATGTAAAACACGACATTACATATCTCTCCGAGCTCCATATGCCTCAGACTACCTAGGCCCCCGCGTAAATACGGCTCCCAGCCCCATGCAAATCTAACATTTAGCGCTTACACATTGGAATGGGGATATACGCGATACATGTGCGCCGATACGCCATGCTACGAAAGCTGGTTGTCCCCAGCTTTGGATTGACGCAGAGCCTTGAGCTTCTCGATTGCCTCGTCTAGACCGAGCACGACCTGACCACCCTCACCGCTCTGCGACTTCTCCACGAAATCTCGGCTCCGGATACTGACAGTGCGGTCGCTTATCTCCTTGGCACCAAGGACTAGAAAGTAGACGTCAAGTTAGTTTTCTGTGTGTCTGCACACACGACTTTTATAAAAACATGTCCGTTACGCACCGAGTATGAAGTTGTACTGCAGCAATTGGCCGCTCCGAATCTTCTTGTTTAACGTGTTGGCGCCGATGTCCATATCGGCGTGAAACTCGTTCGATCTTAGGAGTGCCCACACCTCCTTGACATAGTCTATCGCACTCGGCATGACGGGCACAATCAGTATCTGCCGAGGGCTCAGCCAGAAGGGCCATTTTCCACCGAAATGCTCCGTTAGAATGCCGATGAAGCGCTCAAAGCTTCCGTAGATAGCCCGGTGTATTATCACCGGACGGGCATGGCCTTGTCGAAGAGCACCCTCGGCATCAGGTGCCGCCGTAGTGTCCGGTGTAGCCGGTGCACCTCCTTCATCGGCCGTCTGATATGACAGGCCGAACCGATCTGGAAGTTGGAAGTCGAGCTGAATAGTAGCGCACTACAACAAAACTTAGCGTAACAAGCTCATATATCCTATAGGCTACGGTGTAAAGCGACAAACCTGGTGCTCCCGCTGAAGTGCGTCGGTGATGGTAATGTCGACCTTGGGGCCGTAAAATGCACCATCACCAGGGTTCAGCTCCCAAGGAACCGGCTTACCGCCGCTGCTGAATTTGTTGAGCGCGGTTTCCAAGGTCTTCTCGGCCTTGTCCCAGGTCTCTACCTGCCCGAGGAACTTCTCCGGCCGTGTCGACAGTTTCAGCTTGAAAGAGAAATCGAGAATTCCGTAAATGGTGCGGAAGAAGTCAAAAACGGCCGAAACCTCTTCACCGACCTGTTGTCGTCAGCTACAATACGGCCCTGGCCTGCGCGGTCCAAAAAGGGAAAATTACCTGATCTTCCGTGCAGAAGATATGCGAGTCGTCTTGTACGAATCTTCGCACGCGCGTCAATCCACTCAGTGCACCGGACGCCTCATTTCGGTGAAGAACTATTAGGGTAACAGTCATTAAACCAGCCCAAGAAATGCGCAATAGAGGGGCTGCCTACCGCCAAACTCGGCCATGCGGATAGGCAACTCTCTATAATTACGGGCGCGAGCTCCAAAGATGAGGCAGTGGCCCGGGCAGTTCATTGGCTTTAGGGCCCACGTGTCCTTCTCGACTTCAAACGTGAACATGTCTTCGTGGTAATCTGGAGAAACAATTCAGCACATTTCCCCTCTCATACGCATATACGTTGGACTTACGCTGCCAGTGACCAGACTTCTGCCAAAGAGCGGAATTGAACATGTTGGGAGACGTGACTTCCTGGTATCCACGCTTCCAATACTCGGAGCGCATGAAGGATTGGAGGGTGTTGTAGATGATGGAGCCATGTGGGAGGAAGAAGCAGGATCCAGGAGACAGGTCGTGGAAGAAGAATAGTTCTTGGTCTTTGCCAATCCTTCGATGATCTCTCTTAGCAGCCTCCTCGAGATACTTCATATGCTCGGTAAGACGCTTCTTGTCTGGGAAAGAAATTCCGTAAATGCGTTGGAGCGAGTCGTTGGCCGGGTCGCCTAGGAAGTAAGAAGCTGAAAGCTTGAGCACCTGGAATGCCTTGATCTTGCCCGTGTCCATGACATGGGGACCCCGGCAAAGATCGATGAGAGGACCGCAGCGGTAGACGGTAGTAAAGGTGCCGTCGGGTATCTTGTCCTTGATGATATGTTGCTTGTACTTATTGGACTCGAACATCTTGAGGAGGTCTTCCTTGGAAACGGTAAGTCTCTGGAAGGGTTGTTTCTCGTCGGCGATCGACTTCGCCAGCGCGTTCAAGGGGTCGACATCTTCGGTAGCGCTGACAGCATGGTTTTCTGGCAGAGACATCTCGTAATAGAAGCCTATAAATACAAAGAGGCTTGTCAGCATTCACCAATGGCAAGCAGCGCAGTATCAAAGACATTTTACCTACCATTGGTGGTCGGCGGGCCAATGACCAGATGACAGCCGAATCTTCGTTCAGCCGCCTCGCCAAGGACGTGGGCCGATGAATGCCAAAAGACCTTCTTGCCGTCCTCGCTCTCGAAGTCGAGGAATTCGATACGAGAATCCGACTCCAGGGGACGGCCT
Organism: Xylaria sp. JS573; assembly: GCA_000966885.1. Classification (NCBI taxonomy): domain Eukaryota; kingdom Fungi; phylum Ascomycota; class Sordariomycetes; order Xylariales; family Xylariaceae; genus Xylaria; species Xylaria sp. JS573. The sequence continues at coordinate 68,842 of JWIU01000016.1, forward strand.
AGGTCCCACAGCTCGTCGTTGACTCGGGCAATGACAATTCGGTCAGACAGACTCTTGCTGATAGACCGTGCGAGCTGAAACGGAGTGGTCTCCCATGAGGTGCCGACGTGGACCTGGCCATCCGGAAGCGTGACGTTTATCTTCTCGCGCGGCCGTTCGGCGGCGGCCTGCTGCTGCTGGGTCCATAGCTTCTCGAATATGGAGAGTCGGTGGTCGAAGAAGGGCGGAGGCGGTCGCAGCTCGAGGGTAACGGCCGAGTCCTTGCCAGGCTTGGCCTTGGGGGCCTTGGGGGCCTTGGGCTTGGAAGCCATGGTGACGGTCGTGTACTGTCGGGACTGTGGTCGTGGTCGTGGTCGCTGCCGGGAGAGAGAGAGAGAGAGAGAGAGAGTCGGCGTTGGGTCACACCTCCTTTATTTTTATTTTTATTTTTTATTTTTTACTTTTTACTTTTTTTGGCTGCTGGGAAAAGATATAATCGCGGGGTCCAAATTGGCTTCGAGATAGATCTGCATCCAATGTGGTGGGATGGATGGTGGGATGCCCCTAGGTACCTGATCCACGTGACTTCCCGCGGTTGTCTGGCGGCTGAATTGCCTTGGGTACCCAAGTACCACGTACCAGACACAGCCTCGAAGGTGGTCAAAGCTTATTACCTAGGTGATCTGTATATGCGGGTGAGTCGTAATACAGATTACAGGTAGGTAGGAGATGAGCCAAAGGGTGAAGAACCGTCTAGCGCTGATAGGTGTCGAACCTATCTCATCCTAAGTATCCTCTGGTAGAAGTCTTCCCCGATACGTCATCCCCTATGTCTCCCCTCCGGACCTATCTGTAGGTAGGTAGACTTGAAGGGTGCACGTCAGACTTTCTCGCTACAAGTTGTCTTACTGGGTGGCAAGCAGATGCCCTGGCTTACATAACATTAGGAAGCAAGGACAGTCAGTGAATGAGAACGATACTTGAGAGGTTCACTGAACTTTTCAGTTTACCTACTTAGGTACCGTATCTCGTAGAGGCTTGAGTATCCCGTATTGCATCATGAAGTTGATGGAGCTTTCATATTGCATAAGATTATCAAGCAGTTTAGAGACCTTGTAATAAATATGTTGATTTCACAAGAACCTCCATTAGCCATTATTATCATCAGCAACCCTAGGTCTACCTACACTAGGATAGGCATATTTGGATCATAGTCTAAAGAAAGCACGTCTCAAGGGGCACGTTGATATCTACGCTAGAAGGACCGACGTGGAAACCTTTCCAACCACCACAATAGCGAATACAACGCTCCTGTGGCGGATTACATAAGAGCCAGACTTTGAACGATGGAGATCAGCTTACTTGTTAGCTATGTACCTTATAAGAGAATTATTTGTTATCGTTGAATTCGAAGGTTGATAACTACCTAACTATATGCATAGCCCTAGAGACTACTTACTGGTAGTAACCAGCTAGTTTAGAAGAGAATAGCCGCGAAGATCTCCCGGGACTTTATTGGTTGATACAGAGAATTGCAGTTTCATGTGTGCATATATATATATATCATTTAGGTATGGTACTATCAATTTCCATTGGGTCGGTAGTTGGTAGAGGTTCCAACTTGATTCGCTTACTGCGGCTCGGTACCTTAGATATATCCCTTGGATGTGGAGGATAGCGCTGTAGTTACAGTGTAGGTAAGGCTAGCGTGGCAAAACCTGAGCCCCGCCCCTACTCCAGCATCAAGTAGGAGGTAGTTTGATGATCGGGAACCCCAGACGATCACTGGATTCTCCTCTCACCACCATCAATGACTGGACACAGGCACCCACGGAGGTAGATGATTCATTGGATGAGAGTTCCTTTACTGAACCAGCTTGATGCAGCTTCAAACTACGTCAATGGTCACACCACGAGCCAACTACCTACCTTAGATACTTAGGTAGGTATTTGGTCTATAGCGGTTCCGTATACCCGGGGGGCTCTGCATCGATGGCCGGCGTGAGTCAAGCGCCACCCGACATGCCGACATCGTTGAGGCGGGGCTGAGCACCGAATTGACGGGTGCCTAGAAACGATCGTCTCGCATACCTGTGGGCTCATACCACTTACAGTGGGGGGGGGGAATTATATATATATATATATATATAAATTAATTTTTAATTATAATTATATTATTATATATTATATTTATATAAAAGTTAATATTTTTTAATATTTTATTACTTACTTTATATATAAAATAAAAAAAGGCTCCATTATTATAAGTGGTATAAGCTTACAGATATACCTGCAAGCCTTACTTATACACGCATATATACTTACGTATCTGCTTATATGAACGACATATCTCATTATATTGCGTGGATGTATATATTAGATGCAATTGTACATGTGCCTTGCTTCACTTGTATGTGTCACCGGTAACGTATTATTGACAAACAACAGACAGCCGAGTCACGGAATGCTCGTTGCATGTTCAGGTTATTCTTGTTTGAAACGTCTATATCTACCCAATACACATGACCACCTACCTAACCGTTGAACTTGCTACTACATCTTACGTCCGTCCTCACGAATATGGATGATTCGGCCTTAGGATACGACCTCCTGATCCTGTGCGATGCCACGGCGTCGATGCAGAATTACATTGACGCCTTGAACAAATCTCTACCCAAAATCATTGCCGTATCGGCGCTTACCAACTCCTTCGCCCGCATCGGCGTGTTGGCCTACAGAGACTACTGCGATGGCGAGCTGACCGAATGGTCAGGATGGTACGGGAAGGGCGGCACCACCAGCCGCGAGGAGCTGATCGAGTTTTCCAAGGATCTTGATCCCGATTATGGAGGTGACTGGCCTGAAGCCACCAAGACTGCGTTTGCGAGGGCGCACTCTGTCATGCGGTCCAGCGCGAAGACCTTGATCATTCTCTACACAGATGCGCCCCCTCACATGCCCTGGAACACACAGCCCAACCGCCAAAGGGAACAAGAGTTCCTCCGCGACGGTGGTGGCTACAGCAAGAATAGCCACCTGTTCGCCGACTGGGTCTCGGCGGTGCGCACGATCGCTCAGGGCAAGAAGCGAGCCCAGGTATTCGCCATCGTGCAGAGCAACTTGATTGACACTTTGAGTCCGTATCTTTACATGTGCCACAAGACCGGAGGGTCTTGCTTTGAAATCGAATACGCAGACTCCGATCTCATCAGCAGCCTAACGATGAGTCTTGTGCTTACCTGGCTGGGCGTTACCAAGCCGGGGGTTGACACCGCAAAGCGGGCGAGACTACTCCAATACAGGGACACCTCAGGGTTAGCTCGGATCAAAGACGAGAACGACCCAGGGGCACAAAATTATTTCTTGCAGGAAGATAGACCGCAACCACAGAGGACTTTGCGTAATAACATTGCACGCCCACAAGTCGGCGAGGAAGACCTGAAGGCGGCAATAACCAAGAGGGACACCCCAGTCCAGGACTTCGCTAAGCGGTACCGGGAAGACGAGAACTACCGGTCCCTTGTCGTCGAACACCTGAGAAAGATCATCGTGGAAGACGTCTCGTCAGTGGCCGTAAACCCCGTGTTCGGCGGCCTCTGGCGCGCTGTCTGCAACGACCGGAAGAACGAGGCCCGGGAATCCCTAATAGCCCAGTTCGGTGCTAGCATCGAGCGGATAACGGATGAAGAGCAGCGGGCAAAAATGAAGACATGGCTTGCTGAATCCTATAATTACGAGGCGGAGATTACGGATATCATCGAGAGTGTCTCGCAAGAAGACAAGTATCCCTGTGTGTTGTTCGACCCGACTCTGGACTGGTCTTCTGCTTCCACAGAGGAAGACGATCCTAACACGGGTCGTGCCTCATTCGAACGAAGCGAGTTACTAGAGATTGGCAGATCTTGTGACTATAAGATCCTCCAACGACTCGGATGTGCGCTGACGAGACTAACCTATGTTGAGTCCAAGGAGGACATGCCTACGCATATAGCAGTCATGCCTGAGAGTGAAGTTCCACGAATCCCGACAGCCCTAGCCGAAACGAAATATCAGAGGAACTTCTGGAAAATCCTCTTACACCTTGTCGTTCCAGGCACGAAGCTCGCCGCACGCCCAGCCGCTCTCCTCTCTGCATTGAGTATTCGGATGGGAATGAAGCCGTTAATGGCTGCTGCAGATGTCGAGATGCTCAACTGGAGCAAGGAATGGAATAGACTCGAAATCCCGGAGACTTGGAACACCAACTGTCTTTCTCTCATCCTGGATGCCGACAAGAGCTTCGAAGCACGTCGCAAGGCTGGTGAGATCGCAAGTGATGTTGGCGGTAATGCATCTTTCTTGAGCGCGGACGATCGCCGGCTGTTCAAGCGACTTGTCGAGTACAGCATGATGAAGGCCAACATGGAAACAACTCTCCAAGCTCGTGTCGGCTGGCGCCCAGACAAGACGAAGATCCCAATTGGGCCTCTCGTGGTATGTCGTATGTGCAAGTTCCCTCGTTCCGTGACCATGATGGCAAAGCGAGGCGTCTGTGGCATCTGCGCATGCCCGGAGAAGGAGTTCTGTCGCGGGCAAACCAAGAAGCAGACTATCCAGGTCAACGTGTCGGTAAATGACAGAGAAACCACCGAACTCGCGTGGGTTGAATGCAGCATAGCAGCCTGCCGTGCCCAGTACGTGGTCTACGATACAGGAAGCCTGAATGTTCGCCCAAAGTGTTTTCGCTGCCGGGAAGAAGGAAAGACTGGCTCGGGGAATAATAAGGAGCCTCTGTCCTGGGTCGAATGCACTAAGTGCCTGAACAGAATGATCTGGCCAAAGGAGTATCGCCCAGCTAGTTTCTCACCAACCGCTTTTCAGTGCTCCGCCTGTGATAGCGGCCACACCACCATAATCGACGTCGACACGAACCCGAAGAAACTGTCTCAGGAAAACGAAACGACATGGCTGCTTCGTAACGCAAAGGACAAGATCCCGGACCCTTTCGCTGATCGCTCGCTATTCAAGACCATAACCGCAGCGGGCACCGACCACTTCGCCGACCTGGTCGAGGTCCTCCCCAAATCCGAAACCGCCAGCCTGACCATCCGCTGCAAGATCGTGCGCAACACGCCTGAGCTCAAGGAGGAGCTGCGGCGCTGGATCGGTTCGCGGCGCGCGGAGCAGGGCACCTGCAGCCTCTGCTTCGCCGACTTCAGGAAGCGTGACCTACACCCGGCCTGTCGACGGCGGGAGTGTGAGCAGCGAATCTGCGAAGGGTGCCGTCTGAGTTGGTACGGGCTGAACCGGCGCGGTCGCATCATCAACGTCGCGGCCCTGAGCTGTCCCTTCTGCTGCCGAAAGCCGACCGTCAAGGCGGTCTCGGGGGTTGCGAGCGGGATCAAATACGTTGCTAACCTGCGCGACGCCGTCGAGGAGGCGGGGACCTGGATATACGGCTGGTGCGACGAATGCGGCGTCGCGAAGCGGTATATGGAGCGCGTTTGTGCCCAGGGACCGCCGCCGGCGGTGGAGGGGTGGCACTGTGACGAGTGCAGAGAGCGTAGGGAGCACGAAGAAGCGAGGGAGCGTTTAGAGACTCTACAAATCGACGAGGTCGGAGAGGGTGGAGAGCATAGACAGCGCAGGGAGGTGATTGTGCTGAGGGACATCCAGAACGTCAAGAACTGCCCCCGCTGCAACATTATGACGCAGAAGATAGGAGGCTGTGATCACATAGAATGCCCAGTGTGTAAAACCCACTGGTGCTTCTTTTGTGGCAAGGCGATTGGTAAGAGCGAGATCTACGACCATATGAGGGACAGTCATGGCGGCTTCTATGGTGGACATGAAGAACCTGACGATGATAACGATAGTAATCGCTCGATGGGGTATGGCTAGCGGGAAAATTGACCTGTAGATTTCAATATATTCTAGGGACGATATATGGGACGTGTTTTGGTCGTAGATACTCCTATAGGTAGAGCGCGAACACTTTATTGTTTCTATTGTATTGAATACAACGACGATCCCTCTGGCCGTCTGTATGTGCAAAGGTGTAGGTAGGCACGATCTTTGTCTCGAGTTCGGAAACTGAAACATCACAGTATCATCGATGTCTAGAAGTAAGTGCGTAAACTGTCAATAGCTACCCCTATCTTGATCGTTCTAGGGATACTGCTTCCCTCGCGGTAACTTTAGATATGGGGACACTGAGACACATGCCGTGGCGGAGCCACCACATTGCTTACCCCGATAAAGTGCACGCAATGCCTTGACACTACCTACCTAAGGTAATATCACCTTTACTTTGAATCCTATACATCCCCATTATTCTTATCGGTAGTCCCGACATCAATACTAAGGCGGCTTCCTCGCTGCCGCTGGACTCACCGCTATGGTACCGCGCCTGCGCCGCAAGAGCTCGAAAAAGCACCATGATAACGTCGACTACCGCCATCGCTGGCCGACGCAGCAGACGCTCATAGAGCCGCGCGACTCACGGCTACACGAGGAGGAGCTCGAGCGGCGGCCACGATCTATGCGCATCCGGGCTCTTGAAGCCCTCGCCGTCCCGCTCCTCTATATAAACACCAAGCTCGAGGACTGGCAGGACGACCTCGACCACCAGGTGGAGCTCCTCGAGGAGCGCGACAGGCTGAAGAGCCGGCCTAGCACCTCGAGTGCGTTTGCATCCGTGCCCGTGGCGGAGAGTAATGCAGCATTGAGAAGGTCGCCAAGACCTGCGAGCGCGAAGCCCGGCAAGAGCACGCACCCGTATGACACCGGCGTCGGGACGACGGGGGCGAGTGTGGAAGATTGGGAAGATACCGTGCCGAGTGCCGCTTCGACACCAAGGCCTGGGGACCGGCCTCGGAGCCGCGGAGGAGCTAAGCTGCGCAGCGTGAGACGTCCGCGAGGACGGCTGCGGAAGACGCCCGATACATATCTCGCTGATGACGCGTTATCGGCTACGGCTCCTCTGCTCGAAGACTCGGAAGACAAGACGGAGGCGCGGAAGAAATGGTGGCGGCGCCTCAGCAAGAAGCTAAGCATGGAAGCTAAGCAACATGACCGTGACGGAGACACGGTCTCTGAACTCGCGCAACGGGTTGGGGCGGATGAAGACGAGGACGAGGAGGCAGAAGATCTAGTGGCCGCAGTCAAGCCCAGAAGTAAATGGAAGAGCGCCAAAGATCGTCGCAAAAGTGCGTATCCCCGGGTAGACTCCACAAAGATGTATAAGTCGACGCGGGCGAAGACGGCGGGCGAGGAAGACGTGGATGAGCTGGTGTGGCGCGACGGAGCAGGTCGACGTCGATCAGAAGACGAGATTTTCTTGGCCAACCGCCAGAGGGCAGCTCAGACAAGACTCGAAAACGCTCGGGAAGAAACATTCAACGCAATCGGCTCCGCCTCGACGCCGGACCGAGAAAGGGCCGGCACCAACTTGCAAAAGACGCTCAACCTCATACAGCTACAGCACCGTCGCCACCGAAGCAGCAGGACTCCTTCCTCGTCGCAAGCCAATCCCGAGACCCCCGTCTCGGCCGCGGGAGACACCACGGCCTCGATCCACCGGGATATGGCTGGCGAGGCCTCGGGCGGGCAGCGCACCGCCTCCTCGTCCCCGAAGACCCCGAACCAGCTGTTCCGGCTCCTGGTGAGCGGCCTCCGGAAGTCGACACCCGTGGAGGCCTATCACCAAGACCAGGAGCGAGAGCCGGAGCCGGAGCCCAGGGTCTACAAGAGTAGTCCCGCTACGGCGGCACGTCCACCGACGGTAGTACCTCGGACGCCCAGCGCCGGGAGCCGAGGCTCTGGCGTCGTATCCGTGTCCGCGTCCGCGTCCCCCTGCAGCTCGTCGTCTTCGGGCGCTTTCGCGGCGAAGGCGGAGGAGCAGCAACAGCATGAGCAGCAGCAGCGGATCAACCAGAGCTGGGGCTGGCACTGGGTTCCGTTCTGGGCGTCGCCGCGGCCGCAGACGGAAGAGCTCGAGCGGGAGCGGGAGCGGGAGAGGGAGAGGGAGAGGGAGGGGGAGGGCTGGGCGGTCTCGCCGCGGGGGACCGTGGTCAACCTCGACGGCCTGCCCTCGCGGAGTCTGTCGGCGGGTGCCGCCGATAGGATGAATGGCAAGGGGAAGGGGAAGGGGAGAGACAAGGGCAAGGAGACGGTTATGCCCGCGCGGTCGCAGACGCAGACACGGAACCGGGCTCGGCCGAAAAGGAAGAAACCCGAGGACTGGGTAAGCCCGAAGTAATGCGCGACCCGGGTCGGTTGCGGAGAGGGGATTGAACCCCTTGTCAACCTAGCTGGATTTGGAATGGGACATTGGCTGACTGATAGTAATAGTTAGGCTTTACAGCGTTAAATGGCATTTTATCCCATACTCTGTTTTATTCATTGGTGTTCGGGTTCCTTGGGATGCTGTACATTTTCATCGTGTAAATCATATCCCGCGTCGGCGACCCTGGCATCTGGAAGTCAGCAGCACCTTCGGAGGGTTCGACCGCGGAGATTTTCAACGATGCGTTTGACGTAGAGGCCAACTCGCGCGAGTCGTTTGGATAAGCTGAAATTGAACACTGGCCCATACCGTTTATAGTTATTTTTTATTTATTTTTATTTTTTTTTTGTTATTTTCCGTTTTCCATTTCATCTTTTTGGGTAAGAGACAGAGAGCAACCCCCTGGTTTGAAAACTCGGCTCTAACTTGTCCTGGTACATAAATATCTTGTACTAAGACGGAACTACATGTAGGCATCATGCCTCGCGCTAGGTATTCTCAGTTGACATAAACTCCAATTTGCCTATTTTATTGTCAATGTTTATAGGGTCTCATCGCCAACATAGAGCCGGCTTTTAGTAATTTTCCACTGACATAGTTCACCTTCAGTGACCTCGTCCTTGGTCGGTGTATGTATTTGCCCAAAGCCTTCTTCTTGAAGAGCCACCAGCAGATATACTTGGTTCACTATCCTACGCTCTTTCGTCGTTGCCTGTATACCTAGACCAAGTAGCCGGACACCTCTAGGTTAGATATCTTGGCCTGATGTACGATGTGCGTTCATGTTTCAAATGCGGAAAGATGGGGTCGACACCGGTGAGGGCGTGCATGTGCATATGTAAGGATTGGTCACATAGCAGACTTTTCCGTACAAGTTGACGAGGTAGTCAGGTCGGCTACATAACCTGAAAGTCAGATATGTTCGCTTCACCGGCAGATAATAGATAATAGGTATTGTGCTTGTTGATCGCAACCCGGAGCTTTATATGTCGGAAGCTGCATGTAATTATTGACTCAAAGTCTCCGCCTCTCCATGTAGGTACTCTCCGGAGCAGGGCCACCACAACCACATATATCCGAGACAGGGGGGGCAGTACCTCTCGGGCCTAAGGTACAATGTCCGGTGTATGCTGCCAATCCCGAATTCCGTAACAACATGGACCCGCATGGGTGTAGCTCGGGCTTGTGTCCTGGTTTGTAATCAGTCGGGTGTGTTGTACTTGATAGCGGCATTAAAAAAGCTTGTATTCGGGGCGTCTCACAGACAGATGGAGGGGCTATCGTGACCGGTGCCGATTCGGCAGAGAATGAAGTGGGCTGAAAACGGGAACTAATCCCTGCCTAAGACTTATTAGATACTTGGATCTACTTGGATCTAGTTCCTAATATTACACCATCACCCCTCTTTGCCCGTGCTGGACCTACCTAGTGTGAATATATCCTCAACAACTTGCCGTTAGTCTCGGAGATTTCCCCCGAATATATAAGTAACTTGGCTGTTCTGTCCTTCCATCTGCTTATAGGTACTGCCTGCTGTGCTTTGAGCTTCTTGTCTTTTCAGCGTCTACGTACTCTTCTGCCGTTGTTGAATCCTCGCTCTCCTCACCTATATAGAAACTCGAGATGGCTTCCAACCCGCCCGGAAGGTGCTGCGTTGAAGGCGTCAAGCACGAGTGAGTTCTATTTCCCCATGTCTCAGCCACCTCCACGCTTGCTGTAGAACGCTAGGATCAACACGTCAAATCCATCCCGCTCCAGCTGAACCAACGGCCCTTGCATGGATATCCCGTGCCCCGGGACACTGACGATATGCGTGTACTATGTGTGTCCATACTTGTGCATGTGACACAAAGCTAACACACCATGCGCACGGCAGTGGCGAGCCCACCGGCGCCGACATCAAGGTTGGCAAATATGCGGCATACCTGGCCACGCCCGCCGAGTCCAACGCGCACAAGGATACCGCGATCCTGTACCTGCCCGACGTGTTCGGCATCTGGCAGAACAGCAAGCTGATGGCGGACCAATTCGCCGCCAACGGCTACCTGACGCTCATCATCGACCTCTTCAACGGCGACAAGCTGGAGCTCAACCGCCCCGCCGACTTCGACATCATGAAGTGGCTCGCCCAGGGCTCCACGGGCGACAACCCGCACACCAAGGACGCCGTCGACCCCATCGTCGTGGAGGCGGTCGAGTACCTGAAGGAGCAGAAGGGCGTCAAGAAGCTGGGCTCTGTGGGATACTGCTTTGGTGCTAAGGTGCGTGATATTGCCCGTTTCCTCTCATATAGGCGCAACATACACACCAAGGAGCTTTTTTTTTTCTTTCCCCAAAAGCGCGTTAGTTTGCTAACCCTGTCGTTTGTATAATAGTACGTGGCCCGCCACTACAAGACCGGCATCCAGGTCGGGTACATGGCGCACCCGAGCTTCGTGGACGAGGACGAGCTCGCGGGCTTCGAGGCGCCGCTGTCGATCGCGGCCGCCGAGACCGACTCCATCTTCCCGGCCGACAAGCGCCACCGGTCCGAGGAGATCCTCGCCAAGGGCGGCCGGCCCTACCAGATCAACCTCTACTCGCAGGTCGTCCACGGCTTCAGCGTCCGCTGCGACACCTCTAAGAAGATCGAGCGCTTCGCCCGGGAGCAGGCCTTCCTCCAGGCCGTCACCTGGTTCGACAGCTGGTTGATATAACTCGGTAGTAGGTAGTTGTGATGATGATGATGATGATAATAACGACGAGTTTCTGAAAGGGAGGATTTTACGGAAAAGGAACGAGCGTGTGGGGAACCTGTAAATATGAGATATCTTCGAGCTGCCTCGCGCCGGTCTCATGATTAACGAGATACATAAAGAAATAAAGTCCACCCAACAAACTCTACTAGACTCCCAGTGACCTGGCACATTCGATAGGATACGGCCTGTAAACACTTTTGGTGTAAATTGATATATATATTCATAATTCTCCACTCGAGAAGACTACGCAGCATCCCCAGTCGCCCTCTCCTTCTCCTTCTCCTTCCCCTGCGCCGCCAACAACTGGCTCTGCAGCCCCTTCTTGCCCACCTGCATCGCCCTCTCGATCTCGCGCTCCTCCTCGCGCAGCGCCGCCCGCCCGTGCTCCAGCTGCCGCCGCTGCCTGTGCTTCTCCTCGGCGACGACGCGCTCGCGCTCCTCGAGCGCCTTCTCCCGCTTCCGGCGCTCCTCCCACGTCCTGCGCGACTCCTCGTCCTCGTCCTCCCCGTCCTCGCCTTCCTCCGCCGGCGGCGGCGGCCCCAGGCTCTGGATGTACGCGGCGACGAGCGGGTCGCGGGTCGGCGGGTCGAGGCTGACGAAGCGCAGGTCGGCGAGCACCTGCGCGGGCAGGTTCTCGGGCAGCGTCTGGTTGTTGAGGGCGCGCGGCGGCACGCCGCGCAGGAGCGCCGTCAGGTCCTTCTTGCGCGCGTCCAGCGGCAGGCGCAGGCGGCCGACGTACTCGCGGTACCACCTCTCGCGGTCGCGGTCGCTCAGCGCCGTGTCGCGCATCGGCGGCTCGCGCTTGTACTTGCGGCGGAACTCGGGCCAGTACAGCTTCGGCGTCGCCTTCTGCTGCAGGAAGGCCAGGTACGGGATCCGCGGGTCGCGCTGCTCCTGCCTCGCGCGCTGCTCCCGGAGCACCTTGATGCGCTCGCGGCTCCACTCCTCCCACACGTCCCGCCGCGCCTTCGTCGTCGGCATCACCGTGTACCGCGCGTCGTCGACGATGCGCCCCTCCTCGATGAGCTTGTCCCAGGGCGAGTACGGGTTGATGTTGTAGTCGTTGAGCAGGTCCTTGAACAGCTCGCGCGCGTCGGCCTCGGAGAGGGGCTCGCCCTCGGCGCCCTCGGGCCAGGCTTCGGGGTTGCCGTCGTCGTATTCGCCGGGGTCGAGGCCGTATTCCTCGCCCATCGCTTGTAGCTGGTAGGCGATGTCGTCTTCGTTGAACTCGACGGGCATGTCTTCGGCGGGCTCTTCGGTGCGCTGGCGCTTCGAGGGATGTTCGTCTCCGTCGCCGTCTGCGCCCTCTCCGCCTTCTTCACCTTCGTCGTCTGTGACCTCCACCTCCTCGTAGTCGGAACCGAGCTCTTCCTGTTCTTCCTCTGCCTCCTCTCCCCCTGCTCTGGCAGAGTCCTCCCTTTGGGTTTGGGCCCCCGGCGTCGCAGACGCGCTCGCCGATTCTCTATCCGCCGCAGCGCCACCTTCTTGGTGATCGCCGCCAGCCTTCTCCTTGATCCCTTTGATGTCCAGCTCCAGCACCCCCTTCATCACCTTTTCCGGTATTCTCCAGTAGCTCGCATTCTTGGTAGGGTTGTACGCGAACCGCCGCCCGTACTTCGTGTACACCAGGATCCATGGCTCGCAGCCTGGGATCGCAACTTTCGATTTCGGTTTATCTGTTGGCTGTGGGCGCGGTCGATCGGGCCCCCTATGTCCACCGCGCCCGTGCCCAAGCCCATGCCCATGTTCCTGTTGTGCTGGCCGCTGGCGTGCGGGATCGTACTGCGCGAGGAATGCATTTGCGGCGGCGGGATCGGAGAGGTTCGGTATGGAGGAGTATTGGAAGAAGCTTGCGTGGGGATCTTGCGCTGGTGCAGGGGGAGGTGGGACTGTAGGCGGTGGTGATGCCGCTGCCGCTGGAGCTGGGCGTGTGTATGTCGACTGTTTAGTGGCGGCGTTGTAGTAGTAGGTATGTCCTGTAGGAGCCTTGTGTTCTGTCCATCCGGGCGGGAGAGGCGGTGGGAGGTTCGCGGAGGGTTTGTAGGTGGACTTCAGCATGTTCCCAAAAACAACGAAGATAGGTCGAAGCGAGCGCTGGATGGGAGTCTATTTGGTGGACATTGACGATTGGGAAAGAAGACCTCAGTTGTGATGCTCAGAATTGTTTATCCTTGGAGTTTGCCAATTGGAAGCCAACAATTATTATGCACCTCCCATGTCCACTAGGTACGGACCTGTACGAAGTACCCAGGTACCTACCTGCTGATGTCCACCTGGTTCAAGGTTCACCTGTCGGGGCTTACAAGCACCGACGTTACTATGCAGATACCCTAAAGCCCTTGTCTCGGGCCAAATTGGTTGGTTCGAGCATCATCGAATCTGGCACGCGCGAGCTCAAAGCTGCCCTTGGAGCCTTAGAGCCTCGTCGCCTCTTCGCCTCTCAGCAACCTCCGGTCATTCTCACCATTGGCATCGAACAAACACCCCTTCTATACACAGTTGGCCAGGGGATATGCTGTGGGCCGTTTTCAAGGCCATACGTAGCCGGTGACTTCTTGCAATGACGCCACGAACCGATTCTTTCTCGCAACAGGGCGGCATTGCGGGAGCTGTCGCAAGGTTTTGGACGGTATGTACTGGTGCCCCTTCTTTCCAGGTATCTTCTCAGAAAAATAGAGTCTTCTTCTATATTATGGAGGGTCGTGAGCTTGTGTGCGCAGAAGAATCTGAATATGGGCTGATTTCTTTTCTATGCCCATAGCACTCGTATGCGGCCGACTATCTAGGATTCGCTGGCTTGCTCACGGCCTACCTCCTCATCCAATTCCTCGTCGAGCCGTTCCATCGCATGTTCTATATCAATAACCTGAATATCGGCTTCCCCCATGCCATGCATGAACGTGTTCCCGTCTGGCTGAACTTTGTTTACGCCTTATTCGTCCCGCTGGGCGTCCTGCTGCTCTACAACGGCCTCGCCCGAGCCTCTTTCCACAAGCACCACAGCACGATCCTGGGCCTTGCGATCGCTCTCATCCTCAGCTCCTTCTTGACCGATGTCGTGAAGAACGCAGTCGGCCGACCCAGGCCCGACCTGGTCGCGCGCTGTAAGCCCGTCACTGGCACCAAGCCGAATCACCTAGTGACGATTGACGTCTGCACCGAGGTGGACCACCACACACTGCACGACGGCTGGCGCTCGTTTCCTTCGGGTCACTCTAGCTTCTCTTTCAGTGGTCTCGGGTACCTGGCCATCTTCCTGGCCGGCCAATTGCGCATCTTCCGAGATAGGAAGGACTTGGGCCGCACGCTCATCTGTCTTGCGCCGCTAGTTGGAGCGACTATGATAGCCATCAGCCGCTGCCAGGACTACCGTCATGATGTGTACGATGTGTGCGTTGGATCGCTGTTGGGCTTCAGTGTTGGCTTCTTCACGTACCGCAGGTACTGGCCAAGGTTAAGCAGTCGGGACTGCCACGAGCCCTACCCGCCGCCAGGCACGGAGACAGAGGACGGAGAAGGATGGACCAGGGTCCGGGACGAGGAGGAGGGAGGCCCCATCATTGGACGACGTGTCGGGTATGAGATGCCCAGTTTGACGAGACCCCAATCATAGCTGACACTGCTTCGCCAGATGATCACGAATCGGACGCACGTAAATACCAGCAGTAATGTTGTACTGTACCTATGTGACTTGTAGTATATCGTGTATACAGTGTTGACATTGGCATTGGCGGTGAAGAATATCTGCTTCCAATAGTTGCCCGGGACTGCCGGGTTGGTGAGGTGTCTTGAAAACCATCAATGGTAGTAGGTAGGGATCGTATATATAGGGGTAGTACATATATGTAGGCACACCTTGTGGAAGGATAGGGATGAATACCTCTGGTTGTATGACAACGGTAATACACGAAAAGCCGAGCATGTTTTGAAGTAACCTCCATATATGAGAGGTGCCTGCTTTTCTTGGTCTATTGTGAAGGATAAAACAGAGAATAAGGTACCCAAGATACCTACCTAGGTATTCAAGAGCTGTAAGCGATACCTATTTGCGTTGAACCTGTCAACTGGAACCTTCCATCCTTTGATGCTCCTAACATGTACCAACATCGACGATACACACCCGACCTCTTCAGTACTGGACCTCAGGCATTTACATTTTCATTCGTGTAAGCAAATGACGTTCGTACTGTATGACTATTAATAAGTCCTCGAGTGAAAGCCCCACTCGGTGTGTTTGTGGCTGCTTCTTAAGACTCAGCACATGCAGTTTGCCAGGTTTTCCCCTGGCATTTGTTTTCTTTTTTTTTTTCTTCCTCTTCGCAAGGGTTGTGGCAAGTGTGTGACGATCGTGACCAGTGTGACGCGTAAAGTGGTTTGGCCGCCGTGGTGGTGTTAGGTACGCGATGCACGTGGAGTTCACGCGATTGTGCGAGATTTGCATGGGGCATCGTGAATTCCCATTTAGTTCGCGTCAGGGCGCGCCAGCCAATCACATCCGCCCCGTCCCCTGCGGTTGCCCCTCCCCATCGAAACCCCCAGCCCCCTTTCGCAGTTTCCCTCGGATGCTCATTCATCATGGGTTGCGCCTGCACCACCGGCCCTCTGAACTCAGATGATATCTGTTAGTGCTGAACGCTGCCGACGGGCCAATTCCTAAACAGTCCTTACTTCTGCCGCGAGCCTCTTTGGCATGAACACCACCTCTCTGCCACCTGTTTTCGAGTTCGCCCTGTACAAACACCATTGGTCATATATCACATCTTGATTGAACTGCTTCAACTTCGTCCTATGTATATCTAAGGCCAGCTCGGCTCAGCTCAAGCCTCGACTACCTTCCTGACTCTTTATTGTATCCTGTTTTTCTGTTTCTGATACTTTGGTCCCTCCTCGTACCTCACTCTTTATCACGACAGCTTAGGGTTCGTTTCTCCAACCTCTGTTACATCTTACTGTAATTGAGGTCTCATCCCAGAACCGAGCTCGCGGTTTAATTCACCAGGACTTATCATCCCGCTATATCATCACATTCAATTCACATTTGACCGCTTCCTTCTACATTATCGACGATGACTCGTACCCGAAAGGTCAAGCGCGAAATGCCTGACCCGAACACCGAGTCGCCGGCACCGAGTGCCATGTCCACCATTATAAGGGCGCCATCTCCGCTCGTTGCGCCATCACCTACTCCGTCGCGAAAGCGGAAGATACCCCATGACGATGCCACTGACGCTCGCTCCGCGGCTGCCACTTTCGTCCGATCGTATGCTCGTAGGTGTCTCCAAGTTTTATCATGGTCATCATGTGCCATCCATCATCCATCATCCATCATCCCAGCAGAGCCGCCTGGGTCCGTAACTTACATGAGTAACTAACCTTATCTACAGCAAGCGCTGATACGTTCCTGCGGAGGGAAAGAGAGGACGATCAACCAATGCTTCTGGAGATGAGGCACCATAATCATGCACAGCAGAATGCCCAGCGAAGTTCGCCATCTTCGCAAAACGGAGATAGCTTCGCCCAACAGAGTTTCGCGCACCCTACGTTCACGGACATAGGAATGAAGTTAAAGATGTGTAACGATACTCTCGGCGATCTCCAGCAGCTGGGTGTCTCCCATGTCGCCGCTCTTCCAGAGCTCGTACTGGTTGGTGACCAGTCCGCAGGGAAGTCTTCCCTGATGTCCGGCTTGGCTCGCGTCAACCTACCTCGGAGTGCTGGGGTCTGCACTCGGTGTCCATTGCACATTCGCCTAATTAACAAAAATGTGTGAGTATCACCCACAGCCATTCGGCTCTCCCCACAGGAATCACTGACGATGAGTATTGTAGTGACCGTTGGTCGTGTACTGTTTCACTTCAGCAAGACTATGACTTCCACCCTCCTGCGAACGGAAAGCCGAAGAAGTCGGATGTGACGAACGCCAACCCCTTTCCACCATGGGTCAAGAAATCCCATCGCGACACTAAACCGTTCAAGACTATCTTTGATCCTTCGGAAATTGAGGAGGTTCTTCGCTGGGCCCAGGTGGCCATCCTGAATCACAATCGCAGCTACGAACTCTTCATTCCTGGGGAAGGTGCTGTCGCCAAAGAAACAGAACTCGACCGTAAGACCCGAATTTTCTTATGTACAAAACAAGAATCTCTAGCGACTCAGCAATGCCATCGTCGTTTTCTCCAGTCTCGACCATGCTGACTTGAACTTGCAGTGGCTGCACGGGAGACTGAATCACAATTCAGCCCTAATATCGTAGCACTTGAGATCAAAGGCCCAGGCCTTCCTGATCTTAGCTTCTATGATTTACCCGGTGTCTTCCTGTCTCCCGAGAAGGAAGAAGATGAATACATTGTTCGGGTTGTTAAAAACCTCACCCGCGAGTACATCCGGCGGGAGAAGGCCATCATCATGTGGGCCCTCCCTATGAATGCCGATTCGGAAAACTCGATTTCTCTCGGCATCATCCGTGAGGCGAAGGCTGTCGACCGCACTATCGGCGTGATGACGAAGGCCGACCAGCTCCCACCACAGAATACCGCCGTATGGCTGGCTATGTTGCGGGGAGAAAAGCAGTCGGTTGGACACGGCTTCTTTGCAACATCAAGGCCTCCTGAGTAAGTCCAACTTATAATTCACTTCGGATCGAGAAAACTAACTTTAGTACAGTCAGCCTCTTGAAGACGCGGCTAAGTGGGAGGAATCATTCTTCAACCATGCAACTGGTAACTGGCCAGACGAGTTTAACGAATTCGAACAGCGTTGCGGTATTGAGGTCCTTTTACAATACTTGTCAGGTCAACTAGGAGACGCGCTTGCGCGGAGTCTTCCGTCCATCAAGACTAAAGTCTACAAGTAAGTAGCGTGTTTCCCAGTGTTTTACTGTGGAAAAGGGCATTTCTCGTCTCCCTATATACTGTCGCTGCACAGCCAACCCGTCTGAAAGGGGGATGCTAACTCCACTGCTGTAGCCGCCTACAAGAAATAGAACAGAACCTCGACAGTCTGCCTGAGCTTCCTCGCAATGTTGAGCACGAAGTAAAGAGAAGCCTCTATCAGTTCTTGGGAAAGATGAAGACTGCTTTCAGAGACACGGATTTCTCGGCGCAATGGAACACTCTCAATGACCATTTCCAGAGTTGCATCTTTAAGATAAAGCCAACCTGTCAGGTTAAAGAGCCCGAGACACAGACTATAGACATATTGGACGACACTGAGACATCAGTTGTGACACCGACGAAACCGCGACCTCGCCCTAGTGACTCGACTGTTCGTGCCACGCCTACCCGACGACCGAGACAAGAAAGCGTGGTTTCACCCGTGAAATCAGAGGATGTCCCGATGACTGGCATGCGCACTTCCTTCACCAGTACGCCTCAGCACCAAGGCCCCCAGAGTCCGTTTGTGAGGTTCTCCAACCTAGGACGCTTAGCTATGAACATCCGGGATATTCGTGAGCAGATCCAGCATAGAAAACGGCCGGGCATGCCTCGTGATCTGGTGCCAAATGAGGTCCGTGAGAGCATGTGCCTGAACGCCGTCAAAAAGTGGGAGAAGCCACTGGAGACGTATATCACCAAGACGGCTGAGCTCGTCGAGGAGATCGCTAACCAGGCGCTTGAAGAATCCCTTGGGCAGCTACGCCGTCGCCTTATTTTCAAAGAATGCCATGCACACTTGAAGTCCTTCATTGACGACATCGTGGCTAAGCAAACCGGCCTCCTCGTCGATATGTTCGAGTGCGAGAAGTATCAAATGTTTATGTTGAACGAAGACACGTTCAATCGTTACAAGATGGAAGAAATCGAGCATCTCAAGCGCGCACGTGCGATCTATCGGCTCAAATCAGTTGCGCTTGTTGAATGGAATTATCCGATCAGAAAGTCGGAGGACATGTCGGAAGACGATAAGGCAGCCGAACGGAAGATTCTCAACGCGAACCTCCCTAAGCTTGGAAGAGACCCCTACGAGACGGAGATTGAAGTCGCTGGCTTTGTTAGGGGCTATTATATGGTGAGTACTTGCCACCTTGCCTCCAATAGGGCGGGGCTATGGGCTAACCCTCATCGTCCAGATGGCCGCGGCTCGCTTCGTCGAAGGGGCCGCCATGAGCGTGAACGCGAATATGTTTCGCAACATCAGTGACGCCACACTCGATATGTATCTAGACGACAAGCTCCATTTATTTGGCCAGCAGCGCGGTAAGCCGTTTCCCATCCTCTTTCTTTAGCCCTTTCTGGAAATTTCTGAAAATTTCCCTGGTTTGTGGAAGTCTGAACGTGTGCTGATATGGTGTGCTTCGATATAGACCCGTTCGCCTATGATCATCTAATGGAGGAGGATGAAGCCACTGCGAAGTTGCGCGAGCAACTCAAGCGTGAGAAGAGCAAGCTCGACCAAGCCATGAAAAGCATTAGTGAGCTGGAGAGCTCGAACAACGGTGCAGACTTCGGCAGCCAGGTGCAGACGGTGGTTGTTGATGGGGAGAGTATGACAGAGTGCGAGATGGAGGATACTATTGTGTAATGTGATGGCAGGATATGAAGTATTTGCTCGAGGTCGATGGTTCGGAATGAGATATGTTGGTCCATCATCATGGACGTTGTTTAAGTCCTTTTCTGTAAGGTACTTATTCATACGAGGCTAGACGCTGGATTGTGATGGATTGGAATCGCGACATGAAAAGGTTTGGCCGGCTAGCTAGTGTACACACACATTCTCGTTCATCACAAAAGATAGGTCTATTAGCTTAATATAGGCTTGTCCCCCTTTTTTTCGCTCAAGACATCTTCCATTCATACATTAATTACTTGGTGACAGATGATGTCTCACATGGTCCTAGCTAAGTAGTCTACGCCAAAGATCTCGCCACTTTGAAGCATGCAGCAACATTTATGATAATGTTGTTCACTATCTGTAACACGCAAAATAGTTCAAAGGGCTACTCGTGTGCGAGATTCTTAGCGGCGGTTGGAGCCGAGAGCCAAGAATGGATCAGGGGGTCTTCCCACATTCTCATTGGAGGCATTGGGTTTCATCCCGCCTTTTACCAATTCAACCGGACCGGCCCTTTTCGGTCACATCCATCGCCCCGTTCTTCGCGGCCACGACGGGCAAGAACGGGGCGTCGATCAGGTGGAAGACCTGCCGCCGAAGCCCAGAAGCGTCTGGCGTCTCCTTGGGGAAGCCCAAGCGAGAGGAAGAGAGAAGAGAGGCAGGAATACACGCACAGGGGGCTTTCGCGGTGCCCGGCTCGCTTGGGTCGATTGGTGGGATCTCCCCTCCAGCTTTCCGGGAATACGGCCAACCAGCTGTTGCGTAGAAGCCCATGTTCGTACCCTCTGTCACATCGTGTGTGCTACGACGTACGCATAACCTGGGGAAGTGGGCCTGGATGCACGGCATCGAATGTTCGATGGACGTCAACGTCTGGTGGGCAAGGTGGGCCGGGTTGCAATCCGTGAGTCACCTGAAGCTCTTTTTTTTTTCTCTCTCTCTCTCTCTTTCTTTCCCCCTATTATCGATATAGGACAAGAAACATGTACTGGATGCTCAGCATGAAGTACGGGCCCTTGTAGTATATACGGTGAGAAGACTCTCACTGAGTGATGGTCTCAAAAGTATTTTCTCCTGGTGATCAGTAGAAAGAGTGACTGGGTTCAGATGATAGGTAAGCTCAGCTTGATATAAGTTCATGGCTAGAAAGACAATTGTGGGAGCGTGAATCGGAGCCACGCAGACAGATGTATTCGTCTGCAGGTGCGTCAGAAGCGTTAAATCGGAGCCCAGACGGCATCCCTGGGCCAGTGTCTACTTTGGGACGTGAGGAGACATCCATTACCGACGAGAAGTAACCCGATCTAGTTGTTTAATGTATGATAGGCTGCTCGCCCCGTTACACACCATAACTCTCGATATTATCTCCGCACCACCAGCTATGCAACAGGGACTGCGAGGTGTTTGTGTCTTGGAGAAGACTCCTGAGACGATGCTACATGTGCAGACGACCAACATACATACTTGTTACATACGTATATATATATATATATCTCGATATGTGACCTATGTCTAGGGTTTTAAATAGTAATGGAATATTTCTTGCCTGCTTGCACTGCATCTCTGCCAACTACGGACGGACTCGGACTTGCAACAGTTATCGCATATATTTAATTTGACTCCATCGATGTTCTAACTAACTCCGCCATTGGAACGGCATGCGCAAGGAAGCGAGGCCAGGCAGGATGGTTCGCGTCCCCGAGTTCGGGGCCAAGGGCCGCCAGGAGGAGCTCGAGATGGCGCAGCGGGAGGCCCCCGAGTTCGAGCGCGTCACCTGGTACCGGAAGCCGCATCTTCGCAAGCTCTACGCGTGCGCGTGCATCCTGATGATCGCGTCCGCTACCACGGGCTACGATGGGTACGTGATACGACAAGGCGTCTGATCTGGGCCGAGGTTGATGCCCAGCGGAGCTAACGATCCCAGAATGTTGGTGAACACCTCGCAGCAGATCGACCGCTGGAAGCAGTTCTTCCCCAAGACGCAATTTGGGCCCGACAATCCGCAGGAGGTCGCCGATAGTTGGCTGGGTCTGCTGGTGAACATGTTCAATATCGGGAGCGTGCTCAGTTTCTTCATAACGCAAGTACTTCTCCTTCATAGTATTATTTAATGCTCGCGCCGCTGACAGGAGCGGCTATTGTGTAGACCATATGTCGCGGATAACTGGGGTCGCAAGACGTCCATTTGCTTTGGCTGCACATTCATGATCACCGGCGCATGTATATCAGCATTCTGCAATGGGTACGAAAGTGCGTGAGCTTGGAAGAATCCCACAGAAGTGAGAGGGACGAAATTTGGTTGACATGATACTAGTGTTCATCGCCGGCCGACTGATCCTCGGCTTCGGCAACAGCTTGTCGCAGATGGCCTCTCCGCTCCTCCTTACCGAGATATGCCACCCGCAGCATCGCGGCCCCGTAACCGCGGTCTACAACTGTCTGTGGAACCTGGGCGCACTCCTCGTCGCGTGGATCGGATGGGGTACGGCGCAGATCCAGAGCGACTGGAGCTGGCGGTCGATCACGCTGATCCAGATCCTGCCCTCGCTCGTCCAGATCAGCTTCATCGCCTGGATCCCCGAGTCGCCGCGCTACCTCATGGCGCAGGACCGCCACGGGGAGGCGCTCGACATCCTGGCCAAGTACCACGCCGGCGGCGACAAGCGCGACGTCCTGGTGCAGTTCGAGTTCCGCGAGATACGGGAGACGCTCAAGATCGAGAAGCAGCTCCGGCGCGCCTCTTTCGGGTATCTTGACTTCTTCCGCACGAAGGGCAACCGCTGGCGCCTGGCGATCTTGATCTCTCTCGGCGTCATCTCGCAGTACAGCGGCAACGCGCTTTTCTCGAACTACATGGATATCATATACGAGGGCGCGGGAATCATGAACCAGAACCAGAAGCTTGCTGTACGGACCATAAGCCCTATCATATCCCTGACATAAATCATAAAGGATCTCCATGACTCGGTTGGCTAACAGCAGGTACCGTCTAGATAAGCGGAGGAAAGACGATCCTCGACCTGATCGTGACGATGCTGGCGGCTCTCAACGTGGACCGGTTCGGGCGACGGCCGCTGTTCCTGCTTTCGACGTCAGGAATGGTGGTATCGTTCGTGAGCTGGACTATCTGCGGGGCCGCATACGAGAACTCGCAACTCACCAACACGGCGTCCGGGTACGCGCAGCTCGTCTTCATCTGGCTATTCGGAATATTCTACGACATTGGCTTCTCGGGCCTGCTCATCGCCTACGCCCTCGAGGTCCTCCCCTTCCAGCTCCGCGCCAAGGGCATGATGCTCATGAACATCACCGTCCAGGCCGTCCTGGCCCTCAGCAACCAGACCAACAAGATCGCCTGGAACCGCCTGCCGAACCATTGGAACTTCATGCTGTTTTACACCGTGAGTCACCATCGTCGTCATTGTCACATGCGAGACCCGCTGACAAATGTGTGCATGACCCCAGCTCTGGGACTTCTGCCAGCTCATCTTCGTCTATTTCTTCTACGTCGAGACCAAGGGCCCCACGCTCGAGGAGATCGCGTGGATCTTCGACGGCGCCGATGCCGTGGCCAACATCAACCTGCATCAGGTCGAGAAGGAGATGCATGCCGCCGAGAGGGATTCGAGCACCCATGAACGGACCGTGCCGGTGGGTAGGGGCGCCAAGCCTGCTATCTTGTTTTAATCACGCTGTCCCGCACTGGACTCGATGGGAAACGAAAGGTAGAATGATGACGACTAACGAGATATCATGAAATGCTATGTGCGTAGGGCTCGGATATGGATGTTCGGGGAAATTAATTTGTAGTGTAGGCGGCGTTGTCCAATAGTTGCAAGTATCACCATAATAGGGGCGGACTATTGCGAGAGACTAGAATAGACCATGCCAGCGCTGGATCATGCCTTATGTGCAACTTATAATGGCTTCGCGTGTCTACTAATGATACGTACATACATGAAGGCAAAGTCCAGTTTTTGTGCGACGGCTGGCACCTGGTCTTCGACCAAGCGTATTAATGCCATACGTTGATACCTAGGGCTCGTCCCATACGTTTCGTTTTCCCATTAGCCAGCACAAAACCGACTAAGTCCATCGCGTCTTACCAGATCATTTCTCTTGTTTCACGGCCTTCTTCCGTATATAGTATCTGAGGATACCTATGCTCCTATTAGTCCGATGGTCTCACTTGTATGCATGCAAAAGCTTGTACGTACGGCCGAATAGCCCAGTCACTCACGAGTTTTTCGTGGCTTTCCTTGCCCCGCGAAATCACGGCGTCGACGAGGACGCTAGCGCCGGTCGCGGGGGTCCTTGCTAGTAACTTTATCGCTAGTCGATAGATCGTAATAATGAAGAAGGTTGCCATCAGTCGAAAGATGGTGCCGAAGAGCCGAAGAAGCTTGTTATCGGACGGAGAACTATAGTGAGGAGGCCCTCGCTTGGTGGAATCTTCATGATCGCCGTGCCCGCGTAAAACCCCGGATCGACGAGGTTGATTATTACATGATCACTGCTAGCAAGCTCCGCGAGCTTAGTGATGAAGAAAAACTGGAGTAGCTTCCCCCTGGAATATTGTCGCAGCGGGGTAAAGCTCATGGACGAGTCGAGCTGGAAGAGGACTGGACCACTGTCCTTGAGCGAGGCCCAATACGCCGTATCGGAGGTCACGATGGAGAGGCGCGGCGGCTTCGAGCCCGGTGCCCTTTCCACCTGGAGCGTGGTATGGAGTACGATAGCTAGTAGTACTATCGAAAGATAGTTGGCCTGAAATTTATGCTCGCTCCAGACGATTTTGCTCATTCTGAACTCGTTGTTCTGCCTCGCGGGAATCAGGAGGACTATGTCGATTCTAGTGAGGACATCGCATCGCTTTATGAAGGCAGCGGCCGAGCCGAAGGATTCCATTTCGACCTGCCATACCGAGATACTCGAGTGCGGGAACTCTTTCCGTAGCAAGCGTGCGGCCTCGTCGCCTTCATCTTGATACTTTGAACCCATGACGAGATGCGTGAGGCCCAGCTCAAGGAGTTGCCGTGCGGCTTCGAAGCCGAGTCCGGTGCTGGATTCGGTCACGATAGCGGTTTGGCCAGTGAGTTTGGTTGTTTTGGGCAGGGGCTTGGGGCCCTGAAACAACTGGCGAGATACAAAACGTGCTATACCGTCCTCGGACGAGGCTTCATTTTCGAGTTGTTGGGACATGGTGAACGGGGCCTTGGAATAGCGGGCTAATAGTTGCTTAAGAAACCAGGGAGCAATTAAGGCACATAGGCGCCCAAGTAGTCGGAGGCTTAGACGGAAGAGAGGGTTTATTCCGACTATATGACTAGATAACTCGATATCCGTGATGTTGTAGTAGAAAGGCGACGTGCTCTCTCGGCGGGGCTTGAATAGGTATTACCTTACATGTGCCTGAAATCTGTAGCAACGATGGGGTGCCTCCTATCACTTCTTGACTAAGGGTAGCACTTGGAACAGCCTTCTGTAGTTGATGTCAAAGTGAGTTGGCAAGGACGGACGGCCCACAGTACTTATCTATATCTAATGGTTATCCTCTGGTATCTGACGATATCAGGAGACAGAACCTCCCGAGATATATGCATAGGTATATACTTAATTCATACCGGAGACGGGTATATAGGCTCGTTTAGATAAGCTACCGCTCATGCCAACAGACCTTACAAAGCCTACCACTCCTATTTCAAATATAATAGTCCCAAATGACATGATAACTCCCGCTATTCGTCATATCCCAAGCAGACCTCGACTCCAGACTGACAGCCCTATTAGCGCGAATTACTCTAGATTATTAGTATACATACAACCCTTTCATTCCAGGGTTTCTTTTGGCAACGATGCTATAATCAGGCTCGAAAAACGCCAAATCGCACCCGGCGGATGGCGTCATCAGTATTTCCCAGTCCCGTGCTCGCTCCCATACTCGCATCCTCCAAGACAACTAACTCGGTTCGCCACGAGGTTCCCGTCAGGTTTCCCACCTCGTCCCAAAGTTCTGCCCAGCTTGCAGCGTTGTGAAGAAACGTGGCTTGGCTTCTGGAATTTTCTTTGGCCCCAGGTGTGGTAGTTCCGACATGGCGTCCGAATATCACGACGTCCGGGTCGTCCGGGTCAAGGAGGCGGACTATTTGCTGGGCTGCCCGGACCTGGTCGCTCCACGAGAAGAGATGAAAGAAAGAGCTTGCATGTACGGTACTCATTTTCCCGTCAAGCGCCCTCAGCTCCTTATCGTCATCACCGTCCTTGCCCAGGGCGAGGAGATCGCTGGCAACGAAGGTGGCTTTCAGCTTTCCCCTATCCTTGAAGAGGTCATAGCCCGCTTCTAAGAAGCGAGGCTCTAGGTCTACTCCATAGAGCCTGGTCGGGTCTACGCCGTCGAAGGCAAGCTGTCGCAGAACCTGTCCTACGCAACAACCCACGTCAAGGAAACTGGCCTTGGAATCGGGCACGAGGAGCCGCTGGAGTACAAGTTGATAATGAGGATCGGAGGTGAACTGAAGAGAAAGGAAGCGGAAATGCCCGACGCAGACGTGTGGGTAAATATCCCATAGTCGATCTCTCTGACTAAGTGTGAGCCCGGCACGTCTAGCTGAAGATGGGGTGAGGGAGGAGGGGTAGTGAATGAACGCACTATATCGTGGATATGCTCGTCAACGTCCTTGGCGCGAATGCCACTGTACTTCTCCAGGAGTTTTCTGATCGGTTCGACGTCTTGGGGGAGATTGGCGAGATAGACCTGGCCCCTTAGGATAGAATCGTAGGACTTGCGGTCGTCGCCGGCCTCTTCGGCCTCCACAGCGCAGCGACTGTATTGTCGGAAGCGCGATAGTAGCGCCTTGTACATACTTAAGCGCCGCAGGAATGGCGGGGATCCCTGCTGTCCAGCCAGGCGTTGGGGGGTCCAGTACCGAACTGGGTTTCTGCCGGGGCCAGTTTCTGCCAGTCAGCCACCAACAACCAACACCAGCTTCAGCTCCAGCTCCAGCTCCTCCGCGGCGTCTGCGACGTATATCCAACTTAATACGTGTGTTTTTGCCGTTCGTGCGAGTTGTAGAAATGCAGCGCGAACCTCCTCGGGACGCTTAGCTCACCGCCGGAACCATTGCTGACCGTCTCTTACTCCACTACGACATACCTACACGCGCTCCACGAAGTAAGCCATGCATGAGAGCGCGAGATAGAGAGGCAAGCTGCAAGTAATTGGATGGGAAGAGATCGCGAGGAGGTCAAAAGATGGTGGGCCAAGTAACAAAGGGCGGAATCAGTCAGCAAGAAATAGGTGCGTCTAACAGGGTCAACTGGGTTACGTATATATAGGTAGGTATCTAAGACGACGGGCAAAGTAAGCAGGCTGGAGTACTTAATAAACAACAAAGAGGCGCCTCGAGAGAGCTGTGGACGGTCTCGAACGCTTTAACTCTGACCGTCGGCCGGCCCCCCTTACATCTTATAAGCGGGTGACGTTTGATAATCAGCCAATGCAACTCTGTTTGGCGGCGCACTGGCAAACTTCCAAGGTTGACAGCGGAGTGCCTCGTCGCTTGATTGCATTTACCGGGGAGGCGCAAACTTGAAAGATCTGGGCCGTGGCTCATAAACCGGGCTTCTTCCTTTCCAGGGCTCTCTAACCGGTAGAGGCTACGTAGTGGTATTGTATGTAAACATATGGGATTATCTAGCCGGGCGGACTCGGCTTCCCACCGACGGCGTTGGCATGCTGTATGCTGCAAGCCGTGATCTGTAAACGAAGAGCGATGATCGACAGAGAGACGACATATATGGAGGGTCTCGAAAAGACCAAAGAAACAAGAACGAGCTTTGTCAGCTCATTTTTTCCTGGCTGCCTGGACAGAAGCTCCGCAATCATACGAAACCCCTGTTCATCTTTTACATACTACGGAGTAGGCTTTTGGGGCCGTTGAGACGGGCCCTAACCCGGCTTGCGGAATGGCCCCTGATAACAGCCCCAGCTATCCAGCCGCGGATCGATTTCCAGCGAGTCGGAATCTCATTCGAGGATCCCGTACCCCAACTTCTGATGACGTTGCACTGCTGGACCCGTAGGCCGATCGTTGATCATCCCTACTGCTAACTACATATAATAGGCCGCGGCACTAGCCGCCGCCTGGTGCTCTTGCTAGTCTGCTACCTAGTATGGCTACGATTACCTATTGCTTCAGGGTGTCAGGTAACGACCACGGAGATTTGAAGTGCACTATGTACTGCGTACACGACAACTCGACGCGGCTAGAAAATTTCATTCGACATTTCCACTCAAGTTCGCCCAGCTCTTAGGGGATCCGCTCAGAACACCACTCAGCACGGTACGAGGACAGCTTGAAGAATAGAAGGTCTTGGAGTGTTGCGTAAATCACATTACCTGGAACTCAAGGCGCTCATCAAAAACGAGGGTTACGAGAACATATCATCGGACATGATGGAGTGCGACCAATAGGTAGTCGATTTGTTGGCTCCCCTCGACACGGTGGAGGAACGTGGCCTACTACCACGTAGTTGCCACCACGCAAATCGATTCGGAAACGGCACGATTATCGATTACCTCGGTTGTCATGATGCTCTGCAACGGAGGCACTGCACCTTAAAAAGGACGTATTTTCACATAAAGGACGGTGCGTGGACGTGTTAATCGAAGGTGCTCGGTAAAGGTTTGCGCAGGAAGAGGCTTCGACAGCGGCATCATGGCGGCTGCATGCTTTGGACTCGGGGTACGAGTCGTGTGACTCTTGCATCGTGAGAATCCACCTACTACTGCACCTGTGTGCGAGACGAAGTACGGCCGGCCGGCAATGCTAGGTAGCCTTCGAGCCCGTCCCGCCGACGGCACCGGTGTCTTGGCACTTTGATTAACCCACTGGAAGCCCGTCTATTTCTATTAACTATAGCTTAGGCTCATCAACCGATGGCGATTAAGGAAAAATACTCTTATCCCAAATTCTAATGCAACCCTGATAGGTATTCAACCATCGGTGATGTAGGTCGGGGCTTCCAATCCAACGGGGTCACAGGAGAGAGCAGTTGGTCGTAAGCAAGTCAATGAGCCATCTGAAAATGCAACGTGGATGCATTTTAAGGCTTGTAAACGATAACACCGCTTGTGGCTCTCGCGTTTCTGTACATGCAGCCGTCTACGTGCCGCAGGTGAACCCCGAGGAATCATTACCTCTACTTAGCTGGCGGCGCGACCTGCGTGTTCTACAGGCTCTCAGGGCTTAAAATCCAACGCTGACACGGGCGACTGGTGAAATGCGGGGTGTATGGATTTCAACCGGCTTGGGATCAGCTGCTGGAGAGGCAGATGGACTGGTCATCAATATGGACAACATTGTGAGGTGACTACCTTTTTCTTGGCCCCCAAGGGCGGTAATGAAGGGACCAAAGACTGATTACAGCGCCGGCCTAGATTTGATGGGAGATTAGTGTCTCGGATCTAACTGACATCAACATGGCCATTGTGAATATCGGCTCTGTAACGAGTTGCCTGGCTGTGCCGTGCGTTGAGAATATCAAATCAAAATTTATAACAATGAGAGTCTACGCGCCCATCTAATACAAATCATTACCAGTCCCTAAAATTTGAAAAAAAGTTTCATATATATAACTACGGATGTACTTGCAACCACCCCCTTGATACACGGCACCATTCATAATATTACCAATCCCTCTTGTTACTCG
Organism: Xylaria sp. JS573; assembly: GCA_000966885.1. Classification (NCBI taxonomy): domain Eukaryota; kingdom Fungi; phylum Ascomycota; class Sordariomycetes; order Xylariales; family Xylariaceae; genus Xylaria; species Xylaria sp. JS573. Next base: position 98,086 of record JWIU01000016.1, read on the forward strand.
ACGGCCCTCCACCGCTCTTCTAACTGCTTAACCGCCAAGACGTTTCCCCCGCCTACACTCGAGCCGACGGCCATGGCCTGCTTCCCATACGCCGCGCCCTGCAGCATGTTCATGTTTGCGAACCCATACCCCACGCCGGGAGCCGAGTAGGTGTACAGGGAGGGGCCGAGCCCGACCTGCTGCAGCTGTCCCATGTTCAGGTAGTGCGAGCTCATGACGTTGAGCGTCTGCTGCTGGGTGAGCGCCATCCGCGCCTGGAACAGCATCATGCGGATCGGCAGCACGGTGTCCGCGAACACGCGGCGGCGGTGGTCCGAGAACTCGAGCAGCGGGCGCGGGTCCGGCGGGCTCGCGGAGCCGCACTCGCTGTAGAGGGCGCGCATGCGCGGGCTGTACAGCTCGCACATGGTCTTGGCCTCGAGCGGGGCGTCCCGCAGCTCCATGGACGAGGCCAGCGGCGAGTCCCGCGCGAACTCGTGATAGCACTCCGGGCAGATGGTGCAGTCGCGCCAGCCATACCAGCGCAGGTCGGTGGCGTCTTCTTCGCGCGGGCACGGCGGAATCGACGCGAACACGGACGCGAAGGCTGCGAGCGACGCCGCGTCCCGCGTGAAGTACGTCTCGAGCATAAGCGGTATGAGCTGCCGCTGGCGCGGGTGCGCGAGGCTGAAGCCGCACTGGAACGGCGCGCCGGGCGGCGGCAGGCCGTCGCGCTTGCGTACGAAGAGCGGCGCGATACCGAGGGGCTCCGCCAGGGCGACGTAGCACCCGCCGCAGATGCCGAAGCCGCGCGGGTTCGAGGGCAGCGTGTACCAGACGCCGTCGACGACGCCGGCGTCCTCGCAGAACTTCTCCCGGGCGAGCCGGCGCATCGCGGTCCAGAAGACGGAGGGGTCCTTCTTCTCGTGCGCCGCCGCCATGGCCACCCGCACGCCGAACACGCCCATGCTGCAGCGGACATAGCTGCCCGTGCGCTGCGCGGCCTCGTCGGCGGGGCGCCACCGCGCGACCTCCGCCTCCCCCGCGTGTAGCACCTGGTCGCAGTAGCAGGCGGCGCAGAGGATCAGGCCCGCGTCCGCGGCCCAGGGCTCCCGCGGCACGAAGAAGCGCCTGCGGAACGTCGACGCCTTGGCGCGGCCGGGACACGGCGCCACCGCCAGGCGCGCCCGCGCCTCGGCCGCGAACCCGGCCCAGACCACGCCAGCGCGGCGTCGAGGGAGCCCGTCGCCAGCGCATCCGGGAACAGGCCGTCGCGCATCCGCGGCGCGCCGAAGAGGCAGCGCCGCGGCCGCCCGTCGGCGGGCCGCCAGCGCTCGAAGGCGGCGCCGTGCCGCGTCCCGCGGACGTGGTCCGCGTAGCACCGCGAACACGCCAGGAACGCGGGCGCCGAAGGGTGCCGGTACCAGTCCGTCGCGAAGGTCACGTCGGTGTCGAGGCAGCCGTACACCGCCGGCAGCGGCGGTGACGGCGCATTATTTGGGCTCGTTGTTGTTGACGTTGTCGTCGAGGCCCCGGGATGGTCATTGGTTGTGCTTTCCACGTACGGTGCGCGATATCCGTGATTCGGTGGCGGTCTCCCGTAATCAGGAGGAGTGGTTGCGTTACTCCGGGGTTCGTTCAACCGAGCCTGTAGATCGTGAGATATTTTTGGGGGTGGAGATGGAGGTTGAGGGGCCTCTGCTGGTGGTGGTGGTGGAATATGATGTATGGTCAGGGACTCAAACGCGGCTCCTATCTCTTCTGTGGGCGGAGGTGGTGAAGCGGGCAATAAATGATTGGGTGGTGTCCCACCAGACGGCGGATTCGAAGACGGGATGTGTGCCGATGGTGATGTTGTTATAGGCCTCGACGGCTGAGATGCGTCGAGCTCTTGAGGCGGTGGGCCCGGGTTGTAAGGGTTAGACGGGCTTGACGAAGCAGGCTGGGATTGAGGGCTCAGGGGTTGTGACGACGGATTTAGCGAGCTGGGATTCCGAGGGGGTGGGCCGGGAGGAGGCGGAGGGAAGCTTGTCAGGGCACTTGGGCTGTAGGCTCCGGGGCTTAAGGGCGGCGCAGGCGTATATGCTTGATGTGCGGGTGTCCCTGGGACATTTAGATGAGGGCGTGGAGGCAACGGAGGGCCGGTCGATGCCGGCGCCGTGGTGTTCGGAGGGGGCCCCGGGGGCGGAGGCGGGAAGCTCAGATATGGCGGTGTATTCGGGCTGGGCGGCGAGGTAGTAGTGACAGGGCTGATCTCAAAGCCAGGAGGCCTTGGAGGAATCGGTGGAGGCTGGTTGCTGGGATTTGGCGAAAGACCCGCGCTCCGGGGAGGCGGCCCTGGGGGAGGCGGCGGATAACTCCAGCCTCCGTTTCCCGCAGGAGAGGACGGAGTGTACCCAGCCGGCATGGGGCTCCGGGGCGGCAGCGGCGGTGGATTCTGCGAGCCGTAGTACGACATCTTGACCGCTTTCCCGGCGACCTTGGTTACTCGTTTTACCTGTGGACTTGTTCGGCTCACTCAAGGAAGCCTCGGAAGTGAGCCGCTCGAATCTGCCTTGAAGAAGTGTAACGTCGCCAGTCAAGCAAGAGTTACATATATCACGGAGGATGGACTTGGCCATCCAAATCTACGATGTTGAACAGGTGCGAGGCACAATTCTGTGATTCATCCATCGCGCGACCTAAGACGGATTTGACATTCAGCCGTACGACGCGAGCCCAGCATCTGGACTACCCGTATTGGGCTTGGCCAACGATGACTCCCTCTCGAGGCTGAATGGCTAACGCCGGCGCACAGCTGGTTGGGTTAGGCAGTCAACCTACCTAGGCAGTCTCAGCTCGGGGTTTTGATTCCTAGCGCACAAATGACCGGCGCCTCGAATACCTACAACAATGCATTTTCCCAGATACGTGTCTATAGTCTGTAGCTCGCCCGCATTTCGCCCCCTCTCTCCGATACGGCTGACCGGAACGTCGGGTGGCATCTCATTCACCACTCACTATTCTTGGAAGCACGAGTCGTTAATTGCATCTTTAACGCTCGTAACTGCCTTAGGACGGTTGTAACCTAACGCCGACACAGTGAAAGAAATGACGAGGCTCATCTTAAGCGATGACTGAAAAGCGTATAACAAAGCTCAGGGCCTAACGGGGGCGGCATTTCCAACCAGTGCGGGTGGCTGACATTGGAATATACATATACAAAGTATGTACATAGGGTATTCGGAAACGAAATAAGTCTGTATAGGTAGTTTGATGTGTTGGTTCTATCATTGACTATCGTGAATACCAACCTTAGGCGTGATATGATGTTGGTGCCGCCAATGCAACACCCCACTCGAAATAGCACCGGGTTGGAGATTTAGTCGAGGAAAAACCACGATAGCGCTGAGCCTGGGAGGCTCCATCCCCGCTGCCAAGTCGCCTCCCTCCTAACGTTAGAGACAAGCGAGATATCCCTGACTCGTGATAGTGATATATTAGTTATTCTTACTGCGATGGCGGGGGCTAGGATTCGGCTCTGGTATTTCTTTCGTTCGAGCAAGCCGAATCCGTAGTCTGCTTAGGTATACTCTATTGTAGAGGTTCGCAATCAGGTTGACGGGCAGCTGGCCATCTTTCATCCCACCCGTCGAACGAGCTAACTAAGGTATGCTCCGTCTCAGCAGGATGCAGGGTTGTTTGCATGATTGGTGGGATGGTTTGCTCTACTAGGACATATAAGGGCAACGTTTTGCGGTGTGACGATGGCCGGTAATCAGTTGCTCGACGAGCAAGACATGTTTCGTCTGCGCCCTCGTTGATCGTTAGGTTTGTTTCATTACGTCTAAGACACATTGGGATTTCACACATGCGTTCCAGTACATATCCATAGATCTGGCGCTAGAAAAAGACACACAACTCGCAAGGGCATATCGGTCGTGATAATTGCCAATACTGCCGCGACATAGCTCCTTCGGCTAGGTACCTGTTTGCCACTACCTTGACTATCTTCAGGATAACAAAGCGTACTTCGAGATGCTTTTGCCAACAATAATCTCTCACATCGTAAATCACTGGCACGCCGTAGCGTTGCGTTGAGAGGGTTGGGGTTACCAGATAGTCGGATTCTAACCAACAACATCTACGAGTATCGGTTATCAGCCTATCCGGACAGACAAACTTGTGACCCCACACCACGCATACATGTACCCTACCTAGGTATATGTATATATATATATATATAAATACGAATGCATGGCGATAATAGCCTGGCTATATCGTCTGAAGGATGCCAACGGCGCTAGACAGTGTCACCGGTCTTTAGGATAGGGCAGCAGTTATATGACTTGAGGTGTCATGGCGGCACGTGAATAAGCACGTCCATCACCAACTAGCCTAGGCTATGGAGCAGCAACATGAGGAGGGGGGCTTCTGCTGCGGCACGAGGATCTGTTGGAGAAGTCCCTGACATTGTCGAGGCCTCAACCAGACTTGTCTCCATTGGGCGGTCCGGGGCCGGTCAACCTCCAGTGGGAATGCTTCTCGGCGAGGCGGAGTTTCCGACCTGTCTAGCGGCCTAGGTAGGTATTGCAGGTACTTACTGCGTACGCCTAGAACCCGACTTGCATGTTCTCACGGAATCAACCATGTCGGAGAACGACTCAAGATCGCATCTCGGAAAAGGGCCAGGGTCCTCGGTTGTTACGAATCTAACAAGTAGACGTGATGTGTGTAAAGGCACGGGTCGACACTTGTGCATGCATGTGTGTATGTGTATTATAGGCAGTAAAGAACAAGTGATGGGAGTTCAGGGTTGGAGATATGATTAATCATAAAAAAAGACCGTCAGAACCGCATCAACCACGAATGGCTTCCCTGCGTGAAGCAAGGCCTGTTGTACAGCGATGCCAATACGGAATGATGGCATCAATAATCCAGTACACGTATCGAGTCATGGGAGGAAGAGTGAAGTGTTCGTCGGGTCGGGCTATGGGCTATGAGGGATCGCATGAAAAGTGACGGTGGGTAATAGCTGTGGAGTTTGACACGGTGCTTCGTTCAAATACAGGCCTGCACCACGATAATAAATACTTGATTACCTGTTATGGTTGTATGTGCGATCTACGGCTCCGATGTACTATTTTAGGGTAATCGATGTGACTGGAGACGGGGCTGGAAATACATACCTAGCAGGAGCTGCAAGCGCTGTATTTATGACAGGTATACCCTGTATAGGTAGAATCCATGTGGTAACCTAGGTTATGCTGGATATCAAGACTCCGAGATGGATGCACTTCCATACGATACATGTGAGGTCGAGGTCAAGGCGTAGGATATCTAAGTAAGTATGCATTGATGAATCTAGGTACAAGCGGCTTCTTACATTCTTCTCACGGTAGACTCAAGTAACATAAGTATAGCGACTTAGATGACATGGGAGGGAACATCGTCGCATCTGCTTGTAGGTCTACGTGAGTAGCGAGTCCATGGGAGATAGATCCACGGAAGAAGGTAGAGGATTTTGAAGTGAGTAAGCAGTACATACTCCCGTCTACTGTACATGTACGAAGATGTCAAGTGATAAAAGAGGGTGGCAGGATTTGGCCAGTCGGGGCTGGGGGTTTCGACGCGTCCATTCCTTGAAATGAGAAAAAGTGTGCACAAACGGTGTGAGGCACTGTCGAAAGAGTCCAGCCTAGGTAATCCAGCCCAGCCTTGCCAGTGCTCGCCCCCTTCTGCCCTTGCAAAGGGGGTTGATTAGCAATATTCTACATACCTAGGGCGGAGGGGGGGGACATCACTGCCTTCGCATCACGTGCCATCTAGGTTATCAAGTAGGTACAGATGTAGGCAGGTACCTCGTAGGCATGGGCTACCTAGGTATTTAAACAAACCTAGCGCGGGCAAGGCAGGTATTCCTACCTGTACAGATTACAAGGGAGAAGAAGGAAAAGGGCAAAAAGAAGAAAATCTTTTGCGCGTAAGCGGACAAGCGGGCACTGTGCGTCAGCCGAATTGAAGTGGGTGCGTATATCAATGTAGGTATGTTAGGTAGTGCGTGCCGGAGCGTGGGCAGCGAGGCCACCTGCAAGTACCTTAGGTACGACGAGATGTACGGGCTACATAACCTGGCAGGTGTAGGGAGTGGAGGTACCTGGACGGACACCATAGCGCAGCATACGGATTACATGTAGCGCATCGAGCGCCTCCAGCAAATGCACTAAGGTTCATTCAGGGAAATGGATGGATGCTCGAGAAACGAGAAAATGCACGGAAATGCCTGGACTGCCTGGTCTTTCGGATCTTTCCACCTACAGTTAGGCGCCCTAACCCCCCTAAACCTCTAAACCTACTTAGTACCTACCTACTACGTAGTAGTACCTAATAAAGCACTGGCGTAGGCGTTGGCACCCCCTCCTGACTGACAGATCTGCTTTCCTTGGGTGGCAGGGGTGGGCTCCTAGGTACTTCCATAAGGTACAGTACAGTAGTCGGTAGGTAGAATTGCCATCGCCGTCCGCACGCACATTTGCTAAATTGACCTTTCCATCATCACCATCATCATCCATCCTCCCCCCCCCCCCTCTATCCCCCATCTCTGCCCACACGCGCCTAAAAACCCGACAGCCAGGAGGACGGACCGGCCGCCCGTCTTATCACGAACCACAAGATCCGGTCTGTTGTAGCATAGGTCCACGATACACACCTTTACACCCAAAAGACACGATACGCGGTCACGAACATAGACACACACGCCTTGTTTTGCTTCTTCCGTTCGTTCCTGTTGTGCTTATCCGACGCATCCCGCCCCGACCCTCACCATCGACCTCGACGTAACCAACGCCATATATCACCAGAGAAGCAACCCGGACTCGATCGGACCGCCTCCGCTCCTTTTGCCACAAATCGTACAAACCTCTCCTTGCGTGGACATTCACACGTACACGCACCGAGGTACATGGTCACCGGGACATGAGGGCTCTGACACGGATGGCAGACGAAGGGTTGGAGTCTGCGCGGCCGAGGTCGGGTCAGGCCACCGTCGAGGTCAACTTCGACGACGCCGACGCACTCTCTCCCCACCCTCGCATCAACTTCGGACTCGCAGAATGCATCGAGACAAAGACCGTCACCACCACCACCACAACCAAGCGATCCTACCCGCCTCTCCTCGTGAGGGAGTCGAGGCCCCTGTCCTCCCTCGACTCCAAGGAGTACCCTCTGGCCCAGAGGCCCACCCCTCCCGAGCTCAAGAACTTCACCTTTCAGGTCAATCAATACGGATGCCTACCCTGGCCCGCCGATGACGATGACGATCTTGATACTGACTTGCCAGACGTATGTTTCCCTTTCCTGCTCTCCTGTTGTTCCCCTCCCTCTCTGCCATCCCCGGTTCGTCCTCTTGTCTGACTGACCACGCCACATTCCAGTCCCAACCATCCGCCAGTGATGCATCGACAACGCAGGAGATCAAGACCGAGCCGGGCTTCCACTTCTCTGTCGACCCTAGCCTGCGCTCGTCCAAATCTTGTTCACACATGGCGTCACGCAAGACCGCCAAAGCCGGATCGAGAGCTGCCTCGCCTGTTGTCGGCGCATCCGTCAGGAAGAGTTCGCAGAAGGGGTCGTCTCGTTGCCACTCCTCGGGTCTCTCCTATGTTGTTCCCGACAAACTCCGCCGCGCCCTGAGGGCCAAGGAACCCGTAAACAAACCGAGTGGCGGCTTTCCTGCCACGCCCGACACCTCGGACGTTGCCTTGCCTGCCGTGCACCGCTCTCTGAAACTACGACGCTCTCATCTCGACTCCTTCGAAACCCCCGAATCCGACCCCAGCCAGTCACAGTCTTTCTTGGACATCTCGAGCCCGACCGGCAGCGACTCTCACACCGTCTTCAGCAGTAATGTGGCTACTCCCCCCATAACAGATGCAGACGCCGAGGCGGAGCCGTTTACCGATGCCGACGAGTCTCTCCAGCAATCCATCCGCGCCCTACAACATCCGAGGCCCCTCAACGCCCTGGCTGCCCAGGACGCCAGCCTCCCGAGCCCGCGCTTGTCGCCCACCCTCCAGGCTTCCCGGGTGCATGCTGAGGACCGTGACGAGGATGACAACGGCGCGGATGAAGACGTTTCCGTCATCAATGACGAAAGCCAGCACACCATGGATGTCGAATCGGGTCCATCTTCGGCCGCCGCAGACTTCTCTTCCATGGCCATGAGGGGATTCGAGGATCCATCCCAGTCTTCTCAGCCGACGACCGTCATGGACGCCCGTACGATGTTGGAGGCCTTTGATACTATGCCCGCCGAGATGCAATCCTTTATGATGTATCAGTTCCTGCGCCGCTGTTCGAGGAAGACGCTGCACGTCGTGGCCGACGTCGTCAACCCCGCCTTGAAGTGCGACATCCTTAAGGACCTGCCCCTGGAACTAACCTTGCACATTCTCTCCTACCTGGACTATCGCGACCTCTGCCGTGCGGCACAGGTTTCGAAGCATTGGCGGAGCGTCATAGACAGCAATGAGACGGGCTGGAAGGAGCTCTTTGATCTTGATGGCTTTGTCCTCGCCTCCGGCGAGCTCGATCGAGCAGTCCGGGAAGGCTGGGGCTGGCAAGATCCCGTGGGACCTAATGGCTGTGAACGCGATTACAGCTTGCAAAACCGGCTCAGCTCGACCGAGACCGAGCTCATCCGGTCTTCGAAGACCGATCCGCCGCTCCAGAAGCTGCGGGCTTCCAAGCGTAAGAGAACTTTGAACAGCCTCGGCTGCGAACGGGCGAAACGTCGTGCGAGCGCGCAGGACAATGTCAAGGATGTGAAGACGTATACCGGGGAAAGGGTGCACAAGTCGGAAGGGCCCATTTCTGCCGCCAACGCTGCCGCCGTGGCCGTGCCCGACCCGCATATCGGCCTCCCGAGTCTTAGGAAGCTTCACCTGTTCAAGTCCCTATATCGCCGCCATTACATGATTCGCAAGAGCTGGACTAGCGGCAAGGTCAAGCCTGGCCATGTTGCCTTCGCCGCCCATCCGCGCCACGTCATCACCTGTCTACAGTTCGACGACGACAAGATCATCACTGGAAGCGATGACATGCTGATCCATGTCTACGACACCAAGACGGGCAAGCTCCGCCGGCGCCTGGAGGGCCACGAAGGCGGCGTCTGGGCCCTGCAGTACGAGGGGAACGTGCTGGTGTCCGGATCGACGGATCGTTCGGTTCGCGTGTGGGATATCGAGAAAGGCCTCTGTACGCAGGTTTTCTACGGCCATACTAGCACTGTGCGGTGCCTGCAAATCTTGATGCCGACCGACACGGGGAAGTTCGAGAATGGGCAGGCCGTCATGGTGCCGCCGAAACCCCTAATCATCACCGGCTCCCGCGACAGTCAGCTGCGTGTCTGGCGTCTTCCCGAAGCTGGGTCGCGGAGATACATACAGACCGGCCCCCCAGCCAACGACGCCGATTGCCCCTACTTCATCCGTACGCTGCAGGGACACTCGCATTCGGTGCGTGCCATCGCCGCACACGCCGACACCCTCGTCAGTGGCAGCTACGACAACACCGTTCGCGTATGGCGTATCAGTACGGGCGAGACGGTGCACGTGCTGCAGGGCCATGCGCAGAAGGTATATAGCGTGGTGTTGGATGTCGCCCGCAACCGCTGCATTTCGGGCAGTATGGACAGCTTCGTGAAGATCTGGGACCTGGACACCGGCTCGTGCCTTCACACGCTCGAGGGTCATTCGCTGCTCGTCGGGCTGCTTGACCTGCGCGACGAGCGGCTCGTCTCGGCGGCGGCAGACAGCACCCTGCGTATCTGGGACCCAGAGAGCGGACGGTGCCAGTCGACGCTGACCGCGCACACCGGAGCGATTACATGTTTCCAACATGACGGGCGCAAAGTTATTAGTGGTAGCGATCGGACGCTGAAGATGTGGGACATCCGCTCGGGCGAGTGCATACAGGACCTCCTGACCGACCTTAGTGGGGTTTGGCAGGTCAGGTTCGATGAACGACGATGCGTGGCGGCTGTCCAGCGAGATAACTTGACCTACGTCGAGGTGAGTGTGCATTCTTTATCATTATATATCATCAGCACATATATCTGCGTTGATTCCCAACTACTGCGGAGAAGCAAAGCTAACAAAAGGCCTCGACAGATCCTCGACTTTGGTGCCGTTCGCGACGGGAAGTCACCCGAAGAACTTGGCAAGCGGATCCTCCTCAACGCTCCCGAGGTGCAAAGAATCATCGAGGAAGATAACTGAACCTGACCTGTCTTCGTCGTATATCCGGCGGTTCCAACTGCTACACACAATGATACCATTTCTATTGTCTTTTCCCTGTTCGAACATCTTCAAAGCATACCATGTCGTTGGGGCCAGATCCCCTCGACGAAAAAGTATTTTACGAATTCGGCACCCTCAGTCCTACCGGCTGGGGCCACCAATTATGATAATGAGGGACCAGGGCTGTCGGTCATATACTGCATACACGACATATCCTTTCTAGAGCGAAGCATTGTTTGGCGAGTGTTGCCTTCGTCAGACCGGTGGCCCATCTACATATTGCGAGCATAAGTTGGTTGGTGATGCGCACTTGTATGCATACACGAGCATCGCATAGCTCCCGTTGAGTAGCGGGAGTCGGGGGAATCCCAAGAGCAAAGGCGTATTGTTACAGGCGTAAAAAGCCGTGGGGGATGTTGTTGGAGCATCACATACATAGGACAGTCGCACCAAAAGTCATCTGTTTCTTCGCTCTTCTGTTTTCGTTTCTTCTGCTCTGTCCACAAGCATGGATCATCGGCTGGTAAGGGGGCGCAGACCGGCCAGTCAGGGGCGTTGTATTCTTTGGGCAAAACTAAGCAGGTAAACTGGACGGGAGAAGTGCATCATCACCATGGCATTTGTGTTTTTATTCTTCTGAGACAAACAGAAACAGGCAGGCAAGCAAGCAAGCAAGCAAGCAAACACGTACATAAGCATATCGTTGTTTGTTGGGGGGGTGGATGGTGGCAGGCATTGTGCGTAATGGGCAGAGAATACCTAAACCTCCGTTCCGCCGCCGGAGTAGGCGGCGTCTATTGTTATTAATGAAATTCCAATTTGGGAAACAGCGGCATCCCCTATCGTCATCCTGCTATCTCGTGCTCAAGCGATCTTGGTGTATGCCTAGCAAGATGTAGGTATCATACTCGAAGTTCGGGTCGGCACATGACTCAAATGAACTTTACTCTAAGCACACACGAAGTCGAAAGGGGCCCGAGTGGGAATATGCATGTTTGATTAGACGTTTGCGTGAATTACTCATCAATAGATGATATCTAGGTCTAGCTAGCATCGGGTTGGGCTGTCTACGATGCGGTGTAGATAGCTCTTGCATTACTTGCTTTCCTCGTCTTTCTCTTTCGCCGTACTCCTCCACCCGTGTTCGAGTCCCAGCAGTGAACCATCAATGCAGCCGCGAACCGTGTAGTACATGCTCACCAGCCAGATTATGACCAATCCGATGGTCAGCACCGTGGACCAGACGCGGAAGGCGGGCGAGTCGAGGAGCATCCCTAACTGGATCGCCGCATGCGCGTAGACGCCCTGTCTTACGATCAGCCTCGACGTCGAACAGCGCGATTTGGGGGGGGGGGAAAGGCGAGGCCGGCGACCTCGGCGCCGGACGCGCGCAGCAGGGGCGCGTAGCCCCGGCGCGGGCCCAGGAGCGCGACGCGCAGCGCGTACAGCAGGAGGGCCGCGAGGAAGAGCGCGGCCGCCAGCGCCCACGCGGCGACAGCGGCCCCGTCCAGCCCCCGGAACCGGTACTCGAGCCGCCACAGGCACACGGCGAGGACCCCGGTCCCCTGCGGCACCAGGAACCAGGCCGAGGACAGGCCCCGGAGGGCTGTCCGGCGCGGCGGCTCCGGGGCGCGGCGGCGGCGGCGGGCGGGCGCCGGCTCCGAGGGGGACGGGGGCGGGGAAGAAGAAGAAGGAGAAGAAGACGGAGGAGGAAGATCGGGAGGCGAGGACATGGCCGGGGCGTTATGTTAGGTACCTATGGTATTATGTACCTATTGGTCCACGAGCACTACCTAATACCTAAACAGGCAACTGGTTGTATAGGTAGGCATTTCACGCGCATGGCTTCGTAGGAAGAGCATTCTCTAGGTAGGTAGGGAGGTAGGGAGGTAGGAAGGTAGTAAAGAATACAGCTACATATGTATGGATATTGACGGTATTTACCATGCAAAAGCTCCATGGAGATGCTTCATTCTCCAGACGTTTCCATCTCGTAATATGACGTGACACGACGCCGAGCAGTCAGTCCCGGCATATTTCGTGCCTGCCTAGTTTGTAGGTTAGGTCTTGGAGGAAACCTTTTATTTATGGACACGACGGGACGAGACGAGTGTAGCGTCCATTGCCGAGCGCTGCAACCAGAGGGAAACATGGAAGCAGCCGATCAACCGCTTGGCTCGCCTGATTGTCGAGCGAACGTTCCCCTGCCCGTCCCCCTTTTCTAGGGAATACGGGCTGATGTCTTGATTCTCGACGAGCGAGAGGCCTGAGGTCACCCGGATGGAGATAGAACAACATGCATGGATTCCGGTCTCCGGTTACCTGGGTTGGAGTCGTCTCGTCAATCACCTCATCTTGTACGAAGTACATAACACATCGGACCACTTATTCGGTACGCATTTGGGGTAGAATACACGTCCCTGAGGAAGTTCATTGGTTCGCTGTGTGGTGTGGCATCCGGTGTTAGTGACGGGCTGCAGCGCTAACTAAATATCCATTCTTCGGCACCTGTTTACAGTGACGGGGTGCCTAGGCCGTGGGGGGGTTTTAGCGAGCTCAGCGTGCTAGAGAGAGCCCCCGGGGAATCCCCAGACTGCTGTAGGAACCTTGGAATTCACTGAAGTGCTGGAGGTAGGCACCTACCCAGCTGCCTACGAGGGGCTAGGCAGGCTCGGACCACTGCATACCTAGTTACGCATAGGCCAGGGCAATCACTGTTTGACTGTCATGAAGTTGATAATCGAAGGGCCCACCGAGACCTACTGATCACCTTCGACACAAACGGGTTCTCTTCACTCATTTTGATACTGTTACTAGCAGAGCTCCGTATGCAATTTTGCATTACACAGCGTACGTACATATACGAGCGTAATTCTTGCATGCGCCGCGTAGACGCGTTACGCGTGATAAAGGCCGTTTCTTCAGGCCCCCAAATCCATACCTAAGGTATCCGGCTAGGCCTATTACGGGCACACCGCGACCCAAACGCGTCGACCGTAGCTGCTGTACCCACCCACCTCATTTACGACCCAATTAGGAATAAGGGAGAGCTTTTGGGTCTCACGCGCTGCCCTCGCGCGAAGACAGCCTTGGAACCATGTCCGACTACGACTACGACTCCGGGGACGACCTGCTGGAGGGTCTTGACGCGGATCAGCTCGTTTCAGGCTCTACTAAACGCTCGCGCTCGCCGACCCACGACGATGCAAGAAGCAAGCGGGCCAAGCTAGAACAACGGGAGAACCATAACAACGACGACGATGACCACTACTACGGCAATGTTGCTACGGCGCTCCTGAAGGAAAACTTCGGTCACAATGCCTTCCGCCATGAGCAGTTCTCTGCCATCAAGTCCATCCTGCGAGGCGATAATGTCCTCGTCATCTTCCCCACCGGCGCGGGCAAATCGCTCTGCTATCAAGTGAGTGTTCAGTTTTTTTTTTTTTTTTTTTTTTTTTTTTTTTTTTTTTTTTTTTTTTTTTTTTTTTTTTTTTTTTTTTTTTTTTTTTTTTTTTTTTTTTTTNTTTTTTTTCAATACCCTTATCGCTATGCCGTCTATAGAACTAGGCGTCTGACCTGCCTTGAAGATACCCGCCCTGGCCTTTGAGAAGATAGATGCCGATCGTGGAGACAGGGCTCAGATAGGGCCCGGCCTCACCATCGTCGTGTCGCCCTTGATCGCCTTGATGAAAGATCAGGTTGATGCCTTGCTCCTCAGGGGCATCCCTGCTGCTTGCTTAGACTCCACGAAGACGTACGAGCAGCAGCAACAAACCAGCGCTGCGATGAGAGAAGGGAAGCTACGACTTCTCTATTGCGCGCCGGAGAGGCTAAACAACGAAGGCTTCGTCGAAAGCATGAAGTACGTGCCAGGAGGCATCAGACTGGTTGCTGTGGACGAGGCCCACTGTATCTCGGAATGGGGTCATTCTTTCCGCCCAGACTACCTCAAGGTAGCTCGCTTTGCCGAAGAAATCAAAGCGGAGAGAGTCATCTGTCTGACAGCCACGGCCACCCCTCGTGTTGCTGATGATGTCGCGAACGCCTTCAAGATCCAGAAGTCTAGCATCTTCCGGACGTCACCCTACAGACCCAACCTGCGACTACTAGCAGAGTCGATGGACACAGTAAAGGATAAGTATCCAAGGCTATACAAGTTCCTGGAAGAACATGCCGGACCTACGCTTGTATATGTGACAGTTCAGAGGCAAGCCGAGGAACTGGCCGACACCCTGCAGAAAAAGGGGTTTGACGCGACTGCATTCCATGCCGGCCTCAAGACAGAGGTGAAGACGCAGATCCAGGAAGACTTCATGGCGGGTAAGGTTCGCATCGTCGTTGCGACCATTGCCTTCGGCATGGGTATCGACAAGGCTGATATTCGCAACATCCTCCATTTCGATCTTTCTAGCACCGTGGAGGAATATTCGCAGCAGATAGGGCGTGCCGGAAGAGATGGAAAGCCCAGGTCAGTGTGCCCAATATTCTATTTCCCAGTTAGCCTTTGGGCAGAACGACTTGCCCTTTTGATATGCCTAGGAGATCGTGTATCTTGCTCCAGATTACACCCCATGGGACTTCAAGTTCGACAAACCAGCAATTACTAATTCGTAGATGGCCTAGTCACTGCATGTTCTACATCTGTCCTGGGGATTTCTACATTCGGGAGAACTTTGCCCGCGGCGACTTACCCTCGCGCAAGTCACTGCACGGTCTACTAACGGACCTCTTCCACCGAGAAGTTGTAGACATACCCGGAGGTAAGGCAATCAAGCTGAATCAGACCACTCTGGGCCGGGAATACGATATCAGGGCCAGCCCCCTTTCTATCTTGCTGGCGGCCTTGGAGCTGCGCTTTGGTCTACTTCGAGCTATCACACCAGAGTACAGTTCGTACCAATTCGAGCCATACGGTGGCTATTATAACTCTGCCGGGAAGGATAGGTCAAAAGAAGCAGTAGCCATAGTGAAAAACGCCACCAAAGCCGTCAAATGGTACAAGATTGATGTCAATGCCGTCGCAAGGTCGGAGGGTTTGCTCCGCACTGATCTCATAAGGAAACTGAACGCCTTCCACGACATGGGTCTCATCATGCTGAAGGCCAGCGGCGTCGAGAATAGGTACAAGATCCTGAAGCCGCTTCCGCGCACCACGCAGGAGATCAAGGCGATCGTGGACAAGCTCTACGCCGAGATGGAGTCCCGAGAGGAGGACGCGCTGAAGCGGACGGAACAGGTGGCGAATCTCATCACGGGCAACAAGTGCTTCGCGCTCTCCCTCGCCGAACATTTCGGCATGGGCCTGCCGGACGGCAAAACAAAGTGTGGCCATTGCACGCATTGTCTGACGGGGAAGCCTGTGGTGCTGCCGCCGAAGCGCACTCCGCCCGTCGATATTGCCGGGATCCAGAAGATCCTGGAGGCCTGCGACGTGCGCGATGATCCGAGGTTCCTGGCGCGCGTCGCCTTTGGGATCAAGAGCCCCCGCGTAACCCAGCTGAAACTGGACAAGAAGCGGATATTTGGGTCCCTGGAGGACCACGACTTCAAGGTACGTAGGCTCGCGCGAGCTCTCGTCGTGTGCGATAGGTCAGCTGACAGTATGATGCAGTCGCTGTTGGACGAGTTTACCAAAGAGTGCCATGACGCGAATTCCATATAGGTACTGGACATTCTGGCTAAACCTGTGACAAAATGAACAGAAAATACACAAAAGCCTACTATGTAACCAGCAGTAAGTCTTGCAGCCAACGTTTGCAATGACGGCTATTGCAATAGTGGCTTTTGCCCTAGTGCTTGGAGGGGCCTGGGGTGTGATTCTATTGAATCTTGACCATAGTCTAAGGCTTTGTCACAATTTCACTTGGGCCCTACTGTATAGGGGAACTGGAGCTGGCCCCTGACGGACTGGTATGGATTGATAGTTTGCAGAGATGTTGCAATGTCGCCGGGAGGCTTATATCATTCTCACTTGAGAAGGGAGGAACTAGCAAAGGAATGAAGGCGTATTTCTGGCATTCAAGTCCCTGCACTGGAGCATACACACCGATAACAGAGTCACATCATGTATACTGCTGGGCTACACGGCAACTTCCGAATCTGGAATGAGCCTCACTTGCTTCAATCGAGGTCAGAGATAATGCGGGAACGTATCGCAATGCTGCCATTGACCAGAAAGGGAGCTATATCTGTCACTGGCGACAGCGCCTCGATCGCTCTGGATAAAGTCGGGCAATGCCACATTGACCCGGGAGCTTGGCTTCCGCGATAATGCGATAGGGGGTACCCAGAGACGCCACTTCAGTTGTCCTATGGCCCAGGTATCTCGGTACGAAGATCTCTGGGACGTATGTAGGTGTTATCCCTGCACGCAGGTTCTGGGAGTTTATCCGGTGTTCAAAATCCCAAGTCAATAAAACGTGTGCGTGGTTGCCCCTAGACAGATCTGGGCGTCGATATCCCCTGGGTTACTTATCGATCTATCCACGTATTCGCCGCGTTCACGCTTGCAGGCCCCAAACACAAGCCGATCGTCATGATGCATTCCCGCCTATCGCACCTCACCCAGCTTCTTACTCTTACCACCGGCCTTGCCTTATCACCACCCGTCATCGAGGCATCGTCGTCGTCGTCCTCCTCCTCCTGCGCCGAGAACACGGCGGCGGCGCCGAGCAGCAGCACGTTCGCGCTCAGCGGGCTCGTGTACCTGCGGCGCGAGGCGGGCCCTTACCCGATGGAGTCGCAGCCCAACACGACGCAGCTCGCCTTCGCGCTCGCCAACCGCGCCACGGGCGTCGCCACCGCCTGCGGCCTCCAGAACGTCATGTACCAGGGCCGCTGGCCCGACGACAGCGACTACTGGCACGCCTGCGGCGACCGCACGCTAGACCACGACGGCGAGGGAGGAGAGGGAGGAGGAGGAGGAGGAGGAGGAAACGGCGGTGCTACCGTGCGCACGAGCGCCCGGTTCGTCTGGGATGAGTGGCGGTTGACTGTGAACCAGAGCTGGGCTTGTGATGATGTGTATGCCGCGACTGCCTACCTACCTAACTGCACATCTCTCCTCTCTCTCCGCCCCCACTTTTTCTAGCCTGGAGGTCGGGGGTTGATGATTAGGGACTGGGTAGATGATCCCGACGGCTGACTGGTTGCAGGACTACGGTTACCTACATCTCGACCACGACGCTTACACCGGATTGCAACGAGACTAGGACTCAGTACCAGTATATTAACGAGTGCTCGGCTCCCGATGTCGAGATCATTGCGACACTCCAGTAATGAGACTGGAAGATCTCTCGTGCCGCTAGACTTTCTTGCTACGTTACACGTTGCGTCCCATTCGATGAATGAAGGTTTGGCAAATCATAACGGTCGCAAAATTCGCAATTTTCTTCAAACTACAGAAAGAAATGTACCTATACCCACATATAATATATACACGCACACACACACAATTTGTTATCAGTCCAAGATATCTTGGGAAGAAGACGCAACAGCGGAAGCAGCAGCAGCGATCGACCCCCGGGCGTCCTCGGCCATGTCGGCCAGCGCGTTTGCGACCGTGGCCCCGGCCTCCTGGGCGCCCGCGACGGCGCCCCGGAACGCCCACCTGACGCCCAGGTACAGCACGCAGGAGCCGGCGACGATGCCCGCCGACCACAGCGTGAGCCGCAGCAGGAACGAGCCCCAGTCGCGCCTGCTGTCCTCCCTGCCGCCGCCGCCGCGGCCTTGCGACGTCCGCGGACGATGGCTGCTCGTCGACGTGCCGTACGTGTGGTGATGGGCGTGGTAGTAGCCGCCGCGGTCCTCGTGCCGCGGCAGCAGGCTCTGCCGCTCGGACGACGACGACGACGACGACCTCGAGACGGGCGGCGCCGCCGGGTGGTACGGGTGGTACGAGTACGTCGAGTAGGCCGCCGGGTGCGCGTGCGCGGACCACGTCCGCGCCGCCCGCAGGTGCTCGTCGATCCGCGTGTTCGCCGTCGTGCTGCTGCTGCTGCGGGGGCTCGTGGCCACGCCGCGCAGCGGGGATGTGGTGGATACGGGCACGGGCACGGGCTCGTGCGCGGCGAGGCGCCGGGTCGCGGCGTTGGAGGGCCGTCGGACGGCGGGAACGGATGGGGTGGATGCGGATGCGGATGCGGGGACGGGGACGGGGACGGGGACGGGGGCGGGGGCGGGTCTGGTTGTTCGAGGCGGCGGTGCGGATACGGGTGCCGGGGAGGGTCTGGTCCTTTGCGGCGGTGCCGAGCGTGGGGGCGGGGGCGGGGGTGGTGAGGATAATGGGGGGGAGTTGTTGGTGGTGGTGTTACTAATAGCTCTAGTAGCGGCAGCGCTGCTACCGGCGGGTGCTATTGCTGACGGCGACGCGGCGGCCGAGAGCGGCAGCGGGTGCGGCAGCGGGGCGACGTACTTGATGTACTTGATGAGCTCCTGGTAGGAGGAGCGGGCGAGCACGTAGTCGTCGGGCCCGCCGTGGTGGTGGTCGTAGGGCTCGAGGGCCCGCAGCTGGATGCGGTGGAGGCTCCGCGTCTTGACGTACGACCTCTTGCGCAGCTCGCGCGCCGGGCCGTCCTCGAGCCGCAGCAGCATCCCGTTGTCCGGGTGCGCGCCGCACGGCTCGATGGGCAGGTGGGCCAGCCGCAGGTTCAGGTCGTTCGGGTGCCGCGTCGCCAGGTCCATCCCGCCGAACGAGGTGATCTGCGGGTACATGAAATGTTTAGCTCTGCATTAGCCTGGCTGGAAAGTGGCACCCCCTTGCCTCGGGGACGTTTCAGTAGTGAGGACTTGTGCGTGTGTCTGTGTAAGTGCAGGGCAGTGTCCATGCGGCCGTGTGGGCTGTGGGGACGGAACGCATATTTGCTCGGGGATCGTGAACTATGGACATGGCTAGGGATGGGGGACGGAGATGTGGATATGAATATATATGTAGGTATATATAAATGTGTGTGGTACGTAGGAATACGGTACGATACGTACGATGAGCATCACCACCTTTCCATTCTCTATGTGTGGTGAGAGTATCACCACCGGGTGTTTGTAGACACCCTCATCTAGGCCGGCATCCTCTCCCGCAAGCTCATCCCGCGACGGCAGCCAGAGGATGCAGCCCGCCAGATGCGCCCGTGGCGCTGGAGCCTCCCGGGGTCGGTCTCGGAGCGATGATCGCGTCACTCCGGGCATTGGCACGTTTGACTATCAAGCGGCGTCGTGCATGTGCGTCGGCCGTATAGTGTATCATATACCTGTGATTATTAGGCAGGGACAGTTGAAGCAACAGAGATAAGATATCGTTAGTAATGGGGGTTTCCTCGCTCCCTTCATAGCAACACATCCTGTGTGTTTCTGTGCCGCTCTGTCTGTTGTGCGTGTGTGCCGGAGAAGAGAGAAAGAGGGAAAATCAATGGGGGTGGAGGGGAGCTGGATCCAGCGGACGGACGTTGGCGCCTAAGCGGCCAGAATCCGTGAGGCCAGCTGCGGTGCGACCCGGCCTATGGCGCCCTTTCTTACTCAGCCACGTGTAGGTACGTGGGGATCGATGAGGAAGACGGGCCTAGATGGGCTTTGTCTCCAATGCCGCGGCGGCAGTTGGATGGGGTAAGGAGACTTTTTTTTTTTTTTTTCTTTTTGGTCATCGCCGTTTCGAACCGGCTCGGATTGGTTGCCCGCCTTTGCTTTTGCCGTTTCATAGGTAGGCGATGGCGTGTTGATCGACACGGAGACCAAATATCTATTAACCTTGCGGCACAGATTCGCAGAGTAGCAATGGTGTATATGACCAGATGACCAGCTGACAAGTCGTTCTAATACCTACAGCCTTTTCAACAACACGTTGAGGTGGCATCATTGCAAGGACAGGTATTGGAAACCCGCCTGTGTCTTTGATGATTCCCTTGATATGTTATCATGTCAGTCTTATGGTCTTGAGTTAGAGCTACACGCTAATCCCTTATGCCTGAGTAGATCCTGTCAGCAGCAGTGGTATGGCTATGGATATACTCGATGTTGAATTAACGTTCAGCCGAGTGCAACCTTGGCTCCAATTTGGTAGTATAGCGAATCTGCGTCGTTGACCATCGTACCATCTAGGTAGTCCTTCCTTTGCGACACACTCGTTCATCCATGTAGCGGCTCTATGAGAATTCTCCAAAACCCCGGTGCAGGTATTGTAATTTGATAGTTATGATTCGGAAAGTCATAATAGCAATCCTTATCACTATTCAGCATTTCTTAGGTAGGTATGGGGATTGTCGGTGACTGAAGTCAGCTTAAGGTGAGCAGCCAATCTAAAACTACCATATCGCCGGCTGGCCGGTGCGTTTAAGTATGGGAGGTTTGTAGAGAGGTCGGTTCAGCAGCGGCCTGTCATAGGAAAGCAGCAACGTAGGTAAATACACCGGACAGTTATTGATTGTGAGTTTGTTGAAGATTGTCATCAGGCCGTTATTGTAATGGGGGGCTGTGCCTTAACTCCAGGAAAATATCAAAGCATTAGCGGAACACGATTGAACATTGACGACGGTGGCATTTAGCTTCTAAACTAAGATACGGCGGTTGGAATAGGGAGAAGGAGAATTATCTAACAGGTAACAGCCGACTACATGAATACATTCCATAGTTTTCTAGTCTGACGCTTGGTAGTATTTTCTGCTAATACCTATAAGTCAATGGTAAATCTAATATCATGTGCTTCACTTACCTAATAATTCATCCCTCAGTTATCAATCTAAGGCTTTAAGTAGTGAGAAGAATTCATACAATAAAACGGGAGTAATACAGTAGACCTTCAAACCTCTCCAACGAACCATCGGATCGTTAGCTCAAGATTAGAAACCCTTCCCTCATACTTGAAAATCGTAAACCCATGGTTTCCAACCATCGTGGTAGGGTTTCCCACTATCGCTCTTACTACTCTACTCTTAATCTTACCTACTCTTAAGCGTCCTTGTAATCAGCTGGCTAAGTTTAAGTAAGCCAAATGAACCTCCTCGGCTGAGTGAAACGATCCCTTTGTATCTAATCCGTGGCCATTCGTAACAAACAGACCATTGTTTACAGACCGAGTAAGGTGAGCTTCATATGTACTGTTTCAGGCCCGGATTTCTTCTGATAAAGCTATAATTCATTACTAATGATCGCTATAAGACGTTGTTACATTTTATTAGTAATCACTTCAATAGGTAGCCGTCACAGAATCATCCATACTACAACAACCATTAGGGAGTGTGGTTGAAAATCTCCTTTATTATTTGAGAATGGGGTTTAGGTATATAGCCGACGAGCTAAAACCAACTGGTCTTTTTTATATCTCTTTTCTTCTCATCTTATCCCGGGTACGACGAAGAAGTCAACTGTGATTCATCTACGTCAATATACAGCGATTTCACCTAGTGTATGATGCCATGCATCACAGACGTCCATACTGACTAGTGTTAGCCTATGTGCATTTTCCATCACTGTACGGTATCTAAAGTGTTCCGAAAGACGCGGGTTTGCCCGCATTAGTAGCGTGTAGGTAGTCAATCAAGTATTGTACAGACCTAGCTAATGAAGCAGGAGGCCCCAATTCTCCTCTCCAATGCTCCAATGCTCCAATGCTTCAACATAGATTTAGCGGCTTTACTTCTTATCAAAGGGAAAGGAGCGGTAATGGTGCTTGAGAAGAGGTCCCGAACTCGGTATCGCAAATCAAAAAGTCCGACCTCTTCCAGCCAAGCCGGCGATAACGGGGCTACCTAACAGAGAATGGATCTCCGGCATCCTCCCAGGAGAGCTATTCTACCGAGCACTGCTGACGTGAGGCCTGGGATCGGCCGTTCGTCACTCCGCACTAGTGCGTACGGAGGGCTCTACACGCCCGGGGAAGGATGTTGGTTCTTCTAGTTTCCTTATTATTTCACGCCTTCGGATTTCTACCTACATCATCCATCACTTGCTCTTACAGATACACATTCGGAATACAATGGCTCTCACCGTCCATCATCTCGGCGTCTCGCAATCAGAGCGAGTTGTTTGGCTCTGCGAAGAACTTGGAATCGACTACAATTTGAAAAGGTACGAGCGGGCGCCGTTGTTGGCGCCGGCCGAATTCAAGGCACTACACCCTCTTGGGGCAGCCCCCGTCATCGAGGATGGCGATTTGAAACTGGCTGAATCGGGTGCCTGTGTCGAGTACATCTGCCACATCTATGGCGATGGACGACTGGTAATACCACCGGGCCATGAGGGTTATTCGGAGTATCTGTACTGGTATCGTAAGTAGCTGTGTGTTACTTCTTTTCGGCGGGCATGGGGCGCTGACATAGAGCTAGACTTTGCCAACGGCACCTTCTTGTCGGCCCTGGGGCGAAACATGAGCCTGATGTTCGCGGGACTGGGCAACGACAACGAGCTGGTGAAGCGATTAACCACGAAGTTTAGGGACGGTCTGGCGCTGATGGACCAACGACTATCCAAGGTGCCCTGGCTGGCGGGCGATGATTTCAGTGCAGCCGACGTCATGAACGTGTTTGGTCTCACCACGATGCGCTCCTTCTACCCTTACGACCTCGGCGAGTTCAGCAACATCCTCGCCTACCTCAAGCGTGTCTCGCAGCGCGAGGGGTATAAGCGCGCAATGCAGAAGGGAGACCCTGACCTGGATATTGGCAAGTTCATTGGAGCCGCCCCTCCGCCTTTGTTTAAGGGTGTCGCAGCTATCATGCAGGGTTAGGAACGTCATGTATAAGTCTACATAAGTATATATGTATAAACATGAGGCCAGCCTCTACAAATGGATGCATGGAGCTGTTCAAGAAGCAACATAACCTGCCCCACGATGCGCCTCAGTCTGTTGGATGAGTCGTGATGAACATATACCAGAATAGCCATATATATGGTAATAATGCGGCAAATCTCGCTTGACGTCGTGTATGCTACCATGTCGGTTTGGTCAAGGGGTTCAAACCGCTAGGGATCAAGTACATGACAGAGTTCTGAATGTGAACCGAGACTAAGATTCACTTCTGTACGAGGGTGTGTGTATTTGGCTCAACGAAGTCTCCATATCTAGGTACGTGTCGCCAGGACATCATGTGCGGACCAGTAGCCTTGCCCTTTTGTAGCAAAAAGAACTGAAAATAAAGTGCGATAGTGGCGTGTCACTAATGTGACAGAAATAAGTAGATACATGCACCTCCCTCTGTTGCCTCTTCGTTGCCTATCCATCTAGGCTGAGTATCCAGTACGAAGCCTCACAATGTTATGGTGCATCGTAAATCATCTGGCTCTCACTAGGTGTAAACCTTCGCCCTAATGCGTGATCATCAACACTTGAAGGAACAGTCCATCTGCCGGGTTTTATCGCCGTCGTGTTCGTCCCATTTTCCCACCGTGCATTCCTCTTTGTCGCTCGACGCCCAACTCATGGCTCCATACGCGAACTGAATGTAATCGCCCTTCTCCTGGGGAGTGATCACCAGGTCCTTAGGGAGCGGCCCTTTTACGCCGAGTGGACGTTTGTAGTCTGCTTTCGTCTTCTTTTTAGCAACTATTTCCTTCTTGGAGTCGTCGAAAACCTTGACTTCGACTTCATAATAGTTGCCCTGTTTTCTCTGATCGACATTCCAAGCATTCCACCTAATGTCCCACTGCGTGAGGTGGAGGCTGCATGTCCCGGCTTTGTAGCCCGAGGCACGGCCAGCAACCAAGGATGACGAGGTACCGGCAGCCCGCTCTGTTAAGCCGAAGTTTGGAAGACGCATTGCTGTGGCGGAACTAAGTATGAGCACGATGAAACAGTAGAAGCTTGCGGATAGAGCCATTTTGAGAGGGTAGCCCAAGGGAACTTGATAAGGTGCAGGTTGCAAATCCGATGATAGGCAAAGATACACGACCTAGTACTAATAGCAAAAGGCTGCGTATGTAGGTAGGTAGATAGGTAGGACCGCTATGATGCGAAGACGAGAAGAAGCCATCGTATTTATGGCAAGTCCTACTTGATTTACCTAGGAAATAGCAGCCCAAAGTCTGTGTGAAGTGTACAAGCTACCTATGTTTGCTATGAGGTCACGGCGATGAACGGTGATACGGGGCCGCCGAAAGGATGCCGTTACTTTTACACGCAATATTAGTGTATGTGTAGGGATGAGCGAGTCGACTGCCATGAGCGCGGGGATGGATCACGGAGGCACAGGGATCAGCTTCTATTTAAAGGCCTATCACACCGTCGACCAGAAAAGGTCTGAAGGTCCATCCACCGGTGCCTGTTCACGGTTCGTGTACGTACTCCATTACCCCAACAAAGAATGGGGGACAACGGCATCCCGTTCCACTTCCCCAGGTTATATAGTTGATGGATCAACGCTAGGGATCCTGAGGTCGATCTTGTATCGGCTAGTGACCGAGTCGATAACCGAGAGCCGGCCCAGCTCTTCTTGAACACCGTTAGGCAGAGATTACGGCTGGTTTGGGAAGCTCGGAATTGTGCATAGCATCATAGGGAGACTCTCCACACCGAAGCTGAAGCGTTTGCAGCATAGGTATGTCAGAGCGAGGCGCGAGGCGCGAGACGTCTGCCTAGACCGGTGCCTATCACGATACGCCTTACCGATGAGGGTAACCGTGGACGGAACGCACAACGATGACGTAGCTCACGATCATGAAACTAGGATTCCGGTTGAAAAATACGGCCTGTAAATAACATGAATGGGAGAAGATGGGTGTAGGGTCGGATCACCTAGTTATCAATTTCGAAAGGAGACGGGAGATTGAAGGCGCTGGTGCAAAATGAGATGTAAATCGTGTTTCTGATAGCGACCAAACCCGAGAATACAGCGGCTTGAATGACTAACCGTTGATCTTCCTCCGGATACCTAATCCAGGATCCGGAGTTACCGGATGCCAGCTCGCTTGACCTGTCCATGCCTATGTAACCCCATAGGCGCAGCTCTGAGATAGATAAACCCCTCTAGCTTCAGGAGAAGCGGGATCCAATGCATGCCGGCGTGGTAACATCCCCGACACGGGGCCGAGAGCCTGTTAATCGATGGCGAAAACAACAGGGATAGAAACGTCCATGGGCTGAATCCACGAGAAAGGGTATGTGATGAGAGCGAATGCTATGAATGTAAAGGTAGAAAGACCAAGAATTGTTGAGGGTAGGCTACCCTTCGGTCTGCTTAGACACTGCGGTGTGAAGTACGGGTCTAACGCAATACTCATTCATGATACGTACCCTGTGGTAAGATCTAGAAATGCTGTTCTTACGGAGGTTGGGAAAGAATCTGAAGATCAGGTACCTAAGTAATATCAATGTCTCATCACGGTTGCTATTCCATTAGTGTCGAGTAAACCCTAACTCTTCCTTTGTAACTCGACCCTGAATGTCCTCAGGTCCACCCCCTGCGCAACACCCTGCTCATCGAGGTCGAACACAAACTCGTCCATCGACCTGAACCCGTACGCGAGCCGGTCCATGGAGCCCCACGCATGGCAGCTGGCGTCGGCCCAGAACGCGCTCGCGTCCTTCTGAGCCATCTGCGCGGGCGTGCCGACGTCGAAGTAGGCGCGCCAGGCCGCCCGCGAGCCGCCCGCGCGCAGGTTCGTCGGGTACAGCCGGATGCGTACCACGAGGTCCGTGGGCCCGCTCGAGAGCGCGCCGTAGCGCGCGTAATTCTGGGCCACGTCCACGCCGCGGACGACCCAGCTGCTCACGGCGACACCGGGCGCGTCATCGGTCTCGTCGAGGGCGAGGGTGAGGCTCGAGTTGGAGGCCGCGTCGGCGTACGTGCCGGCGAACCGCGGCCTCGCCTCGGCCTTGCCCGCGTCCTCGATCGCCAGCAGCAGGGCCCGTACGACCTTGGTCAGCGTCGCGTCGGCGAGGTCGGCGCTCGACTGCGGCCCCGCCGAGAGGACCGTGATGACGAGGCCGTAGTCCGGCACCAGGCAGAGCACGTTGTTGTAGCCGTGGAGGTTGCCCGACTTGCAGTAGAACTCCACCAGCCGCCGGTCCCGGGTGACCGTGCTCGAGCGCAGGATCTCCCAGGGCGCGCCCAGCTGCAGGCCCGCGGACGAGGTCGAGGTCGCGGGCTTCATCCACTTCCGCGTCGCCGCCGGCGCCAGCAGCGCGTGTTGCAGGAGCCCGGTGCCGAAGGAGAGCAGGTCGGCGGTGTTGGAGTAGAAACCGCCAGCTCTGTTGCGCGTTAGTTGGTCTTCAACGACGGCTTGCGACTCGTGACCCGTGTAACTCACATGTCTTCGTACCCTAGGCTCGCCCCCCACCAGGTCTCGTTCACCGGGATAAACCCCCACGCATTGTTCTCGGGGCCGTTGAAGATCGTCGTGTTCGTCATGGAGAGAGGCGCGAAGATCGACTGCTTGACGTAGCTGTCGTAGGTCATGTTGGTGATGGCCTCGACGGCGAAGCCGAGGATGGTGCTCGCGACGTTCGAGTAGACGGGACTCGTGAACGGAGCATATACTGGGTGACGCTTGCCGAAGTCCCTGAAGAATTGGCTTCTGTCGCAAGGTGGGAGGCCGAGGACACCGGCACACCCGTTTTTGGACGAATCGTTTAGCTGCGGAAGCCCAACTTGGGCCCAGTCCACATTAGGAACGCTGGCAAGGTCATTTACCACTGCATATATCGTCAACTCATCTTGTTTCCTGTTCTGAGTTTAGAAACGACTTACGGTCTGCACCTATACCACTCGTGTGGGATGCCAATGCACCAAGGGTGACTTCTTCCCATCGAACAGTAGTGATATCGTCGACTTCGGACGTCTCGCCCCTGAGGTGGAGCAACTCCGGGACATATTTGACAATGGGGTCATCCATTCGTACATCCTTCTGTTGCAGTAGCGCGAGCACCGGGAACAACTTAGAGATACTCCCTAGCCGATAGACCGTTTGCGAGTTGATGCTCGTGGTGCCTGTCGTGTTCAGTATTGTTGGTGTGTGATGAAGCTCGAGCAATGGACTGTTCTCGTGTATCGACTTGACCACGATCGATACGCCCGTTGCCTCAAAGTCTGCAGTGATATTCTGGAAGGCGTCTTTAATGCTCGCTACAGCGGACTGAACAGGCTGGTGGGCTGTTGGATTCGTAGGGGCAGGAAGGACTGGTCCTAATGGAGGGCAATGTCCGTTGAGAGCGGCTAGGGCCACATCACAAACCGACAATACCAATGCTAGCCCTTTCATATTAAAGCCGGGAGTGTAGACGATGAGGCAGTATAATATTGAATGGAGTAGAATTGGTGGCCCAGCTGTAGATGGTTAACTACGATGGCGCGGACGGGGTCTTTTATATATCTTGGGACTTCATGATATCACTGTTTTTATTAGGAATCGCTAACAAGATGAATGAGAATGATTCCGGCAACACATAAGCTAACCTATCCGAGGACTGGAGAATGAAAAGCCACAATCTGCATCCTTCCGCTTGAACCGGTATCACGGCCAAAGTGGGCTTTGCGGTGGATGTAGCATAGTCGAGCATTGAGGGTGTGGATGTTAACTACGTTAAGTCAGCTGGGAGTAGCCGAGTAGGTAAACACGCAATAATAAACATATTTGACAAAGCTGAAGACTACCCAGGTAGTCAACTGCCGACTTCGTTATCATGATAGCTTCATGAGTTGTGTTGATTGGCCCACTCGGACTCTGGCCCACCTCGCACTCGGATTCGCAGCTGCGGGTGGGTAGATGGACACCATTGCTGTGCCGACAATGCCACCTGCTACCGCATCTGCGGTGATACTCTAAAGAGATAGTGTTGAGGCTGAGTCGCAATAGGGGTGCGCTATGTAGGGCTGAAAGGGGCATGTCTGAACGATCGGCGGTGCCCACTGGTTCGCACTCGGCACCTGATGTAGACCCATCGTAAGGTCGAACCCGCTATCTTGAAGATGAGCTTCTTTTATGATCTTTAGCACCTAATGCACGCTCCTGACACTGCTGGAGCAGCAAGAGAGAAGGTACAAAGGGTACGAAGCGTGGGATAGATTGAGCGAATGACCTTACGTGAACCGGTGAGCTGAGAGATCACACGTGGCTTCGAGCACAAATCTGACCGGCCTCGTCTAGTGCTCTACGTAGTTTAGCAAAGGAAGGCATGACGATAAACGAGTCTTGCATGTATGAAAGCTTAGAGCAATGGACATCCCCGCTTCGCGAAGTATCCAGATACATCAGCACTCTCACTGCAGATACCGTTGCTGGGCACTGGATGAGAAGTGCCTACTTCGTAACAGTTGACGATCAGACAATTGGCGGTTTAGGTACTGACAGTGCGAATGCTGAACTAACACCCTACCTCACGCTACACTAAGCTGAAATGACGTATCTGTCCTGTCAAAGACGCTATGAATGGCCAGCTAGAGGAGCGCTGGCAGGCCTTAGGACGCCCTATTTTTAGACCTGCCAATAGCTATGGACCTGACGCACTGTGTCATGCAAGGCTGCTAATTACCTACCTATGTACCTACCTAGGTCCCTGGAATTATTCAATTTGGCTTCAACTTTTATCCAGCGGACCAACATCACGAACAACAGCAGACCGACTACCTACATACCCCCTCGCGAATGCGCTTACTTGACATCGGCGGAATCTAGGCTGACGGTGTGAAGGGTACGTATACGAAGAATGGGCCCACCGAACACCGATTTGTCTTCATAATGCCGCATCAGACCCGGCCAGAAACCGATGCCGACGTTGATGTTCATAAGGACGAGAATGGCGAGGGAGGACATATGGAGTTGCAGAATGGGGGAGGCAATGAAAGAATGGGGAGAAGTTTATCGAGAGACATGCAAGACATGCAAGACCCGGAGGATCTGGTGATCAAGCCAAGAAAGCAACGTCATACTCTGCCGACCGTCCCTTTTCCTACCCTCGAGATTATTGCCTCGACACCGACCTCCCCCGAATTCCAGAGACCTAAGGATCCGAACGGCGGTGGTGAAGGGAAACGAATCAGAAATGCATCATTGTCGAATGAGACGCCTAGCGACAGGACATCCTCCTCGTCTGCCAGTCTCGCGAACGCACCGAACGCCCCGAGGTCACCCGCTACGAACAAAAGCACCCCTGTTCAACCTGCCAATGTCCCCTCCAAACCGCGTTCGCAGTCTGTGGTAAAGAAAGGAAGCCGAGAGAGTGTTAGGAAGCTCTCTGCCTCCCAGATGCAAGCACTGACTTCGTCACCCGACTCCCTGCCCATCGCCATCGTTCCGCCCCAGCGCAAGCCAAACGGCGCTGAGTATCCCATGTCTGCCGGTCTCGCTGAGACTGTATCTCGACCCCCAATGGCCGATCAGCTTCCAGTAGGTTTGGGCATTCGACTGCTAGCTTTAGAAAAGGAGAAGGCTATTCCTGCCAAGAGCGAGCCAGTCTCGAAGGAAGATGCGCCGAAAACTACTGCGACCCTCACGCGACCTACGGCTTCGCGAACACTTTCCACTCCTCCCACGCACCGGAGGCCTGCCTCTGGGCCACCGTTGATAACACCGAACGTTGCCCGGCGGAACTCGTTTACTCCTCTACCACGCCCTCCACCGCTCAACCTCGACGCCAATGTCAATGGCCCAAGCCCCAAGCCTTCCGTAGCTCCTATTCCAGCCCGAGTCGAGCCGACGCCGTCATCGCCAATGCTGCCTGCAATACCTCTCCCGCCCATGTCCCTTCCTACCCACCTTCAACTCGAGTTGGCTGGCCAACGACCCAGTCCGCTCTACATCCACCAGCCTCACTCGGCAGATATTCCCTACGAATCGAGCGCCGTGAAGTTCGAGAGATTGCTCAACGCCCTGCTCCTACCGCCTTACCTTGAGCAGGTCCTGCACTTCGGCACCCTGGCATGTCTTGATGCGTGGTTATATACCTTTACACTCCTACCTATGCGGTTTTTTATTGCTGTTGGTGTGCTGGGACGATGGTGGGGCTATGTCATAGGGAAAGAAGTTCGATGGGTTGTGGGTTTCGTCTGGCAGGGCACTTGGCGGTTGTGGCAGAGGGCAGGGAGGGGTAGGGCTCCATCGCGAAACCTTGCCGACCACAACCGGGTGGCCAGCGAGGGTGAAAGGAGCTCGAGCCGGCCTAGGGAGAACCGATCTGGCAGCCAGCAGAACGGCACCATGCGGCATCGCAACGTCTCGGATGTCTTGGACAACGCGCGGCTGAACGGTAATGGCGCCTTCCATCCGCCGAAGCACCCCATGCCCCGGCCTGGTGGTGGATATCGACACCGTAGGACGAAGTCGATGCCATCCAACCTGACCTCCTACCACAAGGCCGACCTCCTTCAGGGTGCTATCCTAGTATGCAGCTCCTTGGCATTGATGAACTTGGATGCTAGCCGCATGTATCACTCTATCCGTGCGCAGTCCTCGATGAAACTTTACGTCATCTTCAACATGCTCGAGGTATGCTACTTGCTGCTATAAGGACTATAGAAATTATCTCGCTGACTATTATGTAGGTGGGTGATAGACTCCTCTCGGCTCTAGGCCAAGACATTCTGGAGTGCCTCTTTAGTTCCGAGACCTTGTCGCGAAACAGCTCTGGACGGTCTAAGGTTCTCTTGCCTTTTGGCATGTTCATCCTCTCGCTGGCCTACAATGTGATTCACACTTGGTGCCTGTTCTACCAGGCCATCACGCTGAACGTTGCCGTAAACTCTTTTTCTAATTCCTTGCTCACCCTCCTCATATCGAGCCAGTTCGTTGAGATTAAGGGGAGTGTGTTCAAGAAGATAGAAAAGGAGAACCTCTTCCAACTCACATGTTCGGATATCGTCGAGCGCTTCCAGCTATGGATAATGCTGCTGATCATCGGCATCCGAAACGTGGTTGAGATAGGTGGCCTCTCGGTTCCAGGAGCCGGAAGCGAGCTGGATGGCAGCGCGGCAAGTCCCGGCCCGGTCCATACTAGCTCGAACCTGCCAGCGAGCTTCACGGTTATACCGTCGTGGATTCTGTCTGGCGAGGTACTCTCGCCGTTTCTCGTGGTCATCGGGTTTGAGATAATGGTCGACTGGATCAAGCATGCGTACATCAACAAGTTCAACAACGTGAAACCTACCATCTACGGGAGGATGCTGGACATATTGTGCAAGGACTACTACACTAATGTAAGTTCCTGACACTGTTTAAAATTAACAGATACTGACCTTGTTCAGGCGTTTGCTACCCCCTCGTTGACTCGACGGTTGGGACTGCCTCTTCTACCTCTCTCGTGCCTCTTCATCCGCGCGTCGGTGCAGGTCTACCACATGTTCCTCGCTACACATCTTCACCCCCCGATCCCGACCTCGACTATGGAACTTTCTGTGGAATCGTCCACCCCGTCATCGCCAGCCATGGTGGCAGCGCTGGAACACCTCGACACGCTGATCCGCAACGCGCTGGGCCGGGCGGTGTACGGCTACCCGTACGGCTCGCCTCATGCCAAGCCGTTCTGGACGTTCTCGTCGGACGACGCCATCGCGCTGTTCACCATGGTGGTGTTCTTCTTCCTCGCGTGGGTGGTGCTGCTCATCGTCAAGCTGCTTCTGGGCATGCTGCTGCTACGCTACGCGCGGGAGCGGTATGCGGCCATGCGACAAAAGGAGCACGCGGCGGCGGCTGGCAAGACGGAGCGCGAGAACTTCTCGCAGCCCGGCAAGCGCGTCGGGCCCTTCGGCGCCGTCGAGGTCGGCGACGACCGCCGCAAGTGGCTGTACGAGGACGACAAGGACGGTCTCAAGCGCATGCGCGAGCGCGAGCGCAAGACCGAGGAGGCTTTCCGGAACCCCCCTGCCGACGACGGGCTCGCCAAGGTCGTCCGGTACGAGATGGTGGCGAAGCGGATCTGGTAGTAGTGGAGTGCTGCGGCGGGGCGGGGGTCTATAACTTCGTTAATGAAGATGGATGGGGTGGATGGATGAGTACCTAGTTGGTTCCTTTGCTGTACTATTCAGGGGCATGGCGTTTAAGGGACGGAGCAGCGCGCTGCTTCCGTATTGCATCGCATTACATTATGTGGCATTCAGTGTATGGCATTTATTGTATGGCATTATATGGTATTTTATGGCATTGTCAGGCGTTTGTAGATGGCTTACGTGTACTTAAGAGAACAATCATCAGCCGTCCTCCTTAGAGTTATCTCGGCATCGCGCGCACTGTCGTTGCTGTCGTGATTGCGGGCGCGAGGCAGCTGGTCAAGTAAACGGGGAGAACGTGCATCTGCGGGATTTGTTCGTTGTCAATCTACCTCGCCTACCTGTGTATTCGATATCGATTGTAATATCGCTCATCGCCACTGTTTGTCAATGCACCTTTAATGCCATTGCCATAGATATTTGACTTCGGCCACGTCTCTATACTCGGCGCCGCGTTTCTAGCCTTAAGCACTACAGAAACAACACGTAAGACATCCGAGTCCATAAGAGTTTCGCGCACTCGTTCACCATCACCACAACACACCCTCACGGATAACCTGAAGACAACGACACAGATACGAAGGTGAACCTCGCCATCGCGGCTCGGCAGCTTTCTTGCCTTCTTGGCTTCCTTCCCGAGTCACTCTTGTCGCATCGCTAAGACCGAGCATTCCTTGGGCCGGTGGGCGCTCAAGCGAGGTGCTGTCCCATTTGATCGACCCCACGAACCTGCCTTCTTAACGCAACGACACCCGGGCTGCGAGTTGACGGCATTCGCCAGTCAACGGCGGACCGCCCCCCTCGAGCTGCCTGGTCGAGGACCCTGCTCAGATCCGAAGAGCCTGTACGTCAGAACTATTCAAGTGCGTATTTGTCCCACCCTTGGCTGGGAACTAAACAGACGGCAATTGACGTCGAAAGCATTAGGCATCGCCTCGGTTTCCCCGTCGCACTCACAGCAACACGTTGAGCGGGTGCCAGGGGCAGGCGCTTCTACGCACGTGCGAAGCTCGTCGGGGTACTTGTTGCGCATTGGAGGTGAGTGAAGACCCTAGGGATACTAGCCCTTGAGATTGCGGTTGTGGTTGTAATTTCCATCGCCGGTGGATAGTTTGATCGCTTCCGCCTTTCCTTGGCCTTTTTCTTTTCTTTTTCTTTTTTTTTCCTATTTTTTTTTTCTTTTCTTTCTTCTTCTTTTTCCTTCTCAATACCCGACAGCCCCCCGGGTATCACCGCTAACCTAGACAGCTAGGCAAAGGAACCTGGTTATAGGGCCAAGGCGAGACCTGCACTACAAGACCAGTCAACTTATTCGACCAGACTACAAAAAAATAATGGCGACGGAAAAGGAAGGGGATAAGGCTGGTGGTGGACAAAAGCAACTGCATGTTCGCTTTGTCGGATTGGATGTCAAGCCCAGACGCGAGTGGGATGTAGTCCGCGAGAGAATCAAGGGGGATAAGCTGGCTGTTGACCAGATGTACGAGGCGTATCTGGCGAAGCGTGGGAAGGGCGGTGGTGATAAGGGCAGAGAGAAGTGAGTGAGAGCAGTATGTACGAAGTATGGGTGATGCGACGTCAAGGTTATGCTACAAGGCGTTCCGGCATAGAGGATAGATGATGGACGGAGACGAGGCAATATGTCTGCGGCGAATGAGCAGCAGCCCTGGGAATGATGGGATTCTTGTACTGTACAGACACATACATAATAGTAATATGGTGAGCTTCGGGATCTTCGGGCTGCAGACACATACTTACGGAAAGATTGTACGGATTGGTGGATTCCAACAGATACTCAATCTACAAAGATTGCCATCAAGACGTGATTGCTGTTCATGACCAGCTCGTCATCGTGAGCATCGGGTGCCCTCTAGAAAGCTACCTAGATAGGTATCCTGATCAACCTCGAGCAAGGGAAAGCTGTGATTGCCCTATGCTACAGCAGAAAAGGAACTACTCACGCAACGAACTGTTGCCTATGCGGTGACATGACGCGCAGACAAACCCACGCCGCCAAGCCTGCAATCAGGCGATTGACGTAAATCCAGCCGTCAATCAAGCAACCGGAACGAGTCAACGAGAACCCACATCCAGTGGCACTGGCTCCACCGCGGTGCCGTAGCCGGCCTTCCGTATATACGGCCTTAGTAACGTCGATCCTTGATGGCATTGCAGCTCGGAACAGAAAAAAAAGAGTCTAGCAACTTCTTTCATGAGAATGCGCGTTGATATTAGCAGTCAGTGATGCTGCTCTCGACTTCGCGATCTCGCTGTCGCATTAGAGATTCGATTACTCCGTTTTACCCCCATTTAGCAACTGGTTCCTAGAGAATGGACGAAGATGATCAACGCCAAGATGCATCCGAACACGGTAGTAGCACTACCGGCAGCAGCCCGAGCGCGACGGCCACGACGACGGCCACGGAGTCCACGCCGCTCCTCTCGGATGCTAGCAGCCTGAAGTCGGAGGACGCGACGGCCGACGCGGATGAGCCGGGGACCTGGACGGCGGAGCTGGGGCTGCTGGCGCACTACTCGCTGCCGCTGGTGGCGACGTACCTGCTGCAGTACTCGTACAGCGTGATCACGACGTTCGTGGCGGGCCACCTGAGCGCCGA
Organism: Xylaria sp. JS573; assembly: GCA_000966885.1. NCBI lineage: Eukaryota > Fungi > Ascomycota > Sordariomycetes > Xylariales > Xylariaceae > Xylaria > Xylaria sp. JS573. The sequence goes on from JWIU01000016.1 coordinate 132,859, forward strand.
CGAGCTGGCGGCCGCGAGCGTCGGCATGACCACGATGAACATCGTCGGCTTCGCCGCCATCGAGGGCATGGCCACGTCGCTCGACACCCTGTGCGCGCACGCCTACGGCGCCGGCGACCCCACCGCCGTCGGCCTCCACGTCCAGCGCATGCTGCTCTTCATGCCCCTCGCCATCGTCCCCATCGCCGTCTTCTGGCTCTTCTCGCCCCAGATCCTGCCCCTTTTCGTTCGCCAGCAACAGCTTGCCGTCATGGCCGGCTCGTTCCTCCGCGTCAGTCTCGTCGGCCTGCCGGGCTACGCCGCCTTTGAGGCGCTGAAGCGGTTCCTACAGGCGCAGGGGGATTTCAAGGTCGGCAGTAAGTAGCACCCGACAGCCATCTTCTACTGATACGCTACCTCTGAGGAAATAATAATGCTGACGTCGTATCCTAGTGGTCGTGATTCTGATCTGCGCGCCCCTAAACGCGCTCTTCAGCTGGGTGCTCGCCTTCAAGCTGAAAATGGGCCTCGACGGCGCCGCCCTCGGCGCCGCGCTGACCAATAACCTGCGCCCGCTCCTCCTGCTGGCGTACATTGCGCTGCCGGCGGGCCGCTGGTCGCACCGGTGCTGGGGCGGGCTCTCGTGCGAGGCGCTGCGCGTGCGGGCCTGGGGCCCCATGGCGCGGCTCTCGGCCGCCGGCACGGCCGTCAACCTGGGCGAGTGGGCGGCCTTCGAGTTCGTCGCCTTCAGCACCTCGTACCTCGGCACGGGCCACCTGGCCGCCCAGTCCATCCTGACCACCATCTCCGACATCGCCTGGCACGTGCCCTTCTCCGTCAGCGTCGCCATCAGCACGCGCGTGGGCCACCTCGTCGGCGCCGGCCGCCTGGCGCGCGCGCGCCGCACGCCGCCCTCCTCTACGCCGCCGTCTTCGCCGCCATCGGGCTCGCCGACGGCGCCGCCGTGTTCGCCCTGCGCGACGCCCTACCGCGCTTCTTCTCCGACGACGAGGGCGTGCGCGCGCTGGCCCGCGGCGCCATGCTCGCGCTGAGCGTCTACCAGGTCATCGACGCCGTCATCTGCGGCTCCAACGGCATGCTGCGCGGCCTCGGGCGCCAGTGGGTCGCCGCCTGGGTCGTCTTCGCCGTCAACTACCTCGCCGCCGTGCCGCTGTCCATCTATATCGAGCTCGGCCCCTCCGGGCTCGGGCTCAACGGCGTCTGGATCGGCCTCGGCGCCGGCATGGTGCTTATTGCTGTTATCGAGATCGCGTACATCAAGATGATACCCTGGCGCGACTGCGTGGATATCTTCCATGCTAGGGAGAGGTCTAGGTAGGCCACGCAGTACGCGGGTTTGGATCTAATTCCCCCGGTTCCGTCTAGATATATCGATGGCTAAACAAATAGATGAACTTGATAGACAGCATAGATTATAGACACTATATTTGACTTCCATATGTTTCCGTATCCGGAATTGGCATTGACGTTTGATACATGGCAGCGTTCTCCCTGTCCTACATACACGTTGCCAGTACTCCGTCAACAAAGTCGTCGAACATGTCGCAGAACGTACTGCCGAAATTTTCCGCTACATTCTTTTTGGCAATACGGGACTTCTCCGTCTAGTAGAGCAGACAGTGTATTCACTCAATGTTGGTGACACCCCAAGTTGTGTATGTCGCTACCGCACACTAATCTGACCAGTCCAAACATTCGTAATCCCCTTAAATAGCCTAAAGTCCTGATCATGGTGCTTTTTGCCCTATAAACACCGGAATAACATCACGAGTATCATTATAACCCTAACGATAACATCCGTTGTGTCACGTTGGCATCCCGTGGCACAAATCGCACGGCCTTGGCCTTGGGTCCCGCGATGGGGTTCTCCCTTACCAAGAGGCCTTCTATGGGGTCGGCCTCGCTGGGATCCGTCGCATCCTCAGCCGGCAATATCCGGAAATGTGCGATAAGATGCAAGAAGACAGCGTAAAGGGCCTTGGTAGCGACGTGGCTCGCCACGCACATACGGCCCCCGATTCCAAAGGCGTACTGGTGCCGATTGGCCGTCTGGTCGCCATCCAGCCACCGTTCCGGGGCAAAGGTGTTGGGATCGCCGAATACGGTTGGGTCTGGAGGGCGTTAGGCTAAGCGAGGAGCTGGAAGAAGGGGGAAGGGACTGACCTCGAGAACACACCCATGAGTTTAGGAATAGGAGTGTGTTAGGCGGTATCGTGGCTCCATTCCACTGGACCTCCGAGTACGTAGCCTTTGGTAAAGCGAGACGCTGGACCACGAAGTAGCGGCCAACCTCTTTCGTCAGGGCTTCCACATACTCAACCCTGGAGCGCGCGACATTTGGTGACGACAGCAGGTCGGCGTCCGCCAGTTTGATCTCCTGATATGCTTTTTCTTGCACGTCTGGTCGATGCGCAAGCAATAGGATCGCCCACATGAGCGAACGCTTCGTGGTGTCAGCGCCTGCGAGCATGCTGAGACCAATGCTTAGTAGCTCGTCGTCGGTGAGCCCCTTGCTCTCCGGATCCTTGAGGACATTGCCCTGGATGCAGGGTCGGTCGACCCCGCTGGCGATGTCTTTCCTCAATTTCTCCTGCAAGACGTGATGATAGGCATATCGTCGCTTGCCTACGTCGGCCATGTGGGAACCCTTCTGTAGGCTGAGCCAACCCGCTACCGTATTCAGCGGTCTCAGTAGCGGGATGTAATTGGAGAAATTACTAGTAGGGTTCCTAAACTTGGATATCTCGTCTTCGATATAGAGTATCTCGGAGACCACGAGGTCCCTGTGTAAATCTTTGACATCCTCCACGCTGATCCGTCAACTCTTGTCAGCTATGATGGCAACCTGCAGGGAAACGAGCACTACATACCGAGTCCCATAGGCCAATGTCAGGCTGAGGTTTAGGGCAAATTTGCGCGCAATATTAAGCACATCGAGCGGTTCTTCGCCGCCTTTACAGCCCAACAAAACGTCTCGTAGAAACGCGCGGGACTCAAGATCCAAAATCTGACATGCAATTGTGATGAGCAAGACCTCTAGGGAGTTGCGTGTCGGGTGCGCGACTGACCGGCAGGTAGGTTTCGGTACTCGTCTTGTTCAGCGCTGTGGCAGCAACCTTGCGCCGTCTCTTGCAACTCTCATCCCAGGGGCTAGTACCGATGCTGGTGACGGGGCCGCCTTGCTGGACCTTCTTGTGCAACACGTAGAAAACCGGACGCGAGTTCGTCGCCTCGCGCTGGCTGATGAACAGAGCGCGAGCTGCTGCCGCGCTGTTCACAATCACAGCGGGGACATTTCCTAGTTGTACTTGGAACACGTCGCCGTACTTCTTCGTCCAGATTCTGTACTCGTCTGAGGTCGCGGTACCGCGCAAAGATGGTAAACTACCCAACAGTGGATATCCTACCGGACCTGGTAACCTAGGTATCCGAGATCGTAATCGCACAATTTCGTTGAAGGCGATGTAAATAATTAGGGATATAGCCGGAACGAAGAATAACACCCCGCCTATGAAACTGAACGACGAGTCAGGGGTCAACAAGCTACCTATGGCCATCTCGAGGAGTGGCTACTGAAAGATGAAATGAGCATAGGCCACTGTTTGCGAATTGCATGAGATCGTCTGTCTCTCTTGAATGTACCTTCAGAGGCAGATCATTGATAGTAGGAGGATGCCTTGGGAAGTCGCTTTATGTAAGATGCCTTCGATAGCCTAAGTAGCGGGTTTGACGCATGTAACCCTTTGCGTGGTGTGGTGGACGAACCATTGCGCAATCGGGTGTAAGCCATATCCTGGTATGTCATCAGCATACACGAACCATATTTGTTAGAGCACTACATGCTCCCTAGTCCCATCCCGCTTTGTGAGCAGACCAGACCGTTATGGCATCATGCAGCCAGGCATGGGATGGGGGGTTGCTGCTCGGCTTAAATACGACCCAGCTGTATTTCCAAGGGCCCTGCATGCCACATACGTACCGAGGAGTCGGGATTCATTCTCCGAAGCTTCGTAATCCTCTCGAAATCGACGCGTCGATACAGGTGCAGCAAGACGCGTGTGAGTTCAGATTGCGTGATGAAGGGAATTACTAAAAGTTCACCGCGGGAATCCAGAGGATTATCTGATCCACGATTATATCGAGAAACTGTCTACACCAATGTAATATGGGCGTATTTACTGCACCGTAATGGTATTGTTATAGGTGCGTGAGATCAGAAGGTCTGACTATAGATCGCTGTTGTCTTTTACTGCTGCACCCGGCTGCCCCTTGTTGAGGACATTGAATTGCTCAGGTTGGCCCCAGTCCTCTCTAGCCGCCCTCTCCCGAGTTTCACGGTACAGATAAGGCGAGTGCTTGTATCCTATATGCCACTTACGCCCTTCCCATTCTTCCTCGACTGGCTTTTCACCTCCGGTTTGGATCTCCTGAGCTCTGCGCTGGATGTCGCCCCAGATCCGCAGGATGTTGTCTCCTACCAAGAGACGTACCTGGTCATCCGTAGCACCGCGAGCCATCAGGAGCTCAATTAAATATGGATACTTGGAGACATCCTGAGATAGCATATACCGTTAGACTAGTTTTATCCTCGCGGGAAGATCAAACTGGGAGAAACTGACCTCAAGCCCGGTTGGCGTAAAAGGGGTTCCACTGAAGTCGGAACCGATGCCGACGTGTTCCCACCCAGCTACCTCGGCCAGGTGCCAAACGTGGTCTACCACATCATGAATGGTCACTGCACTCGGATCCTGCATATTCAAGAAGCGATTCACGAACACGGCCATCACTATCCCCCCGTTGCTTCTGATACCGCGAAGGACATCATCCGGAACGTTGCGCAGGTGTTGGGTCACCGAGTAGGCCCCCGAATGTGAAAATATCACGGGCGCGCGAGTGAGCGAAAGGACGTCTCGCATGGTTTGGTGGGAGACATGCGAAAGATCGATCACTGCTCATACGCATTTCAGAGTTAGTAAGCTGCAGTGAAAAGTGATAAGTTCTTGGCACGTACTCATCCCGAGGCGGTTCATCTCGCGAACATAGGCAGCCCCGAATTGGGTCAGCCCCGTATCAGATCCCCCATGCGCAACGGTTGAAGCGGACGTCGCCCAGGCGTTGTCACAGTTGTGGGTGGTAGTGATGTACCGCACGCCGAGGTCGTACGCCTGTCGGATCGCGGCAATCGAGCCTCCGAGCTGGTGGCCGCCCTCGATGCCCAGCATGCTCGCGATCCTGCCGCTCTTGAAGGCCGCGCGGGCGCATGACGGCGTTTCGCAGTAGGTGAAGACCTCAGGCGACTCGGCGATGAATCGCTTCGCTACGTCAATCTGCTCGAGCGTGTCGCGGACTATCCACTGTTGATTGAAACCGTCAACCCTAGCGTACTCTTAGAGGTTATGTCTCAATCAGGCTTACTGAAGGATCTTCAAAATGTTTCTGGGCTTTGTCGCAATGGACATAGACACTCCAGAACTGCCCACCCAGCATGCCCTGCTTCATGCGACCGATGTCGGTGTGCCCCAATAACCGCTGAGTGGGATCAAATCTACCATCATATATCCGGTTGTGAAGCTCAATACGCAGTAGCCATGGGAAGTCGTTATGGCCATCGATCAGCGGTGTCGTCTCTAATACCCGCTTTGTTCTCAGAGCGTAGTTCGTGGGGTCAATTGACTGCTCTGCCGGGAGGAGCCAACTTCCCAATGACGTGAAAGGAGTAAGGAGGATGCCGAGTCCAGCTGCGAGAAGGACACCCTGCCAACGGCTTAACCAACTTCTCTGGGATCTCTGGGGGTGTATGATGACAGCGCTCTCATCTCCGCTTATACCCGAGGTAGCTGGCGTTTGGTGCGCTGTATCCTGTGTCGGCGCCTGCTCAGCACTTGATGAAGCTTCGGCCATTGTCGGTCATGCAGCCTGTGTAGCACCGAGCGCAATAGTGTATGATCTCGAATAACAACGGGAGTGAATGGTACCAGTCGGAAACGCCTTTCTCGCGTCAATTGCCCAACACTGGCACTCGAGCCTTTAGGCTGCGATGTCGGCTACAGACTGTCGGATGGCGCAGTTCATGGAGTCCCGATATCATGCCCTCGAGTCGATTCCATGTATCTTAGGATCAGTTTCGCCGATGTTCGAGACCGTTCAGCGTCTCCAGCCAAGCTGCGACATCCTCGACAACGACTTTCAGCTATGCCAAACGAAGCGAAGGTAGACCGACGACTAATGCAAGTCCATGGTTGCCATATCGCCGCGTACGTATAGCTCTCGGCCCTTTACCCTCTCACGTTCTCCAAAACCATTATCGCAATGATACCCTACCATCACATCATTGCTTCAGTGGGGGAGGGGGTTGCTGATGCGGGGATGGGCGTGGTCTCGGCATCGAAGCGGGACCTCGCTAGCAACAGCAGTAGACTGAAAACTGCGGTTGCTTGCCTACCTTTTGACCCGTGCCTGACAGATGAGGCACGGGTTTACTTATACTCTGAGCTTCGTCGGGTTCTGCGATCCGAACATTGCACCTGATTAAACCGTATTCATCGTATGACCCGGGATGTGATCCTTGGCTACTCTTGCGTCAACTCGGGCCCCGCCAGGTTTCTTGGACTTCAAAGTACCTGGTTAACAACACCGTCTAGTGCTTATCGGAAAAAGAAAAGGGAATAATTTGCGCATAGCTATTATACAAGGATGTTTTCTTGATGTTTGATTTACCTGTTGTCCTCCAGTGGTGGAGTAGTCTAGAAATACAAGCCCAACTATTGTGCCACAGAGATTGGGCTATGTAATCCGAAACATATATCCAGACGACCGTCTAATGATACTCTGATATATATAATAAACTTATGCAGGTTCAATCTTTCTTGAATGCTATCACATAACCGTATGTACTATCTCGTTATGGGTAGTAATCAGGAAGAGAAGCAGCCCGAGGCCGTGGCCGTCACCCACAGCCAATCACCCGAGTACGATGTTGCGGCAGAAAAGAGATTGATTCGGAAAACTGATCTGTTGATGATGCCCGGCTTAGGTGAGTAGCTACTTCGCGAACCAAGTCCATCAACTTCGATACTGATGTTCAAAGCTCTGGCATACTTCACTCACACATTAGACCGCGCCAACCTAGGGAATGCGAAGACCGATGGCATAGAGAAGGACTTAGGGCTGGTCGGGGACCAGTTCTCGCTCCTTTTGGTTCTGTTCTACGTCCCTTACGCCATCTTCAACGTCCCATGGTCGATCTTGGCAAAGAAGTACAATTCAGCCCGCGTCATCCCCTTCACTATACTCGGCTGGGGGGCTTGTTCCATGGGAGCAGCTGCGACGAGGGACTTTGCTGGTATAATGTCTACGAGAATAGTCATGGGTGCTATTGAAGCAGCTTGGTAAGTACCAAACACCGAACAGATTGCCTCTTCGTTTTACTGTGCTGGCTATATACCTACTAACATGTGTGCAGTATGTATTTATATGTATTTCTCTCCCTACATATGTTGTGCACCTTCAAACCTCTAAAAGCCACCCCTTGACACCTTAGCGCCTATGTCAAGACCAGGTTTGAGGAATTATGTAACTACGCAACCGGCAGTTGTGATAATCCGGAAAGAAGAGAATGAATCAAAATTTGGACTTGGTGTTGCAAGCTAATAATCACTAGATAAACCATGCGAGGTGTATTATTTATCGTTATTCTATACCCGAAAGGAGATGGCATTCCGCGTTTCCTGGATCGGACAAATGGGCTTCGTAGCCGTAAGTTGGGAAACTCAGACTATGCATCAATTGAATTTCTAAACTAATTTGACAGGGTGCCGTGAGCGGCCTTATCTCCTGGGGTGTTTTCCGATGGGAGGGGAACTTAAAGGTACACAACTATCTACTCCCATGAAAGTATCATGACTCCGTTATTGACAATGTTATAGGGATGGCAATATCTTTTCCTCATCGAGGGTTCCATCACCGTCGTCGTTCCGGCATACCTCTACGTCTTTGCTCCTCGCAGTCCTGAGAAATCGCGATGGTACTCTGACGAGGATGCCAAACTCGCCCGGCTTCGGCTCGAGCAGGACTCTCAAGACCAAGATAAGGCATTCCGCTGGGAAGATGCCAAGAAGCAGCTCAGGCATTGGCCGACATGGGTTTATGCCTTTATGGCGCTGATGTATGGCGTTGGTGTAGCGAGCAGTTCGAACTTTCTCCCCGTAAGCTCAAATCCCCCCGGTAAAGGCTTGGCGCTGTGGAAAAGGGGCATTACTGACGCTAGTGTTCTGACTTACGTAGACAATGATCAAGCGACTCACAAAAGATGCTCCAACCGCCAACCTCTACACCATCGGGCCTAACTTGGTAGCATCAGTTTTCCAGCTGTTGACGTGCTGGCTCTCAGACCGCTATCAGCAGCGCGCCATCTTTGCCTGTGGCACTACATGCATCTCCCTACTAGCATGGATTCTACTTGGAACCCTAGACTTGGTGCATCTGCCCCAAGTAGGATACTTCCTGACCTACTTGATCACCTCTGCGACGTTCATCCCCAGCAACATCGTGCCCACGTGGCTGTCATCCAACACCCACACGACGACGGGACGCGCCGTCGCGCTCGGGATGAATTACATGGCGATGAACCTGGCGGGGATCGTCTCGTCGCTGACCTACCGCGAGCAGGATGCGCCTGTTTATCGGCCAGCATTGGTTACTTGCGGATGCACGCAGGGCGTCTTTGTGATTACTGCTCTGGTTATGCGATACTACTACGAAAGGTTGAATTTGAAGCTTGATTCTGGGGAGCTCCTGCATGCACCCGGTATGAAGGCTAGACCGAAATATCGTTATGCAGTCTAGGCAACTGGAGGCTTGGTGAAATGCTCGAGGGAAGAGAGCGACGTTTATCAGACAACATCGTTAGCATTGCTGCCGCAACTTTTGCTGCTACTATGACATATATAACCTTACCTGTCGCATCGAGACTCACTTATTTGTATTGAGTACTACGATATGAGGCTCGCCTTTACATTTAATAAGTTTGGAATCACTGAAATGCAAAATAATTCATTATTTGGGAATAAACTGCGTTTAATTTGGGATATGTCCCACCGTTGATATAATATTCAACGTCTACACGGTAGCAAATCTCTCCCCTGACAGGGGTTATCTAAGTGATTTAATGCCCCTAAGTGCTAACAATACGAGTCGGGCAGACAAGCTTCTAACTCCTTCGTCTGTATATTTAAAAACGGGATGTTTCCTTTGTCTTGTAAATACCACCTGCGGGTAAGTTTTCTTGCCTTGGGGTGTAGTCCTTGCAGTACAGTGTTTGAAGTGGATCGACAATGGGGGGGACCGACTCGGGACCGCCAACACAAGAGAATACAAACTTCATGGGGAATTGCCACCTGTAATCGAGGTGTGGGGGCAGACGGAAATATGGTACAGAGTAGACCGTACCGGGATACCGTATTGCGACGAAAGCCACCACGAGCTCCTCCCGTCCCGTGTAGAACCCAGCGGCGTCCATTTCGTCGACAGTCTCCATGAACCGCGTGCTGTACTCCAGCATCCCGAGAGAGTTACCCACGTAGACCTGGGCTATGAACTGGCGCCCACGCCACGACAGCCTGGGGTTGTACCAGCACGGGTTTCCGACGCCTGGGCAGCCATAATCATGAGGGTACTCCCCCATCACGACGCCGGTGTCCTGCGAGACGCCAATGGCTCGATCGAACTTGCTCTCGTCAAGCCCGTTGCGGAAGAGCTCTCCCCATGCCACACCGTCCTTGTCTTTGGGACCGTCGTCAAACAGGAACCCGGCGTCCACGTACATCCATCGATCGGACCCGAAGGCGTTACGCATCACCGCGTCGTACATGATGAAGGCCTTGGAGTTGCAGACAGCGCTGTGGTGGGGCCGATTATACCGAGGCTCCGGCTTCAGGTCGCCATCGGCATCCGTGAACCCGCTGAATTTCTCGAAGAGCGCGGGTTGCGTCTCCGCGAAATTCTCGCGCTGGTAGCTGTTGTTGGGAATGTCCCAGACCGTGGGGTACTCGTCGATGATGTACCAGTGCGGGTCACTCCGCATAGAGCGGATCTCCTCTGTCAACTCGGGGGGCACGTACAGGATCGTCTGCTCGCCCATGTTCGCGATCCGTTGGATCCTACGCAGGTATGATTCACTTCTGTGTATCGGCCTCGCGTCATCCTGATCAGGCCGGGGATAGAACACAAGGACCATAGTGGGAGCATTGGGTCGCATTGGGGGGATTTCGGGCTGAGTGCGGAATTGCACTTCTCCACCTCTACCGAAGAAATTGCGTTCCCATTCCGCCACTTTCTGACCAAATGGATGTTTGTAGGACTTTTTGTAGGACCTCAGGTACGTCTTTGGCGAGTTCCTAGGGTTGTTACCCAAGCTTACCAGTGGTTCGTCGGGAAATGTTGTGGGAGGAGTGCTAGGTCGAATACATGGTTAACTAAGTATGTAGCTGAAGGATGAATATTAAGACGGCAGTATTGTGATTACAAGTCCAATGAAGATTGTATCTTGGATGATGAAGATGGTATTGGTTTTGAGAGTAAAGTGTATGTATTAGACGAACTTATATAAGCGCCAAAATCTATCACAGTTCCAAAGTTGTTTAATGATGTGAAGGGTGTTGCATAACATGGGGAAACAAGAAGGTATGTAATACATATTACAAAGCACTTGTTACAACTTAAACAATGTGAAAGGAGTGTCGCGGTGTAGTACATCCTTCCAAACAACCATTTTGTTCTTCAAGATCGGTACAAAGAATGACTGGTAACCCATCATGAGAACCTGGCCACATACCCTCAGTAACTTGCAAGTGGTCCTTCGCATAACGAAGGGAAACACATGAAGTTGCGTCTCTAGAAAGCAAGTTCGAGCTGGCTTGGAGGTAACATCAAGTTTTCGGGTTACCTGAAGAATAACCCGTGAGTTCGTAGACTCCTTGAAACAAAGGGAAGTCCATCAAACCTTTAACCCTTAATAAGACAAGGTCTAAAAGTTTGAAGTAGTTCATTTAGGCTGGAAATATGCCCGTATCCCACTGAGAAACAAACTATCGCTCTGTCGGGGTTACAATCAAGATGCTCTACCCTTCAACTACACCGAAGTCGAACGCCACAGCTGATGAGCTTCGGTAGCGGTATGAACGATAACCTAGCGCCTCATCAGCGTTACGACTCCCCCCATCTTTCCTTTTCTTGAGGATGTCGCATTGGGAACATCAAACTTTTGGATCGGGTGAGGCTATTATCCTGACCATCCTGTATTGTCGCGGAGTGAGATTGCTTTAACATCAATAGTGACGTCTGGTTTGGGGTATATATTCACTCGAGGTCACTTGTTATGATAGGATGTTTCGCACTCTACGCGATTCTGATGTAATCAGATTTAACTTCGGCGCTTATATGTACGTATATGAATATTAGTTACCTTCCTAGTGTAGATGCATAGGTACCTCGTTAGGTTTGCTACCCCTATTTTTAGGCCAACGGTTATGCAAGGCCCCCGCTCCCCGACTGGGCCAGCTCAGCCTATATTCTCGGCCGCAGGCGTTTTCTGTCCTTTACATTTAACTTAATGGACTTCTGTATCTCGCCCGATCATCGTGAAATCTGCCTTGTTCCGCCGCCGCCGCCGCCGACTTTCGTGATTCTAATCCTTGGAGGATAGCCGCAATTGTCACCGAGTCTAATAGAAGTGCCATTTTCGAGGCACTGCTACCCATCATGCGAGCTCTAACCGGTCAAACTTGCCCTGGTCTTTCGTGATGCCGCCAAAGGCCAATCATGGCAGGAGGACCCCAAGGGACCCCACAGGACACACCACATCATATTATCTCCGGATCCCCCACATCGGAGACCTCTTTCTCCCCCCTTTACACCGAGACCCACACACATTCATCACAACCCTATAGACTTTGATGGTCATTGACAGCCGATAGGTAGCTACTGTAGCTGTTAAGAGTCATTGGAGTCCCTGTGTATCTTTTATCCTGTTTTATTGCTATTATAAGGCTGTTTCTCCATGAAAGGCCTTATAAAGAACTAGATTTCAGTTCAAGTCTGCCTATAAGTGTGAATTCTCCAAATACATGATAAGAATATGGATTGACTTAGCTAAACACGACAATGAGTGTTGGAATTCAGGTGGCCGGTACCTACGACCCACACCCCGTGGCTATATATGGAGGAGGTACCCCCCCACACTCATACCACTCCTAGATAATACTTCCTTAATACAACTATCATACTACTCATATACCTGCGTCTTACAACGATGAGAAGGCGTGGGATGGTGCATACGGTAAGGTTGCAATATCGATTTGTAACGGTGGCCGGTAAGCTCTGTTAAGCCACACAACGAATGAGCGTGGGGGTGTGTAGGATGAAGCTCGACAAGATGGCTGGTTGTACAACGTTGGGCTGAAGGCGCCGCCCGCCCCCACGGGGGCTCATGAAACTATTAATGACGTTCCCCGGGAAAGCTACGCGAACTTTATGACTTAATTGGGAGCATTCGGTGGTACTAGTGTACGCCGTTTGGGTTGATTGGTCGCGGTGACAATACCACCTCTACTTTTCGTTTCAAAATATGCTACATACATTACCGTCCGATGAGGCGGTGCAGCTTTAAGAGGAGACGTCGCTCTGACTCGATATTGTGTCCGGTCTGGGAGCTTCGGGTATATTAAACAGCGTGGCCCTGGTTCGGTGCTCAGGTACCACCACTACGCTCAGATAGTGAGATTGGAGATGTTGAGGCTACTGTTTACTCTCCTGATCATTCATTTTTCTTCTTCGTGGGTTTCCTAACTTGTACGTGTGTGATAAGGCTATCTACACATCGCGTCATGTCAGAATTGTCAGGCTTGCCGCCTCCCGATCTCGCAGCTGTCCTTGATGGCCCAGCTCTTCAACCACCCCAGGGTATTGTTCCGAACTTCGACAATCCGCCGAATCGGAACGGACTAGCCTATGCCGTACTCACCCTGACCTTGTTACTATCGACACTGCTCTTTTCAATTCGCATCTATATGCGTTTCATATATACGAAGAAGAGTTTCGTTGAAGACTGTGAGAGCGCAACAAACTTGCCATATACATCGCCAGGCTCTGACCAGCACTTATTCTTCTACCAGACTTACTGATTGCAGCATATGTAGGTTATAAGTGGCACCATGACACAGATTTGGGTTGCAAGTAACTAATGAGCGAGTCAGAGTCTTTTCCTAGGGCTCATGTGTCTTGGCTATTTCCAGCTTCGGTGCAATGGCTTCTTTGTTCACCAGTGGGATACTCGTCTCAAGGATACGATACCACTTCTCTACGTGAGTAAGCAAGACCAATAGGAGCAACCTCCTGGACCTTTCCACTGAACTTCGGTAGCTCGACCTAGTCTCAAATAACCTTCAGTTGGCATGTATAGGACTTCTTAAGATCACTATCCTGCTAGATTGGCATCGACTATTCTTCCCTTTCGGTACCCGGAACGTGTTTTTCTGGACCTGCCACGCCGTACTATGGTTGAATGTGGCATGGTATAGCACTGCCATCATTACAATCAACGTCTCCTGCTCCCCTTACGAGGCCATATGGGATCCAACCGTCACCGGAAAATGTCTCGACAAGACGAAAATAGCCCTCGCCGCTGTTATCATGGCCTTGGCGACCGATGTAATCATCCTCATTCTTCCCCACAAAGTCATATGGAGACTTCATATGACCACAAAGCAGAAAGTGGGCGTTTCAGCGCTGTCTTGCCTGGGTGTCTTCACTTGCATTTTCGCCGTCATTCGTTTGCCAGCGGTAGTTAGGTTTTCAACGTCCACGGACACGCTTTACACATATTCCGCAGTAGCTCTTTGGGTGGCTGCTGAGTTTACTGGGGGGATGCTGATCTTATGCGTGCCTCTAACAATAAAGCTCACAAAGAACGTTCGGAATTCCACCATGTTCTCAACACTTACGTCCTGGATCGCCTTGCAAGATCAAGGGAGAAGGGGCCCAGAAACCAGCAGGAGTACAACAAGACCACCACAGCCTAGTCTATATCGAAATATCACCAACCATGCGGCCATACCTCCCGTGAGGCTACAGCCTACTCACAGGGAGCAGCGGCATGACGAAGGCTTTATTGGGAGGAATGGGGCGACCATTCTCACTTCAAACACCAGAGTTACTGATGGTCATGTACCCAATTTCGTGGATAATGTACCTAGTTAACACCCGTGGGTTGAGGATTAGTACTAAGCCAAATATTCAACAATGGCGCGCATTCCACTGATACCTAGCGATTGCATATGACGTTCACCTTGGATGTGTCACACAGCATTACAAACAAGTGCTAGCACGTGTCGTTTGTACTCGACTGGCTACCTACTGTTGTTCATGTCGACTCTCGTCCTGCGTAGACGTTGGGTTTTGCGCATTGCCATTTGTCCTTCGGTCTGAGCCGTATCTAGGTAGACTAAGGTAGTTGTTTATATTTCGTCACCCACGACTGTTGCTAACGACCTGTTCCCATGGAACCTTTGTACATCCATGTAAAGAGGCTACCTTCGACATGTCTACCGGGTACCCAGCTACGACTGCTAAACGTAACGATGAACCTCTCCAGCAAAACGGATTGCGATGATGCCCTGGAAGTTCTGGAAGCTTGGCGGGGTTGCAGGGTAGGCAATCTTTTGGAACCGTCCATCCAATCATCTTATACGAACCCCGCGATCTTTATCTCCACTACGTTAGTGGATAGAAGCGCCAAGCCCGGGGTTCAACACCGTGATCAGCATCTATCAGTCATGCACGTACGCAATACATCCAGATGACATCGATATATATACTATGTTGGTTCACAGAGCCTCAGAGCTTGTTCGGCTTCCTACCTATTTCTATCCCCAGGACTCTCCGTTATATGTGGGATGATGAAGTGTCTTCATGAGCTGAGTGCACAATTAAGTATCCCATTTTTGCGCACGCAAGTGTCTCCGTATGTATTATGTTGTCGATACACACAGGAACGGTGAGTCGCAATCTGTCTGTGTACATAAACAGATGTTGAGAAAATGGTGCTTTGAGACTCTTCATCTTCTTCTCGAAGTGTCTTTCCAGCTGAGTCCGATAGTCGGCGCCACCTGCGGGAAGAGATCCCGATGAACCAAGAGGTTGACAGTGGAAACTTTCCAGCTCACTAACGTTAGTGACAAGCAACCAAGACGGAAACGGCCGGACAAAGGTTATTAGCAAGCTGGCGCTGCCTGGCATAGCTGCATAATTCAAGTAAAGCAACCATAGCACCTGATAGCGATTTCGAGGCCAAGCTATCTTTATCGGCCTCTCAGACCGACTATCAAACTGTCACGGGGCAGAGTTGAAAGATAGAATGCCTAGCAGGCCGATGATAGCCAATCAGTATGCCTGATGCCAATGCCTTATCCGAACCTCCGCATTGCCCAACCGACAATAGTGGAGATGGAGGCGAGCGTCGCCGGCTCAATGCGGGGCTTAGCTGCTCCAATGAATGATTCAATCCAAGATCGTCCCTGTGATAAGGGCAGGTGAACTTTACTATAGTGAAGGACTTTGAAAGACGAAACGAACTTTTCAATCCATACACCATTCTTTCTGTCTTCTCTCTGCTTGGTTTCTTCACCTAAACCTTCATCCAGCCGGCCAACCAAGATCCGAATGATATCGGACTGCCTCGTCTACCGAGAATCATATCAGGACCTGTATATATACACCCATACCACCTTCATAGAACCCAAGCAGCTGCCATCATGGTCGCGGTAGAAGTTGACAAGTACTACCTGCCCCCGACCAAACTCATCCCGAACTCGCCGCAGCCGCTGCTGCACTACAAGGGCCTGCTCGCCGACGCCGCGGCGCGGCGGCCCGAGAAGATCCACGACGTCCTCGACGCCAACGAGTGGAAGACGCAGTGGATCTTCCGCTACGGCCCGACGCAGGCGTCGCACTACCACGCGCGCATCCACGAGGCCATGGTCGTGCTGACGGGCGAGGCGACGGTGCGCTTCGGCGTCGCCGACACGGACCCGGACCTGGAGAAGAGCACCTGGGGCGGGGCCACCGAGGAAGGGGGGGTCGAGCTGCCCGCGCGCGCGGGCGACGTGTTCGTGATCCCCGCCGGCGTGGCGCACAAGACGCACTCGACGAGCCCGGGGGCGCCCTTCGCGCTGCTGACGCCGGGCCGCGGGCGCGGCATCCAGGGCGTGCCCGACGCGCGCGCGGCGCTGGCCCGCGTCGAGCTCGATGGCTTCACCATGATGGGCGCCTACCCCAAGAACTGCGGCCACTGGGACTTCTCGGTCGGCGGCGAGGACGCGGGCCACTTCGAGGAGTCCTGGCACGTCGCCCGCCCCGAGCGCGACCCCTTCCTCGGCGACGCCCCCGAGGGCCTCGTCGGCCAGTGGAAGGAGGTCACGCTGCCGGGGAGGATCGAGGTGCGCGCGAAGTTGTGAGGAGAGAAAAACCTAAGAGGAGGGGGGAAGGAGACATGTGTTTGGTGTACCTACTGGGCTTATCCACCGGCGTCGGGTGATCGTTGTTTTACGAGATTTATGTTTATTGAGTGAATTAAGTAATGGGATTGGGCGGATTACTTGGGCTTACGTTGTCGCGTTTCTAAACCTTTCATCAGATTGAGTAACGTATGTATCTAGTCCTTGCTAACTTAGGTAATTGAGCATTATGAGACTTAAGCTAATGCGTCGGCTTCCTTTGATTGTTAAGGTCAGTCTGTTGCTTATCAAAGCTGATTCATATTGTTGCGAGCATTCCTATCGTCATCTATGAAGCAGGCACCGCCTGGTATGGTCCGATCCCCGAAGTACTGATGAAACTTTGGGTACAAGTATGCTGAAAACTTACCTGTGTGCGCCAAAACTCGGGATCTCTATCATACTTCTGATACCCCTATTAAAGCTCGTAGCTTGATCGGCTTACTCAATAGCACATTGACTTAAGCACAGCCTTCCCGGATCCGGAGCCCACTGTTGCTCTTAACGCCTGCTGCCCAGGCAGGCGATGATGAAGCCTGAGGCCACGGTGTGGACCAAGGAATCGCCATCACTGGGGCAAGGCTGCCGAGATAGGTAACATCTGGTCTTGTTACCCTATATCCATCGAGAAGACTATACATGCCTCGAGTCCTCTCTTCGGCAGTTTTCTCGGTCATTGTAAGTATCTCACGATACTGCGCAATACTGCGCACGGAATATGTCCGTTATCTCCGAGCTGCAACTTGCTGACATCAGTTACGTCATACAACGAGAAGACATGGACTTCTGGGATCTCAGGACCACCTAAATAGTTAATCAATCCCGTAGTTATCGGTACTCATCAACTTTCGCCGGCCGCTAGTGGCCGGCAATCATTCACCACGATTTCATTGTCGTTGAGGGCCAAGATGATATACGTCGCCGCTCTCGATATCCTCAGTGCCGGGAATGCTTTCGCTAATGCAGGCTGCTGACGCGCTAATAACAAGTGGGCCACCCCCCTATCCATAGCCCGCCCCAGGATCAACCACGGGGAGGACATTGGAATCCATGTTCATGGGTCTTGTCTTCCTGGGTAAATCTGGCAGTTGACTGGCGGACTAGATACTTGGCCTTACTCGACGGGTTGAGTGGTCCACGCGTTCATCTATGTCATCAGACTACACTCCTTTACCGTTCCTAGCTACCGGAACATCTGCGGCCACTTGGCGAGGATGGGGCAAGTCGTATTGGGAACACCAGCTCTGGCATCATGTAAACCGGCACTAGACGATGGTAGAGTAAGGCTTTGCTTTTTGATAGACGATGTTTTCAACTATATAAGACCACCAATGGCCAAACGGAGACGATCTCCTGGGTCTGCAGAATCTTCTTATCAGCCTGCAGCCATCGATCAGAATTGACAACCTATAATGAAGTTCCCAAGAGTCGGAGTTACAGCCCTAGGCGTAACTATTTTGAATACAATCTCGGCAACAGCACAGAACTTGTCGTACGGGGCTGATAATTTCTACCGGAGCAACAATGTGACGCTTTGGCCCATTACCATACGGACTCTGTACCATACGAAGGTCGCGGGAAACCTCTTCCTCCCTGACAATCTCGACCGCAGCGCGAATAACTCAGCCATAGTCGTCGGCCACCCGATGGGTGCGGTGAAGGAACAGAGTGCGAACCTTTACGCCACCAAGATGGCAGAGCAAGGTTTCGTTACGGTCTCCCTTGACATCCCGTTCTGGGGCGGCAGCGAGGGCGAGCCGCGCAATGCAGTGTCTCCGGACTTCTACGCCGAAGGCTTCAGCGCAGCAGTCGACTACCTCGGGACCCGGGATTTCGTCGATCCCGCGCGGATCGGCGCCATCGGCATCTGCGGCAGCGGCTCGTTCGTGATCAGCGCCGCGAAGATCGACCCGCGGATCGCGGCGGTCGCGACGTCGAGCATGTACGACATGGGCGCCGTCAACCGCAATGGGCTGCGACACGCCCAGAGCGTGGACGAGCGCAAGCAGATAATCGCTACGGCAGCACAGCAGCGCTGGGTCGAGGTTCGTGGGGGCGAGACCCAGTACACCGGTGGTACTCCGTCGGAGATCACGAACGAGTCCGATGCGGTCGCGCGCGAGTTCTACGACTTCTATCGTACCTCGCGCGGTCTCGTCACGCCAGCGAGTTCTCTGCCGAACCTCACGACGCATCCGACGCTCTCGAGCAACACCAAGTTCATGAACTTCTATCCCTTCAACGACATCGATACGATCTCGCCGCGCCCGCTGTTGTTCATTGCCGGCGATCAGGCACACTCGCGCGAGTTCAGCGAAGATGCCTACGCGCTTGCGTCGGAGCCTAAGGAGCTGTTCTGGATCCAGGGAGCCGGCCACACCGATCTTTATGACCGCGTGGATTTGATCCCCTTTGCCAAGCTGGTCGACTTCTTTCGGGCGAGTCTCCTCGGAAGCACGTGAAGAAAAGTACTCATAAATCGTGCTGTAGAACAGGGGTGGAGTTGACGAATGGTGCCAATAGTGTATGTAGCATATTAAGTTCGTCAATATGAGCACGCCAAAGGCCATCACTCCCTGTGTAGTCGGCTGCCATCTGCTAGGCCTCCCACCTTGGTCATGGCTGTGCAAGTGGGCCAAGGTAAGCTGGTCTCTCCCCCCTTTTTCTTCGCCAGTGATTTGTTGCCTCTATGATGTCTATGCAGCCATATAATGTCCAACCCCATTTACACAGGAAGGCAGGACTAGCCTCCCAGCCACGAGGATCCCACGGCTCGCCCCAGACCACTAAACCCGCCTTGTCGGTCGGGCTGAGGGATGTATCCAGCTCGACGATGTCGTGGCATAGTTCATCCTCATCTATAAGCTCGTCCTGGGTCAGGCGGAGGAACGTGTCGCGTAGCTTGGGCCACGGCAGCAGGTCTATCCAGGGGTGATGTGATACTGAGACTTGGAGCGCTGTTGGGTGGAGGTTATCGGGATAAGCATGCGGAGGTGTGTCTGTGGCGGTCCTAGAGGGTCCGATTAGGCCGAAAGGCGACACGGAATCACACAACAGCCAGGCATTCGCAAGTCCAAGGATCCCTGCGTTGCCTGCCAGAGCATTGAACACATTTATCTGCACGACCCTCGGAAGGCTTTCAGGGCCGGGGTCATGACCTCGGTATCTGGCATAGGCCTGCTCCGACAATTGACGGACTTTATCTAATTTTGTGGCCACTATGTCGAGCTGCTGCTGCTGCTGCTGTTGATACGTAGATAGCGGTTCATGAGGCTGTCTTGCGGCTTCCGATGCACCTACTTTATGGTGCCTTAGGGTCGCAACCTTGTTATTCCCCAGTAGCTGACGCCTCCCTTAATGGACCGGTAGTCACGTCAGCGCTCGATCAGCTGGGAGGATGGCACGCAAGGATTCGACTCACGACGTGCCCTCTGATTGAGGCGATTCTGCAGCTTTCTCCTTTTATCCGTGCTCGTCAAACCAGCCCAATCCTCGTTGTTCTTCCACACATCAAGTTGATGCGGCATCTTCTGCACGACGATGGCCGGTGGATGCTGCTGCTCGGAACGCGCATCATCCCCGCTGTGGTTGGAAACTGAGTACACAAGCTTCGACATTGGCGTTGGTTCCATCACTTGGTCGTTGACGCTCGTCAAGTGAGTTTACTGGGTATGACAGACCAGAGCCGCTGGGCCGTCCTTCGATGCGAGGTGCTGACATTTAGTACGAGTCGCATGCCCCCGAAAAAGATCGGAGAGGAGTGGGACCAGACTACTACATAACCACGGTACATCATGACGCTACTGCAACCTGCTGACACGCTAAATACTGAGCTAATCCGGGGTACCAGACCGGATACCAGATCGACGGACCGAATGATAATATCCCGGGCTGTCATGTATCGCCAGATCGTTAGAGCGAGTGGGAACAGTATGAAAGGATTCATAGGTACTGTTTTTACCGTTAAGATGTTGAGATGTATGTAGGTAATCGGTGCCATGTTCACTTCCATAGTTATATGTGACGTGGAAGTTTGCTTCTGGGACACTTCGGCCTCTAACAAGGCATTGCAAGCATCTCTACCTCGGATTTCCGAATCGATTCCCATTCCTTGTCTCCTTTTCCATTCGTCGGCACGTCTCGACAAGATGTCGTTTTTCGAACCTCCCCCGAAACCAGGGACTCTATTGGGATGGCACCGTATCCTGTCCCCAACTGCATCAGTCAAGCTGTCTCCCATATGTCTGGGAGGCATTAGCATTGGAAACGCGTGGAGCGAGTTGTTCGGGAAAAGCCAGGACGCCTTTGATATTCTGGACGCGTACTTTGCGCTCGGCGGGAACTTCATAGATACGGCCAACACATACAATGCCGAGGAATCGGAGAAGCTGATTGGCGACTGGATGGATAAGCGAGGCACTCGTGACCAGATGGTTATTGCAACCAAGTACACGGCAGGGTACCGAGCTTATAATCGTCAGAATGAACCGTTGCAGAGTAACTTCACGGGAAACTCGGCCAAGAGCATGCACATCTCCGTCAGGGATAGTCTGAAGAAGTTAAAGACTGATTATATCGATATACTCTATGTCCACTGGTATGTGCTCGTGACAGCCCTGGTGAGGGCCGGAAAGTGGAATTAACCGGACAATAGGTGGGATCTTGCTACATCAGTGGAAGAAGTCATGATCCATCTGCATACCCTTGTAATGTCGCGACAGGTTCTCTACCTCGGTGTGTCTGATACACCGGCTTGGGTTGTCGTTAAGGCCAATGATTGTAGGTTCTGAACTAACTGTACCTATGATACAAACTCGTGAAGTTGACACAACTACCATAGTCGCGCGCAAGAACGGACTCACACCTTTCTCAGTCTACCAGGGCCGTTGGAATGCCGCCTTTAGGGACATGGAATCAGAAATTATCCCTATGTGTGAAGATCAAGGAATGGCGATTCTGTCATGGGCATCGCTAGGCGGTGGGCAACTGACGACGTCAGTGCAGAGGGAGGCACTCCGGAAGGATCCAAACGCACCTGGGGGTTTCTATCATTTCACAGAGAGCGACCTCGCCGTGTGCAGCATATTGGAGGAGTTGGCAGCCAGGAAGAAGACTACGTTCCAGGCAGTAGTCTGTATATCCATTCTCAGCCACGTACTTACCGGGCTAACATATTGCACAGGCTCTGGCGTATCTTTTCCATCAGTCTACATACGTCTTCCCAATCGTCGGCGTGCAAACAGTGGAGCATGTGAAAGCGATGCCGGACGCATTGAGTGTCGAACTCTCGGAAGAAGACATACATGCCATCCATGACGCGGCCCCCTTCAACCCGCTCTTCCCGAATAGCTTCCTCTTCAACGTAAAGAATAGCCGCGGCTACAGACTCGGCCTCACAGCTGCAAACAACGTCCAGTACCAGATGGCTGCATGGATTGATGCCCCACCGAAACAACCAGTGGGTGAAATTAGCATCTCCGTTTACAGTATGCTAGCTGACTCCTCAAAGGCTTATAAACCTCACCACCAAGTTTAATCGCGATATATTGGTAAATAAAAGCACTGGATGCCGTACCTCAACGTCACAGGAGATCGCTTTTAGAGACGAGTCACTATCCTAGGCAGACACGTCCTAATCAGTATTCCGGGTGAACATCTACTTTAGGTATCCCTTAAGGCTGGATATGGCCTCCTTTGCTATCCAGTACCGGCCTCTTTTCGAAGGTGTACAGGCCCCACACATCGCCGGCTTTAGTTAAGGTCACTAGTTAGCCGTTGATACTATTTAGCTCACCTGGGTAGGGTGTCTTTGGACCAAGCAGTTGCTGGAGCCATGAGCACACGATCGACAGGTTCGGGCTTTGCTATGGGTAAAGCGCCATCGGCGCAAGTCCAAATCGTGTTGAGGAAATCCAATGTACCAACTTATTGCGAAACAGATTATATCTATTTCATAATAGAATCGTGTCTTCGATTACCGGCTCTCGGTGTTGAGTCAGCGCGCATATATCACTAAACTTACGGGCATTGGGAGTTTAGTGTCTGCCACATTGCCGATCATACCCCGCCAACGCGGCATTCTATGAGACAGGCTGATGGCGTGACCGGTGTTTGAATGACGATATTCCCGTCGCCCGCGATGGCGTCGGGATTCTTGTTACATTTGGCATTTTAGTCTGTAGAGCACAGCGCAAGCTACGGAGTCTACCGTATTCTTTGCGTCACTCGAGAAAGTATAAAGGGAGGGCCAAGGCCCTCCTCATGAGTGCTCAGTAAGGTATGAATAGTCCAACGAATTATTAAGATCAAGCTACAGGGATAACTACACCAACGGAGCAAACATGACTTCCCCGATCCAGAAGAACCTCCAAGAGAAGAACGCCGAGTATGCGAGCAAGTTCACCAAAGGTCACCTTGCCTTGCCTCCGGCCAAGCACTACCTCGTCTGTACGTACCAACCAGACACAACAACGAGAACAACCAAAAGCCACGAGGAAATGAATTGGATGTAGTGAGCTAAACCATATGCCTACCCAGTGACGTGCATGGACGCCCGGATCGACCCGGCGGCCGCCTTCGGCATCGAGCTCGGGGACGCGCACGTGGTGCGCAACGCGGGCGGCAGCGCCGCCGACGCCCAGCGGTCCATCGTCGTCTCGCAGCAGCTGCTGGGCACGCGGGAGATCCTGGTGGTCAAGCACACGGGGTGCGGCATGGCGACGTTCGCCGACGCCGACGCGCACGGCCTCGTCGCGCAAAACCTGGGCCCGCAAGCCGCCGCCCAGGTCGCCGCGCCCGGCTACTTCCGCACGTTCGCGGTCGTCGAGGACGCTGTCAGGGAGGATGTCAAGTTCTTGAAGGAGACCGCGCTCGTGCCCGATGATGTCGTCATCAGTGGCTGGGTTTACGAGGTTGAGACTGGGAGGGTTCGACGGGTTGACTAAGGTTTCTTGTGTCTAGTGCGTCAAATGCAACTCCAAGAGGGGCAACTAAGTATCTTTCTC
The DNA here is from genome assembly GCA_000966885.1 of Xylaria sp. JS573. Classification (NCBI taxonomy): domain Eukaryota; kingdom Fungi; phylum Ascomycota; class Sordariomycetes; order Xylariales; family Xylariaceae; genus Xylaria; species Xylaria sp. JS573. The sequence continues at coordinate 156,410 of JWIU01000016.1, forward strand.
AGTTACTCGTACGCGTAACTTCATAGCTTTAATAGTTATTGTAATTATCACTTGTCGTAAGGGGTGGTTTAGTTGTTTTCTACGCTAGTTTTGGGTTCGGGATTGGTCGGCGTTACCTCACCTGGATGCTACCATATAATACGTCCTAGTTTACCTCAAAATGTATATGTGTAAGAGAATAAGGCTCTCTGAGCCTGACTCAGGTTGGATTTAGTTAAGCTTGACTTGGAGTTGTCTCTTTACGATATCCGGGTGGCCCAAGTGTCAGTGACAAATACCAACACGGGACGAAGGTTACAGGGAGTAAGTTGCGTATTAAGTGTATGATCCTAAGTTAAGAGGGAAGAGGGTCATATATATATATACGTATAGGAGGCGTATCGCGTTGTGGTTGGCGCATGCCAGTGATCCCTGAAGGGATCCACCACCAGGGACGGTGATACGATAACCCGACTGGTTTATATAGGTGATAGATCTCCTCACTAGGAGGAGATCTCTTAGATACACACACTCAACACTCTCCTTACAAGTGATCACTGGGATGCTCAGTCAAGCTTCACCTGAACTCGATAAGGCGGTCATACGTAGGTCCGTACCGCGGACCAGGCGTCCATGTCAACAACAGGTTCTAGGTACCTAGGCACTCATATCTCGGGCGCTAACCCGTAGACGACCTAAATCTTGGCATCCACGGAGGTGGTCATTTATAATCAGGCTTATTGACAACACATGGTCAAGGGACACCGACCTGTTATCACAAGGGCGCCGCCCTTCACTCTGTAGGGGTTTAGGGGATAATCAAGGCCGAGCCAAATCCCGCGGGCTCTGTAATCTTTGGGACCTATTTAGGTTAAGTCAGTGACCGTTCTGTCACATATTCGTGACGTGAGTAAGCAAACCCGGAAAGATGCGCATCGGATCAGACGAGATATCATAGTGTCATGTCCTTTGCCATGGTGTAAACCGACAACTTCATGCTCATGTCTACTGATCGACCCGTAGCGCACACATTGAGTCGACCGAACCGTTAATTCCTTAGGATGCCGTGGAAGAGCGTGTTCATAGATTTTGGATATATAAGCCGAAAAGCTGGGACGAATGAACCTGCTACCTATGAGAGTCCCAGACTGACTGAGCGAGTACGAGCGCAAGTTTGACTCATTTCTCCCTGAAACGCAAAATCACAATGAATTTCACTTCCGTAAGCACCATAACGGTAGATGGCATCGAAATCTTCTAGCATCACGCTGGCTAGGAGACTAACCCCGTGCTTCTCCTACTACACGGCTACCCCTCGTCATCGTCCGTGTTCTGCAACCTGATTCTGCTACTCGCGGCCAGTTACCGCGTCACAGCGCCCGACCTTCCCGGTTTCGGCTTCACCTCAGTGCCGTCCGCGCGGGGGTACAAGTACACATTCGCGAACCTGACAACGACAACCGAGGCCTTTCTCGATGCGCTGGGCATCGGGCGCTTCGCCGTCTACGTCTTCGACTACGACGCAGCGACAGCATTCCGCCTCGCCCTGTGCCGCCCGCGCACCGTGACTGCCTTCGTCACGCAGAACGACAACGCGTACGCCGACGGCTTCGGGCCCGAATTCTGGGCCCCCAATCCGCGCCTACTCGGCCAGCGGCAGCGATGCCGACCGCCATAATGTGGATCTCTACCCCAAGTTCCACGAGTACTTCCGCACGTCTGGAGTCACTGTCCTCGCGGTATGGGGCCGGAATGACTTTACCTTCGTCCCCGCCGGTGCCGAGGCTTTCGCCCGCGACGTGGAACGCTTTGAGCTGCACTTGTGGGATGCGGGACACTTCGCGCTAGAGACGAACGAGGTGGAGATGGCGGGTTTGATCGATGCGTTTCTGAAGAAGCATGTGTTATTATAGGACAAGCAGAATGAGGTTTTGAGTTTGGGCAATGAGCCGCAATGATAAGCACGATTTGGCATTTGCCTCGAAAGTGAAAGTAGCATCAACGGCCTTGAATACCAACCCTTCACTCTCGTGTCCCCTGGTCATTTTACACTCTGCGTTCTCCAGCAACCCCGCGATGTTGGCCACAAATCTGAACATCTTGATTCAGGGGGAAGTACGGTACAACCGCAGCTAAGCCAAGACTAGAGATACGAGGTGTAGGTGGATACGATGGCACGTGATGGGCTATTGGACTCCTAGATCGGTTTGCCTTTTACGTTGGCGTAACTCACTAGCATCTTCAGCCCATTACTCTACCACGGGGATTCATACCCTTGAGTAGTATGAGATAATCAACATCTATCTTCGGTTTACGGTCACTGGAAACTTCAGTCCCTTAATATTACCTAACATTCGTCAGAACCCTTAGTATTACACTTTGGTACAAATTGTTGCATTCCTCGATGGCGGCTATAGCAGATAACAAGCAAGCCAGCGGCCAGGTTGGGTCTCTAAGGCAGAAAACCCCTATTTATCTCATTCCGTGGGACCCAGATTCCCCAAACCATGTTCAATGTATGAAATAGCAAAGAATTGCTTGTGGGTGGAAAGTTGAGCTGGTTGAGGAGTGGAGAAATATGCAGAGAGACGGGCATATTGGCCTGCATTGGATTGTAAGTAGTGTAGCTACTGGCCATTTTCCCCTCCTACTCTGAGCAGCTCGAGAAACCGACCATCCCGTTATGAAATGGCCTTATTACAGACCATGTACACCATATAATTCCGAATGTTTCCGCATCTACCTACTTTCTAGTTGATCATTCTAAGTCTAATTAGCCTAACATTTGATACAGTCGTTAGGTTCGTCGCATCCAGATACACCTTCTCGTCTAGAGAAGCATACCGGCTTCTTTCCAGAGGAATCTAGTTTCCTTCACGATAGTTGCACGAGAATATTATCCCGAGATCACGTCCCTGATCCAACGCGTGCGTTCTTTCTGCCCGTTGGCCATATATCTCTTGATAGCGTGGGTCAGAAGGCCAAGCTGGGAACAAACGCTGCCAACGGTGTCTATGCGTTGACAGCACTCTATGTCTCGACTCCGTTGCAAAGCGCTGGGATAGGCGGTGCTGCAATGGATGCTTGTGAGAAGTCAGTCGCCATCTTTTTGGCACACGATATTATTGGAGTTAAAGGATGCTAATATGATACCAGAATGGCCAAAGAAGAGTTCGGAGCGAAGGCTATCGCACTAGACACTATTGCTAATGAAGAGTGTACCGCTGATAGTCCACGGCGTATAGCGATGAAACAGGCGGTGCAGAAGGTAAGCACTCCGATCCTCCAAGCCTCAAAGTCTTCTGACAGTATTACCCCCAGGTCACAAACCAGGATTGGTATCAACGGCGTGGATATACGGTCTACGACAGGCAAGATGATGCCTGGTTCGAAACAGACCCGACTGGGAGAGTCTGGGGCGTGAATTCCGTCTATATGCGGAAGGATCTAAACTAGAGATCTCACAAAAACAACAAAAGGGGATTCGCAACGTACGGTAGTACTAACAGGTCATATGTGTCTTATATCCGAAGCGTAGCGTTATGACAAAGATGGTGTCAATTTCCAAGAACGCTGTGGAGATGAATGTAGTAACATGTGCACATCTATGGGACATATGATGTCTCGAGAGCCAGAAAGAAGCTAACACCATATTGCTCAACATACCTACCTAGAGAGAAAAACTATCGATTTGAATATTCAAAAAGAAAAGGAAGAAAAGGGGCGCAGGGAGAGTTAAGACGCGGGAGGTACATCGCGTATTTATTACCGAGCTGTTTTTCTTACCTACACAAAACTATAGTAAAAGGTGTAGTTATTCTGCACGTCGATATTATATGCATGCCGTGTGTACCTCAATACATATGCACTTAAAAGTCAATGTGTAGTTATGATCTGAAACAGTTTGTGTACAAAACGCACACATATTAGAGCTACTGCATAACGAAACGGTTTAAAGGATAGTTCATAATCATACAACAACTCATCATGACTCCTCTGGAGATGGATTAGTCAAGTATACTCCACCTACTACTGCAGAGAGACCTGGGTCCTAAATTGAGAGATATGTCGACTTCTAGGTAACTGTGACCGGAATTAGCGGTACTAGGTAATAATGAGGTCCTGGCACGTATGCAGTAACGCAGGTCGGTTCATATAATGTCTGTAGTATCCCAAGGTTGACGGGGATCATTTACTGTCGACGAATCATATAAGCCTTGAGGTCCCCGAGGTCCCCGAGGCTGCATCCACATGCATGCGCCGGCATCATATTATAGGAACACAATTGGCTGCATCAAACGATTACTAGGTGCCTAGCACTGCAGATGCTGATGCGGCTCTCACGATCGGTGAGGTGTAAATAAGCACAATGCTCAGTTATATGAAGACCTCTAACCGATCAGCCGGTCATAGACAAACGGGCCAGTACCTCCTCTTCAAGTAGAAGGGCTACAGTCGCACGACGGCAGCCCGAGTATAGATAAGGCAGAGACCCCCCTTTCTCCCTCTTCCTTCTACTGCTCTATAGCATCCATCGTCTCCTCCCCCTTTTCCCCTACAAACCATTACCTGTGCCTTCACAAGCGTTAATGTGCGCTTTCCAATCCTATTCGAGTGGTATATTAGAATCCTACCGGGCCTCTTGAGTTTCATGCGTATGCTAAGCTAGTGCTATAGGTCAGCGGTGTATCTTTCATCCGTTCCTCTTGCTTCTTCCTTTATAGCCGAGGGAGATATACCCCTGTATCTTGCCGAGTCGCCAGAGTTAGGCGTTGCGAACGCAGCATCTAGGCAGATAGAATTCTCAAACGTCTATCCAAAGAGAGCTTTCTCTGCCAAGCGCTTCGGCGTATTTGCAATGGTCCAACAATCCTTGCCGGATACACCAAAGAGCTTGCGATGAAACTATTCCTAACATCGTGACTGGTTCTCTATGAACAGCTGATCTCCAGACACCTCGAGAGTACCTGCCTACCAGTTTTGCGATCACGTGATGGGAATTTCGCCTTAGACACTGGCGTCGTTTATCTTCCGATAAATGCAGCCAGGTCCGACGTCAGGCTAGATATTCCGCGGACAGCAACCCGAGGCAAACAGGGCAACTGGTGTCGACGAGATGCCGTTGCTGCCTACGGACTCAACGTACACTCGATCGCGATCTCAGGCATGTGAGCAGGACGCGATGGTGTTCAGCCCACCCTATCTCGATCGGCCACGACACCCGACATACATATCCGACTTGTCCGGATGATACTCTGCACATGCACAGTAAGCAGGCCGCGTAGAGGTCATCAGCTCAACTTTCTGCAAGTGCTATTCGACTAAATCTCAAGATATTTACGGGGCTTTTCCACTTACCTATTTCAGATGAGAACGCGATGGTAACGTTGCTCGGAAACATGCAAAAACTGGCTTCTTGGTCAGAGAGGCCTACCCTTACCGACAGTGTCACAATTTTTCTTCACGATCGTGGCAGCCTGTAGGCGATACATTTCCGGCAGCGTAAGGGCGGTGAAAAATGCGAGCTTCCAGACCAGTACATGATACATGGCCGTGACCTTGTGGTGGTGAGGAATGCGCCGGTAACTACTTCTATATTGCAATGATCACCCAGATTGCGTCTCCTGTTGATTTAAGAAGTTATGTTTCCCGTCGCTGACCCTCGCTATGCAATACCAATGCGGCAAAACAAGCAAGCTTTGCTAGGTCTGTGGTTCTCGAGCAAGTGTACTTCAGCGTCTGGAGGCACCGACTCAGTTGAATCGATTATCGGGGGCCTTAGAAATGGAGAGCAGCAGCCTAGTTCTAGCCTTCAGTTTCAGGCCGATTGATGGGTTGCCGAGAGCTTTGGGCCGGTCGTCATAGCCTACCTATGCTGTCTGCTTATTTTCCTATCATCATACGATCTGCTTTTGTCGGAGTGCTGGTTTCCCAAGAGAGGGTATGTCGACATGCTGCGTTGTCTGTTTTCCTCATTATTTTTCCTTGACTCAGTATTTTTACTACTGTTTACAGGATGCTTCCCCTTTGTAAAATACCTATTCCACTACTGTCGGGTTAGGCAGTCTGTATTCATGATATTGTAGGTATGTACCTAGGTATACAGCGTCCAACGAAACTGTTTAGCTCATACAATTTATACTTGATTTCCTGTTGTAAGTATCTTCGTGTCGCTAATATTTGAATACATTGGTATATTCGTTAGGAATGTCGTCAATGTACCCTGCTATGTTGGTGTACGCATTCGTGTACGCTGGCGGCCCCATGCGGCCTTGTATGGGTTGACCCTACGTGGTGATTGGAACCTACATATCTATACTATCAACTCTGCTGTACCCTGACAGTATCAATTACTTGTGAGCGTTACCACCAAACTACCAGTAGGCTATTCCGTGCTGCCCAAACTTGCATAGTCACGGCAGATACCCCAGCCATCCTGAAACCTTTTGTTCAGCGAATGGTATTCATGAAATGGCTTCGCGCAGATTTTACGTACTGACCCAAACAGTCCCCAGTTCACAATTTCTTTTTACGAGAAGCTCAGAGTATGAAATCTTTGCAAAATTAAAATACTGGCTACATTCCAATCAGTCTTTCCTGGAACCTCTCAAATAATGGATATGTTTATGTAGACACGGACGTATCTCCCCTGTTGTCATGCTCTGCAGCCCATATATCACCCGGGACTAAATTTTCACCGAGGCGAGGATACATATCTCTTCATCGCGCATGCCGACCGAACTATTCCTTTCGTTTTATCCACGCAAGTGTCACTGTTGGATACTATGTCAGCTAGCTCAAACTATGCCGTGTATCGCGGGTGTGTTCAATGTTTCTACGCCCGTCTTCCTCGCTATGGCATGTTCGAGAAATACTGAAAAACCTACTTCGTCACAGGGACACGCCGCAGAAACCAGACCATCGATTCTCTCGAAACCCATACCTTAATCACCCCGTTGACCCAAGGTCCTTACGGGATTATCGCATTAGCACGTTCAGTCGTGACGTTGATAGCGTACCCCGCACTTCAGACCATAGGCCTCAAGACATTGAGGCTGCCCATCAACAGAGGATTGCTTCGCAGACTAATATGATCGTCTCTCGGCTCGACTCGACATCTTCCACGTCTAAATAGTTGAAGAACTTCCACTATCAAGCTCGGGGACATTGTGGATCAGATACAGGTAGTGTGTGACACGGCGAAGAGGGCGACAATGCATATACAGTTCCTCCTTAGGAAATATGTATTATTCCATTATCTCATCCGGTGGTATGGCTTGGGAATATTAGCATGAGAAGTTCTTGAAGACACTTATAGAAAATCTCAAATAAAGGAAGGCATTTGTTATCATCATCTATCCCATGATATACAAGCTTGTAGCCTTATAGTCCACGTTACCAATTGATGCTAGCCACAACTGCTTGATGTCTTTTCGTAGCATTTATATCATGTATTGATATCTGTGTCCGCTTAGTATGACTCGTCACGGCGATGTTACACCTGGGTACAGGTGCTTGCGCACAGATAAGGGGTAACCGGATACAAGCGGGGCTTACGTATTGCCTAGGTCGTAGATGCATTGTAAAGTACTTAAGGAACGAGTAATGAAAACATCTTATCATTAGGTCTGTTGGAACCATTTTAGGTCCTTATTATGACTGAACTAGTAGTAGAGAAGAAGGAATGTGAGGTCACCGAATACCCCTTTTCAGGGGCTGAGTGGCTGACTAAGCACCCCACCAACCCCTATCTACCGATATGCCGACAGCTAACCACACCATCCAGGTCTATCCGCGTAGATAGTTCATCCACGATATAACACCAATAGCCATTTTAGGCCAATGCCTTATGTCAGCCCTAGCATACAGCTATTTTAATAAGCCAGAGCTTCCGCCTGGAACGGACTGGGGGTACGGGCCAGAAGAAGGGAATATTATTGTCTAACATTCGAGTGTGTTGGACATATATAGGTATGAGGTGAAGATTATATGTTTCATCATTTAACCAGTTCTATATTTCTGCTAATTGTACCCCGGTTTATTTTGTCTTTCCCACAAACTCAACAGGTTGCTAGTTAGTACCTTCCGTATTACTGGCAAAGAACTGGTTGAAAGAACCACTTCACCAAGACACGTACCTACAGTCTTAGCAGTCCTATGAGTCGAGTCATAAAGCACCTACCCCGTTGCTTCCGTCAGCAAAGATACAGGTAGTGGGTTAATGAATAAGAGAGTAGTTCCTAGGAAAGTGCCAGAATCAGATGGAAGACAAATATGGAAGGCTCAAGACAACAACTTATTAATTCCATGTTAACCCTTTGACACACCATTATCTATACCTTGCGTCGATTCATGTATTTTCGCATCCTTAATTCTGACACGTAGTGTAGCGGACGGGTGGCAGCTCGCCGGAACCCTAGGCGCTGGAGGACACGTAAGTTCACATGAAGTCAGATTTCTTAGTCTAAGTTCACTATAACTGATAATCCAGATATATTCAAATTTCAGTTAGTGCGCGGGCCCAACGATGCTTATAAGATTCATTCAGCCTTTCTGTACCAACCCTCCCGAACCTAGACTCTTGCCACGAATTCACGTATCAGCAAGCATTGAGTGACTCTGCAGCATGGCGATGGCATTGTTCGAAGGTATGAGCACCGAGGTGCAGCGCATTCACAGCGAGGAGGACGGCAGTGTACACAAGCTTGTCTCCAAGATTAAGCTCTCCGCCGAGGACATGAAGAAAATCGAGCAGGACATTGTGAAACACAAGATAAAGACGGTTCTGTGGCCTCACGTGGTAAGAACGGCACCTCCCACCAAGTCTCGTGTGTTTACTGACCAATATCAGCTCAACCATGCCAGTACAACACAAGCAGGACGATCAAAAGAGGATGGCAAGACCGCCGAACACCCAACAGAGAACTCATCGTCCTCTCCCGCCGATTTTGATGAGTTGAACATGCGAGTCTGCAGGAACTGCGGTGCCGTGTTCGACCTTTCCACCAACGAGGATGATTCCTGTCGGTACCACCCAGGTGAGTTGAGTTGACGGCGAGAATCCCAGGACATCGGCTGCCTCGCTGACTCTCGACACAGGTACCTTCGAGGAGTGGATCTACAGCGGGATCAACTGGAAGGGCGAGGATACCGCGGACCTGGAGATGTGGACCTGCTGCAAAGAGACCCATCCACTCGGGATAGGATGCGAGGTCGGGAGACACGAGACTCTCTGGGCGAACTGGGACAAGAGTTGCTGGTGAAGAGGTACATACGCGCGTGCAGGGCTGCATAAGGGCGGCTGACTACGTGTAGATGGAACGCGTCAATAGAATTTAGGTACATGGTTCGAACATGCGTGTATGCCGATCGACCAAGCTAGTTTGAGTCCCAGCCCATAGGTGTTTGATTGTGTTGGACACAATGCTGCTGGAGTGCGTTGATCATGGGGTAGGCAACACTTGCGTGGTAGGGAGTTGACAGGACTTATTGTCTCCCAGCAAACATGTTTTTGTGTGCAACTCGCCCGACCATAAAATGGTCATTGTAATCCACAATTCCTTGTAGAAGATACGGCAGCTCTCAGTTTTCTTCTTCAGGTTGCCCAATTGCCCCATTTTGCAGTACATGGAAGGACTCCCTTTGATTCACATGCTCGCCAACTACGTTGTACGCCTTCACCTTGATATTAAATATAGGTGATTAGACCATAGATGTATACAATGAATTTTATGAATTTGCTGTGCCATACAAGTTTGCCTCCAGCTATTAGGGTCATGACATGCATATGATGGCGTGTAACTGCATTGTCCTCTCCCCTCTTCATTTGTCTCCCCTCAAGAGGTTAAAGTATATACCCCATAGAATTCAATTGAAAGAGCCCATTGCGTTGTCTCCAGTCAACTTTCGAGATACATTGTCTTGCGCCTCAAAGCGGGTCATTCACAGTTGTGGGTATGCTCATACAATGTACTGTGGCCGAAGAAGGGGTCGATTGTTAGCCACGAGGATGTCCACATCGTGCTACCACCACAATAGGTGGATACTAAGGGACAATGGCAGCAGACGAATGGTATGCACTAGGATTCTATTACCATGCTCAACTATTGTAACCTATTGTTACTCATTACCCATGTACTATTGTTGTTGTTGTCAACCCTGACAATGTCAACCCCTCGAACGAGTACAATGCACTCTCCGCAGAAAACTAAATTTGCAAGGTACGTTCGTATATTCCAGAAAAATCCATTTAAGCACGAGAGTCCGCAGCTGTTTCAGACTTCCTCTCTTCCATCATCGAGTCCTGTCTGCCTGACATATAAGCAACTTCGACTCATACTTGGTACGATATCAATCAATTATTAACTCGCAGTCTACGCCTCAGCGACTCCCATCATCACCAGTCATCGTCAATCTTCAGTGTCTCATCATTCAACCCTTCATCCCCCCGAACAATCATCGTCCACCATGTTCCGGTCTGGCCATCCCTCGCGTGGGCACAACAAGTCCCATGGGCACAGCAAGTCCCACGGGCATGAAAAGACTCATGAGCACGGAACCTCACAGACACAGAAGGTCTCAAGTCGAGATATGCGTGACAACACGCATGCTATTCGACGAGCTCCCTTCGGAAGGCGGCCGTCAGATCGAGCCGACCACCACGCAGGCCTACATGGTCAAGGATCCCTCGCACATCACCCGAGCCCATGAGGGCACCTCGCTTCTCTACACCGTGGAGGTAAAGGATGCCCGACCGAAGACCATCCACCTCCCACGGGGCCTGGAGGATCCGGACGTCGCCATTGCCCTGGGTCGTTCGTCCCGTCCTGGACCCCCGCCAATGACGCCCGCTCGCCCGCAAACGCCTGCTCCCCTATACGCGCCTTATTCCCCTCCGGAGGTCTCTCCTTGGAACTCACCTGTTTCTTCGGAGAAGGCTTACCCCTGGCGGACGACTGGTCGCTGGGAGATGTCTGCGCCTTGGCAGTCGCCTGTCTCTCGGAAGACGCCGGATCCTTGGGACTCACCTGCTTCTCGGATGACGCCTGATTCTCCGGACATGCCTGAACCCCGGCAGTCACCCGATCCCTGGGACACACCTGTCTCTCGGAGGAGCTCTTCTTCTCGGGGGACACCTTTTCCGGAAATCTTTGATCCCCACGACGAACGTACTTTTCGGAAGACCTCTGCTTCTCCGGAAAGCTTCACTTCATGGGACAGACCTGCTTCTCGGGCAAGTTCTGCTTCTTGGGATAAGCCTACTTCCTTGTTCATACCTGTTACTTGGGAGCCGCGTCTTCCCGTCGAGGTGCTTGTTCCCCGTGAGGCACGTGGTTCCTGGAAGAACCCTGTTACCTGGGTACCACTTGCTTCCAGGAAGACTTGTGTTTCCTGGGAGACACCTCGAAGGTTTAATTCCCCCTACTTCAAGGTCGCTGGTTTCCTGAACGATTTATTTAAGCACACGAGCAAGATGAGCCCGTCCGATTTCCGCGGTGTCGTCTACACCCTTTGCAAAAAGGACTTTATCCTGAAACGCCAAATCGTCCAGCTCATCGAGGATATGGAGGGGGAGGGTTACACCGGCAAGGACCATCACAGCTACCTTGACCAGCGTCTTCGAATCGTCGACATCGAGGCCCTCCGGACAGTCATATCTCACCTGTGCATCCAAGACCAATCAGGAAGGTTCGCGAGAATCGTCATGAAGATGGTTCTGTAAATGGTTTAGAACTATTCGGCCATCAACAGAAGTCGGGAACAGGCTTTTTAACCCTAGGTCAAGAGAGTAAAGCAAGACATCCTCGATGGACCATGGATCTACGGCAATGTAGCTTTTAATTTCCTGTAGAACTAAATCAAGAGTTCTTTCTCATCCTCTTCTATTCGCAAGCGTTATTCGACCCGCAATCAATAGTGCAATCAAATCGCTTGCCCAAAACGTAATGCAACGTACTCTGATCTATGTCGCCGTGAAGCTGGGGGCTCTTAGGTAACAAGGAGATGCAGGTTACCAGAACAATTGGTCTTCAAATATGTACTTTCTTGACGTTTAGGCTCTGTAGTCATCGATATCTTTACAATACAGAAGCTTTTGGCTGAATTATTGTCGCCAATTATGTACGAATCACTACATGTATTGGCGTAAATCTTGGCGCCAACACAGTGAGCCTATCTCAGTATCATGCTTTCTAAGCAGCAAGTTCGCGTAGGAGTGAGCGTTTGTATCTGGATGTTTCGAAATGCTAGACCCGTAATCTTCTTAGAAAGGATACAGACGGCCTGTTGTTCCCGTCATATATTTATATGCCTACCTACCCGCGTCCCTCCACGATATCCCATAACGTCTTACTTGCCAGGAGGCTTACCCGGGGGGCGTTAAATGTCAAGGATCTCGTTACCGTCGTAGTCGAATGATGGGTGGTTATAGAGAATAGATGAGGCGATAGAATTCCAAGTCAAAATGCTTCAACTACCCCGGAAAATATTGGGAATAGACTCAGACTGTCAGTGTCTGTTAGGACACACGGTCAGGCAATTACCGCATGGGTCACCATAGTGTGTCCCAGTTCCCTTGGGTCTCACACCCTTATCTCACGTGAGCTTAGCTTCTCCCTTCATTATTATTATTTATTTATACGTATTTACTTTAATAGTCTCGTTTATGAAATAGGCTCTTGAGCTACATATTATATTTATTTGCCCGAGGCCAGAGACTCTGTAATACGTCCTTTTCTCGCTCGTTATAGTGTAATTATACTTATGATTTGAAACCCATTATCAGCATATGTAAGCGTGTAGCTCCTCGTATATCCACAGACATTGACATGGACCCCTGGTCAACGATACGGGCCTACATATGTCCGTCCTAGATATGTATATAGAGGAGGCTCTGCCCTCCTCACGTAGTCTTACACTCAACAAGCAACCTATTCCTCATAACCATCGTCCCAGGTTGACAACAGACTTCAGGTCGTCGTACCAACCTCTGAATGTTCTAACCGGAACTGTTTCGTTTTGCGTGTTTTCGTGTTTGGGGACAGATCCTACTTAGCACCCGCAGGAATGATGAAACTTGGCTGGAATTTGTATCTCTAAAGGGCGCATTGTTATTACAGTTTGCGACATCCCGCAAGCCTTCTAAGGGGCAACATCAGTTCAACTCGTCTCAATGTTTGCCGTCCCATGGATTGCTATTACCTATCATCGTAGTCCAGAAGGACTCCCCATCCTCTATATAATTGTTCGCCTGCGACTTGATACATGTTGCAGGCGCCCAAATAGGAACCTCAGCTTTTAAAGTTGTATGACTCATACCGTTGTTGCCAAGTATAGGCATCTAGGAGCTCTTACATAGGCATGGGATGTATTCGGTATTACAGCTGGATAATATGACTGGATTCATAACAGCGTCATTGGTAACATCATTTTTAGAACCTTCTGTGGTCAGTTGAACCACTGTTCTACCTCTAAAAGCTCCTACTTCTAGCATATAAAACCGCCCGTATATACATACAATAAACCTCATAGTGTTAACGCGACATAACGTCGAAAACTGCACGAGCAACTATCGTGACTTAAAAGACATGCCATCTTCGCTTTCCCTCTGGGAGCCAACGCATACCACGTACTTGGCAATTTCTCGCCTGCCTCGTCTTTGAGTCACAGAGCTCTGATCGTGATTATATATTTGAGTCTCGTAATTCATATGAAGCATCCCCTTCCATCAACCTTTATTACTCCTTTCAACCTAAACCTATCGGTTTCTCTACGTCCAGATTACCACCGTTTTCCATATTATTGACCCCCGAAGCCTTGAGAATCTCTTATATACGATTTCCGCATCCTATTATCGACGTATTCCGCTTTTCCCCCATATTTTCGACCTTCCTTATCAATTTAGAAAGTTACCTAGTCTTCGAGCCACCATGGCAAGCAACGCAAACCGAAGCCGTGTTGCTTTCGCTACTCATGACGACATCGTCCATTTCAAAAGAACTGACCCACCCTCCATGTTGAATGCAAGGGAACGACCTGCCACTGAGGGCCCAGCCAGCACAAGCACCGACGCCGCCGCCTCGGGCCGTCGGCGAGCCTCAGGTGAGAGCGTACAGCCTGATAGTAGACAGCCTCAGCAGCCGTCCCAGCCCGGTGGGTATATGATAAGCCTCGTCGAATACACCAGTCGTCTCAGCGGAGCCGAGCTACGAGAGGTCATCTTGGGCGTCTGTCTGAAATCCAGCCGCATTCAATATTACGTCATGCATTATATTGATTGGATGGACCCGCAACCGGAGAGTCGCGTAAGCCTGGCGCAACGACTGCAGTTCTTTGTACCGCGAGAGTTGCGAAAGATTCTAGTTTTCATATGCGACAACAATAAATACGAAGGCCCCAGGGAGGAAATCCGGGAGCTCGTCGAGACTATGCTAAAACGCAAGCACCTCGACGGCAATCTATATTAATATGGAGTGCCCAGTTCTCTTACGATTCGATGGGATCCTTGTCCCTAACACCTACGTAACAGGTTTTCTGGCCTGCTGGTTTCTGGCCAAGGGGGAAAGCAAGCGCTTCTGGGTGACAGAAATTAGTGGCGGGAGGTTATAGGGTTTGATGGCGTCATTTACAGCGCATCTTAGCTTGGCTTGGTGGACAGGGTAGTGACTGAGGGTGTCTTTAACTAATACAGGAAGCGTTCCTTTTTTTTTTCCTCCCTAAAGTAATCGCAATAAATGACTTCTATATGAGCCAGTCCCCTTCCGTAACTCACAGTTCGATATATCGTTCGAGCTTCTTTACGTTGATGTCAAATTCCCCGTCTCTTGCTCCAAGCCCTCCTCACAATCCAAATATTCAGGCAACGAATGCACCCCCAATTGGAGGGCCAGCTTTCTAGCCCGGCCATCTAGCCCATCACCTAACAAGAAAACAATCTCTTCTGCATGAACGTCGACGCCCTTGGACCCACCGTGATCCAAAGGGGATTTGGCTATGGGTCGGGTACTCAGCGGATATATCAGGGAAACAGTAGGGCGACAAACCTTTTTTAGGATCGAGAACTTGGTCGATAAAGTTATCGTCGAGCACAGCCGATGCATGTTCATTAATCACAAGGATGTGATATCCCTTCCACCTCGTCAGTAGGAACACCTAAGGTTCTCGGAGAAAGGGTGCAATACAGATTTGGACCACGTTACCAATCCTAATCCACCGACTAGTTCATACAGGAGTTCGTGGCAATCACAATTTTTTGGTTTCTCCTTATGGTATGCATGTAAGAGACGACAGAGGTACCCAAGAGTATGCAATACTATGGCTGCTTGGACAATTTTATCTCGAGGCCTTATTCCGTCGTGCAACTTGATACACTCTTCAAGATGCCGAAACATCTTTGCTCATGTCAATGGCACCCCACAGTTCCGGGCCTCAGGTTTACTCACGTATATGTCCATGTCTTCAAGAATGAAAATCTCCACGAGTGGGGAGAAGGTTGAGGCGTTATAGTTTTGACCTGGGGAATAGTTAATTGACAAGCTGGTGGCGATAATGATAAGTTTTCACTTCCTTACCGAAGATATCAGTTTTGCCGAGTCTTTCATAAAATAGGCCATAGTTTTCCTTCTTAGCGGCGATTTGATCGAGGTGGCCTACAGCTACCCAGAAGAGCCGGCGAAACTACCCGTGTCATCCCGTTAGCAAAACAGCCTACTCCTGCTGAATAGGGACCGCTTAACCTCTTCAGTATACTTGGATTTACGTATGTTTCTTTCATCGGCGTTGACGTTGTCACCCTGTGTGGCAGGTGATGGAGTTGGCTGGTTCATGGCCATTTCAGCTTAATACGATAAAGGTTGATTGATTCGCAAAGTCAAGGAGGCCACGAAGGAAGAAGATGGGAAAGAAGTTCAAAGGCCTTTTAAATATGGCGGAAATAGATACTTCGTAAATAACGAACCATGATGACGCATCATTACTCATACCCAGTTGGTTGTTGTGCAGCGTGATGTCGATCGTGTGACCAGGGCGGTTCTGGTTATCCTCTGATAGCTGTCTACAAACCAACAGCCAACATACAACATCCAACACCTATATAACGTTCCATTCCACCGCAGCCAACAACATACTGTGCTATCATTACAGCGAGTGGCTCATGAACTCCTGGAATTTTGTGGGCTCTTTGCTCCGGATTAAGAAGCATTGATTTCCAGCACATCAATAATGTTGGATGCGGCGAGATGAGCTTCATTCCTTCGTTGTATGTGGTCCCTTGGGGGTTGTTCTTATGTCATGGGTAGACTCCCAGGCAGGACTACCTGTGCAGCTCTTCTAGATCACAACATCCGCCTCCATGTGATTGCTTGATAATTACCTTAGGTGGTGACACACATGGTGCGTATGACTGCATCTGGCAATGGGCCGACATTGCAAGGCTTTGACCCCTGACTCACCAGTTCACAGCATCCACGCCTGCCATGCAGCCTGCCAAGGTTGCAGTTTTCAGCATATCACTGCGGGCATTGTGACCCGTGCATAGTTACGATCTTAACTGAACACCAAGATTCAAATCGAATATACATGCTCGTCAACCTAGCCAAGGGCCTTTCCGAGGCTTTACCATCGTATGGGAGAGAAGTAGGCTATGCCCGGTTGTACATGATGATTCTGGGGAGGTAGAAGAAATAGTACACTGGTCGATGTCGACCCGGCTTGTATTAGTCAACCAGCTGATGATACTTCGGCTCAGAGGACTGGCGAATGGCTGGTGTGTAGGCTCGTGCCTTCTCAAGGCCTACTGGTTAGCTCATGATTGGATATAGACATAGGTCGTCGCCATGAAATTGAAGCCTACTATTTGGATCAGCGACTCAGTCACGCAAAGGTACGAGTACCCGCAGAGTTAGGCTTGATGGAGACAGTCCAATTGAGGTACCAAGGTGTGGACTACCTGAACGCATCTGATGCATCTTCAGCAACGCTGACTTTCATCCCATGTTTACATCGTACCAGTCCCAAAACTACCACCTTCTTCTTTTAACCCTCTCTAAATCATACATCTTCTGAAAGTTCCAAATATCCAACACTCAATGTCATTGCCACGCATGCAATCATTTCCACGCTACCGGCTTCCTAACGCCACCACCCTCCGAATTACTTCCCCTAATCTTCGTTAGGCGGTATTCCATAACTACCAGCGCCGGCCTTCCGACCGACTACCCGAAAGCAAACTCACAAGATGGCGGACGAAAACCTAGAAGCCGAGCTCGACGACCTCCAGCACTCCGAGCTACGCGAAGTGGTCCTCCGACTATGCAGCGACGAGGCGGGCTCCAGACCCAGCAGGGAAGCCGCGCTCGAGACGGTACGTGAAATCAAGGACCGCCCACAACGCGACGCAGAAAGCCTGGACTCGACCTCGTCATACGGATCGCACACGCTTATCAACCCTCGCAGCTCGCCTTCGACCGATTCCTTGATCGCCTCCCCCTACCCCGAACCCCGCGCCCTCCAGGAGCTCTTCGCGCTGCGCGGGCTGGCGCCGCTGCACGTGTGCGTCAGGTGCCGGAACTGGTATACGGAGAGTCACAATACGCAGATCGCGTGCACCTACCATCCAGGTACGTTCGCCTAGTATATTCGCGGCGACTCAGGTTGGGGGGAGAATTCGGGGCGGGAGAGAATTAGGTACCTATTAGGCACAGCGCTGACATCCCGTTCAGGCCGCGTTCACTTCCTCGACGCCGACTACCTGGCCTACGTCCCCACCTTCGGCAGCTGGGACCAGCGCTACATTCCCTCGTCCTTCCGGTGGACGTGCTGCCGGCAGCAGGTCGGGCTGTCGTCGGGCTGCGCCAACGACTCGCACGTTCCCATGAACCCTGGGTGGGGCCGGTTCGAGATGCTGCCGCAGGCGCCGGGCGGCGGAGGACAATCCCTGACCAACTTTCAGATCCGGAGCGAATCCACCGAGATCTGGAGATGGTGAGGCGATGAGATGGTTTTCTGGTACTGCGGTACACACACTCAAGTTCGAGGTTTTTGCTCGTAGGGACGTTGTCTACATGCCGAGATGTAGGATGTACTCGCTGGCTAGGCACTGAAAGGATTAGTTCGTGGATGGAGTCGCGATGGATGAGTTCAGATACCCTACGTAATGGAGCAATGACAACCGTTTTGATTGACCAGAAACGCAGATACACGGTAGAAATCCCACTGAACACCAATGTGCATATTATTTTATACAATCTGGGCGGCCCCTACTTCACCATCGCCCAGAATCCACAAAGTGAATCCGTCCGTACTCGTCCCAGACCGGGCGCTCGTCGCCCCTGCAGGTCCAGAAGCGCTCGACCTCGTCGGTGTTGACGCCGCGGGGGTGGATCCTTCTCCATCTCCCGGCGGAACTCGGACTTCGCCCTACCCTCTTTGACGCGCAGCTTCTCGAAGAAGACGTAGGACCCGTAGAACGCCGCGCTCGTGTTGCCCGCCATGGGGCCCTTCTTGTCCAGGAACGCGTTCAGCTGGCGCGACTACACGTTGCGTCTTGCGCCACCCGCGCCCGCGGGGAACGCCGCCGCCGAGATCGCCCGGCAGAAGCCCTGCCGGCTGACCCGCGGCTTGCGCAGGAAGGCGCGGATCTGCCGGCGCACCTCGTCGCACGTGGCGAAGACGGGGACCTCCTCGGAGTCCTCGCCGGCGAGGTGGACGTCGCCGGTGTCGAAGACCTTATCCTTGTCCTCCCCATCCCCCGCCTTACCGCTGCCGTCCGAGTTCTTCCGCGGCCTCTTGTTGCGCGGCGGCGCGGCGGCTTCCAGTCCCGCCAGCTCGCCCGCCCGCACGTTGCCGCCCTCGACGAAGTCGCGGATCTTGCGCCGCGCCTGGTTCGGCGTCAGGCCGGCCTCGTAGATGCGCGGGTGGTTGTCGTCGATCTGGGACGGGTCCCCGGGTGCCTCGCCCCCTTCCTCGTTCGCGGATGATGTGGACTTGCGCTTCTTGTTAGGTACTGACGCGACGCCCTTGTCGTTGTTGTTGCCTTTTGCTGGGTAGTGGTTCTCGCTGTCCAGTTGGGCAGGGTGTTGCGATATGGTTCGAGACCCTACCTCCTCAACTTCGGGGCTGGCGTTGCCATTGAATGTGTTTAGATCGAGTTCACCAAGGGGACTCATTGTGAATAGGCACGACTATGCGAGTGCTAGAGTTATATCACGAATACGTTGAAGTTTTTGAATAATTGTGATGATAGTGGTATCGCGATGCTACGAGTAGAAACACTGCGGTGCAGAGTACAGCTAGAAA
The DNA here is from genome assembly GCA_000966885.1 of Xylaria sp. JS573. Classification (NCBI taxonomy): domain Eukaryota; kingdom Fungi; phylum Ascomycota; class Sordariomycetes; order Xylariales; family Xylariaceae; genus Xylaria; species Xylaria sp. JS573. Next base: position 175,682 of record JWIU01000016.1, read on the forward strand.
TACATGCTCATGACACTGATATGCGGTCTAGACTGACGTTAGATATGACGTTGAAAGTAAACATGCCGTTAGGGGGGTTGCTGATCAGCGACAAGGGACTTGGTGGTGGTCCCTTACATATCATTACGCAAGAACCCACTTTATGCATGATGCAGCCCTACCCGTTTATCAGCTTGGCATGCTTAAGCAGGTAAGCCGACCTTCTTCAATATGACAACTCAACTCTAGAAGCAGAGGCACAGGGCTTCCAGGTACTGCAGCCCATCACGGTGCATCTCAATTCGCGTACCTACGTTGTAGACAGTCTGCGTAGGTGGCTGTCAGGTTGAATGCTCGATACCAGCTTTGGGGATTTCGAGCCGGGCCCGGCAGCTGCCCGGTGATGCCCGTGCCGATTCCACCGCGGGGGAGGTCGAGTTCCTTGTTCGGATGGGCGACGTTGTGATAATCTGCGTAGCTACCGTATTCTGGGGGTCATTGCAAGAAGGTCTAGCTTTATTGAATTCGCAGGTTGAAGCTTCTCTACATCTCATACTGTGTCTCTATTGCACGACAGATGCTTCTGGCGTTGCCTGGCTGAGCCGCAGCTATGATCTCCTCGAAATGCTCGGAGCTGATTAACCGAGTGTTCGGCTAGGTTGTAAATATTCATGAAGTGTCTTATTGACACACATTGGGGTTAATCGGAGGAGAGAGTGTGGGGCGAGTGTCGGTCTGTCAGCTAGTCTTGTGAGTGCTGACCACAGCCTGGTAAAGAGAGGGGAAGGAAGCTGGAGATGACACTCTTCTGGTGTCGGCTTCTAGGAACCAGCCCGAGAAGGAACATAACGTCTTTATGGATTAGCCTCACACCCATAGACATGCATAAATACATTCATTGGCTGAGAGAGGACTTAACACCCAAGTGCATGAATATGATAATCGGGTTGATGTTCAATATCCCCAGCATCGTTGATATATTCACATAGCGCTTCAAGTATATACAAGAAGTTGGGTGATCCCAAGCCCTAGAGGTGAGACAGCTCACATGTAGCTAGCATCGTAGTATCCCGCACTGGTGTAGCTGCTGCCCAGGATATCCTTGATGGCGACGGCGGCATCCAGCATGGTGGCGAAGTCGGCCCTGGGGCCCGCCGCGCCGTCTCCGGAGTTGTTGAACTCGCCGAAGAGGACGTCGTCGGTCCTCTCGTCGCCCGTGTTCCAGATGTGCCAGCCCTCCTGGTTGATGACGTCCGTCATGGCGGTGTTCTGGAAGGTCACGCGGGCGGCCTCGCGCCAGGGCCGGCCCAGGTAGTAGGCGCCCTCCGTCACCTTGGCGCCGTCCTTGGCGGCGATGTCGCAGCCGTTGAAGACGTAGTACGACGAGCCGCTGGCGTCTTCGCGGCCGTTGGCTACAAGGAAACAACATGTCAGAAAACCGTCAGGGTTAGACAGGCCATGGAGCAGCAACAGCTTACCGGTGATGTAACCGAGGGACTTGGCCGGTACGCGGAGATCGCACCCCTCGAACCAGGACGCGGCCTGCTGGCCGAAGATGAAGTCGGTGGCGCCCTCGATCATGCACTTGGAGAAGAGCTGGGAGCCCTTGTTGCTCAGGACGGTGTCCTGGAAGCCGGTGAAGGCGCAGCCGTAGTATCCGCTGTCGGCCTGGGCGCTCAGCGCCACGGCCTGGCTGCCCTCGCCGTAGCTGTTCGCGACGTTGAGGTTGTACAGCTTGACGTCGCTGGCCAGGACGCGCACGGTGCCCGACTCGTCGTTGGACGAGCCGTCGGCCTGGCTCTTGCTGGCGGTGATGGTGACCTGGTTACCGGCGTAGCTCGAGATGTCGCTCGTCGCGCCGTACAGGGTCATGGTCTTCTGGATGACGACCTGTTCCTTGTAGGTGCCGGCCTCGATGAAGATGCAGCTGGGAGCGGAGTCGACGGCGTCCTGGACGGTGCTGAAATCGCCCCCGCTGGATGACACCGTCACGCAGCCGCTGGGCGCCGATGTTCGACCCTGGGCGAGGGCAGTAGCAGCGAGTGCGAACCCGACGAGAAGTGAATTCATCATGTTGAGTATAAGAGATAGTGCAACCGGTGCGAACGAATGAAAAGAGTGGGTTGGGTTGTTCGTGCTTGGATGCCTTTCCCGATGCCCTAGGGGCCATCATGGCCTATAAATGCATCCCCTCACCCATCTGTCATGTCGTCGCATCGCTTCCTCTCGGTGGATGCTCAATCAATCCCAGGCCGGCGGTTGGTGGATACAAGACGCTCGCGGGATGGCCAAGGGTGGAGTTGCGGAGTAGGTGACACTGCATATTCACTGAAATGAGCCGAGGCCACGGAGCTGATGGCCATGTGAGGCGCTGGCCCCAGGGCGACGACTACGAATTCGTACTGCGCAGTAGGGGGGGCCTCGCAACCTCGAACGAGATCTCGTTGGCGGAGAAATTAGAGGGTCGCGTTTACGTAGCGGCTGTTTGGGGCACCCCTGTTAGTGCCCCCGAGATAGAGTGAAACACGACGACCGGCGCCTCCGCTTGACGGAGAATTTCGATGTTGCTGTTCTGAGCTTGGGATGGCAGAAGTGCGCGTTCATGTTCATGAATACATTCGAAGTTCTAAGTCAAGTTGCGAACTCAGCCTTTCGCCCTTCGCCCTTCACCCCCGACGAAGACTGTTAGGTGGGTACTTCAGTAAGCGCATAACCTGGAGCGCGATATGCACTGATCAGTGTGAAGTGAAGCTCTCTTACGCGCATATTTGCCTTACCAGCATTTTCCAGGGGTTCCATCGCATCGCTCTACCTGGCTTCCTTGAGATATAGTGCGACGACGTACCATGATTGTAAGACGCGGATTAGCTTGAGCTTGGCTTCCTTTTCTAACCGAGATCCGCTGCCTCATGGTCTCATCAAGTTATCCACCGTCGTTGCTGGGCACGACATGTATTTTCAACTTTCCAGGGAAACACAAATTCAACTCTCAGTATTTATCCAGCCATAGCTGAAATCCCAAACCAGAATTCAAACCCGACATTAGATCTTCTAAGCTTCTATAATCACTGTTTCCCCTGGAGCCAAAAGAGAGGACTAGAAGGTTCTAGGCCGTATCTCGATTCATAGACCTTACCTATACGAAAGCTCAAAGATAAGAGCCCCTCTTCATACAATTCTCTATAGAAATTGAATGTGAAAATATACTATCCCTTTAATAAGTGTTTAGGTAAGTCATACCAGACAGAATCGGTGGCTTAAGCGCACTTTAGATCCAAAAGGAGTGTTCCACGAAGAACGTTCTTAACTGTCAAGACAGCTGAGCCTACAATAATGCATTTAGCACATTCACACGATGACTCCCGTCCACGCGTACGGTTGAGCCTCCAAGTTCATCACATGGCACGCTGCAGGGGTACAGCGCGATGGAGGATTGCCTACTAGCCTGGGTTAGGTAAAAGAGTGTCCTTATACCTGAAGCGGTTTAGGCATCGATAAATACTGGTAGCTATTCCGCTGCCAACGGCTTTTAACCTCATTTTCTTAATTCCGAAGCCGTATACTGTTACCAATCGGAGGAGTCCGGACGGTCCTCATCTGAGTGAAGCAAGTCGGGGTTGGGAACTCTATATCGAACCGAATCGAACCACGAGTTATCCATTTCTCTAATCCATAATTCACGTTATACCAGTTATGGGCGCCGCTAGGGTCGAGTCTTTACGAGCGATCGTCAACTCGACGATCGACAGTGCCAGCCAAAGCCTGAAGACAGGAATCAACCAAGCGTTGCACCAGCACCCGGAGACAGCATACGAGGAAGTGTTTGCACACGACACCATCACATCATTTCTCGAGGGCCAAGGCTTCGCCGTCAATCGTAGCGCATACGGACTGCCGACAAGCTTCGAGGCCGAGATCGGCTCTGGCGGGCGCCTCGCGGTCATCTGCGCCGAGTATGACGCCCTGCCGCAGATCGGCCACTCCTGCGGCCATAACCTGATCGCGACGTCGTCCGTCGCCGCTTTCCTCGGCGCCGCCGGGGCTTTGAAGGAGAGCGGCGCCGCCGGCCGGCTGCGGATCCTGGGGACGCCGGCCGAGGAGGGCGGGGGTGGCAAGGCGAAGCTGATCGACGCGGGGGCGTTCGGCGACGACGTCGCGGCCGCCATCATGGCCCACCCCATGTGTGGGAGCATGCTGTTCGCGGACTCGGACGCCTACTCTGGCTTGGCCGCGCTGAAGCTGATTGCCAGCCACAAATTCCACACCGAGTTTCGCGGCAAGACGGCGCACGCGGCCGGCGAGCCGTGGAACGGCGTCAATGCGCTGGACGCTGCCGTCGCGGCCTATAGCAGCGTTGGGCTGCTTCGCCAGCAGATCGAGCCCGATGAGCGGGTGCATACTGTCATCGAGGTCGGGGGCACGGTTCCTAATGTCATCACGGACTACACGCGCATGAACTGGAACGTCCGCAGTCCTACGATCGCCAAGGCCGACAAGTTGCTTGCCCGCGTCAAGGCGTGCATCGAGGGCGCGGCGACTGCAACGGGGTGTGAGCTCAACTATATCGTGTAAGCCTTCGAACCTGCGATAACCTACAGGACCACGATTGACGCATACAGTTCGCCGACCTACCTGAATCTGACCGCCAACCAGGCGCTCTGCGAGACGTACGTGCGCGACATGGAGGCCATTGGGGAGAAGATCGTTCTGCGGCAGGAGAAGCTCATACACGCATCCACCGACATGGGCAACGTCGCCCACGTCGTGCCCAGCTTCCACGGCGCTTTTATCATCCCGACGGACGCGGACGTATCGATACACAACCCCCGGTTTGCCGCCGCGGCCAGCACGGACGAGGCTCACGAAGCCGCCGTCAAGTGCGCCAAGGGCATGGCGACGCTGGCGGTTCGGGTACTTCTCGACGCCGAGCTTGCGTCGAAGGCGAGAGATGGTTTTGAACACAACCACGGCTGGTGACGATGGGCCATTCGTAAGTGTATGGCATAAGAAGGATTTCATTGATTATTATGTGATCATATTGCATGCTATTTATTTTAAAATGACGGTCGGCCGCCGACCATTCAAATACCCCAGGATATAGTTATATATGTTCCTCCCTAGGCATTCGTACATGCTCAACATCAATTTTAGGGAGAGATATGGATGGATGCTTTTGAGCTCGAGGGCCGCGACTTGCGCTACGGCTGGTTGACCGGCCGGCTGCTCTAGACATAATTAGAGAGTGATGAGCCGGCTTGGTCTGCGGGGGCCTGCGACTACTCTCATGGCCCTCAATCTTGCCCGCATCGTGGAAAGAAATATGAGGACTGCTATCCGCTTCTCGCGGGTATTTTAATTGAGGTAAACGTCGATGATACCCCCAATACCGCCACTGCTACCACACCGATGTATGTTAAAACCTGAGCCCCCCTTTTTCCTCGTCCGAGAATCCTCGCTTGTCCGTTGTGCATTTTCCTTGCCTGGACAATGCTAGTATTGACAGCCTGTATATGCCCATCCCTCCAGCCAGAGTACAATTTCGAAAATCGCTCATACAGGTCCAGTGGTTGAGGGTGTCGTCGCAACGGGGAGTGGCCAATTGGCCATTACGTAAATTATTACCCGGCCATGTGCTCGACGATTTGCATAACAGTATCGGGTACAATTTATATGTTAACGAATGATGGCAGTCGATAGGAAGGCCGCCTCTGCCGTCCAGTAGCCAGAACCTGCTGGTCGACGCGCCCCCCTTTCTTAAGCGAAGCTGTCAACGCAGACAGACCGTAGGCTGCCTCCCAACCAGGCCAGGGGTAAAGAAACACAGCGCCTGGACCGGATTTACTGTGTTTGGAAATCCGACGGAATGATTGTTATGACATGTGGCGATTCGTCTATTCAGTTAGCAGTCAGTTCTATCGCAAAACGCCACTTCTGCCTTCCTAACGACGTCCGAGGTTCAGGATTTCATTCCATCCTCTGTCCCAAGAACGAGTCATCGCCCATACTCACGAGAAATTCACCTGCTGGGCCTCTTCAACCCGCACACTGCCCCTGAATTCGTAAGAATATGGCAGGTGCCCCGCCAGACACATCCGATTCGAAAACGCAGGCAGGGACAATAGTCACGGGGATATGTGTTGCTCTAGCTGTTGTTATATTCTTAGCTGCACTTCGAATCCGGCGGGCGGCAACCTTCTCCATCATCCGGGAGATTCAGCATCAACCCGGTTTGGACGGCGACCAGATCTCTTCGATTTCCATCGTAACATATGCTACGGCCAAAAGGAAATGCCGAGCAGCCTACCTTCTGAATGACCAGACGGTCGCTCAACGATCGCCTGTACCGTCGGGGCACAACAATGTTCGGTTTCGGACTACGAACATACCGTCCCCTAAACTATCTTTTCAAGGGATGGTCCGACGATATTGGGGCTGTATCCGCTGCCCAAGCACTGGTGCGGACCCAGACGACGAACTCTTGGCTCGAGACGTCCAACAATCCTGCCCAACCTGTACCGAAGATTTCCTAGACGACGATAAAGTCCGGCGGCTACCATGCGGGCACATCTTCCACCCGCAGTGCATCGACCCGTGGCTCAAGCGCCGGGCGAATACTTGCCCGCTATGGCAGGTGTCTCCCCATTGAATGATGAAGGTCTAGACTAACGCACTCGATGTCCTCTAGTCGTTTCGACTTGACGGTAGCTTTGGCGGGCAGTAGCCTGCAGAGGCCCCCGAGAGCCAGAATGTCGCCTGTCCGGCCGCTAAGTACATGGCAAGAATAAATCGATATCAGCGACCGGCGGAGGGGGTTCCTATGCGTTGAAATGGTTCACGGTTCGAATATATTCGGAAGACTTTGGATATACTCACATACATCCATGAGCCGTACTCGCTCTGATAAACGAGGTCTCGCACTGGCATTCCCCGGGTTTAAGCCATAGGAATTCCGAATCGTGTGACAATCTCGATCTAAACACCCCAGGATGTCGGATAATACAGAACAGTAGAGGGGTAGCATTGGGAGAAAAACCCGAGGTTGTGATGATGCCAAAGGTCTTACTCTAGTTACATAGAAGCCTAATGAGTGCTTGCTCTATCTTTGAGCTATCTTTAGTGTCATAGACGAGGATGGGCCGATATGGTAAGTACTTAAAGTGATGAGGGACGTAGTTTGGCAATCACGGGCTTATCTTCAAGTACCAAACTCGTTGAATTCACCCCGGGCCCGGTGGAGTTTTCGATTGGATCACTGTCCTGTTGGAGAAACTACTTGGGACCTCCACCTCCGGTCGACTCCGATGCCCCTCCATGGCCGGCCGGGGCTCTGCGACCTACTCCCATTGACAACTTCGCTCATCGGTCGGATACACAAAAAGCAGCTTCCTTAAGACGGAGTAAACTGTCTTTTTGTTTTTATTCTCCTCGTAAAAGCCGATTAAGAAGTCCGCGGTGCTCCGGATGGCGGATCCTTATCTCATGTGGGTTGCCGGTGAGGAGCGGCCAGGAAGTGCCGAGCTGTAAGAACAGACGATACCTTGAACCTTTCACTTCCCAAGAGATGCAATACTGATTGATATCGCAGCATACCCGTGGAAGACCCATCAACGGGTGAGATATTTGCGCAGTAAGTGCACTCGCTCACTTACCCCTCCTCCGCCCCTCATTCCTAACCCCCCCGCGTCTCACACTCACTCCCCGCGTCCCAGCTGCCACGCCGCCTCAGCCGCAGACGTCGAGACGACCATCGCGCTGGCGCAGCGCGCCTTCGAGTCCGGGACCTGGTCGCGCGCGCCGCGGCACCACCGCGCCGACGTGCTCGACGCGTGCGCGGGGAAGCTGGCCGGCGCGCTGCCGGCGCTCATCGACCTCGAGGTGCGGCAGACGGGGCGCCCCGTGCGCGAGCTCCGGGCGCAGGTGCCGACGCTGACGCGGTGGTTCCGGTACTACGCGTCGCTGCTGCGGGTGGAGGAGGGCGCCGTGCTGCCAACGGCGGGGTCCCTGCACAATTTTACGTCGCGCGGCCCCCTCGGCGTCGTCGCCCTGCTGACCCCCTTCAACCACCCGCTGCTGATCGCCGTCAAGAAGCTGGCGCCCGCGCTGGCAGCGGGCAACGCCGTCGTGCTCAAGCCGAGCGAGCTGGCGCCGCTGACGGCGCTGGTGCTGGGGCGGATCCTGAGGGACGCCGGCGTCCCCGACGGCGCGTTCAGCGTGCTCCCGGGGTACGGCGCGGGGGCCGGCGGCGCCCTCGCGGCCCACCCGCTCGTGCGCAAGGTCGACGTGACGGGCGGCGTGGCGGCGGGGCGACTGGGCGCCGCCGCCGGCGGCAACCTCGCGCGCTTCACGGCCGAGCTGGGGGGCAAGGCGCCGGTGGTCGTGTTCGCCGACGCCGACGTGGCGGCCGCCGTCAACGGCGTCGCGTTCGGCAGCTTCGTCGCCAGCGGGCAGACGTGCGTCGCGGCCACCCGGATCCTCGTCGAGAATCGGATCCTCCCCCAGGTGATCGAGGGACTGCGGAACAAGACGGCGCTCATCCGCAGCCGCGTCGGCAGCCCCCAGAACCCGGACACCATGATGGGGCCGCTGGTGTCGCGGCGCCAGCTCGAGCACGTCGAGGAGCTGGTGCGCGACGCCGCGGGGCCGGGCTTTAAGTTGCACGCCGGCGGGCGACGGATGGAAGGGCCGAGCCCGCTGGGCGACGGGACGGACCTCTCTAGGGGTTACTACTACGAGCCGACGGTGATCTGGACGACGGCCGACGTGGTGCGCGGGACGCGCATCTGGCGGGAGGAGGTGTTCGGCCCCGTGATCGTCGTGGTGGATTTCACGACGGAGGACGAGGCGGTGGCGCTGGCCAACGACAGCGAGTTCGGGCTGGGCGCGGGCATCTGGACGCGGGACCTGTCGCGGGCGTTTCGCATCTCGCAGCGGATCGAGGCGGGTATCACCTGGGTCAACACGCACCACCGCAACGATCCCAGCAGCCCGTGGGGCGGCGTCAAGCCGGCCAGCGGCGTCGGCAGCGAGAACGGCGTCGACGCCTACCACGCGTACTCGACGGTCCGGAGCACCGTCATCAACTACGCGTCGACGGAGGAGTCCCTGGCTACGGATGACTGGTTCGGAGAGGGGACGGAGCCGGTGAGATACGGTTGAGGGCAGGTAAATAGGTAGGTAGGTATTCTATAATATTTGTGTATATCATGCGTCTATGTCAATGCCATGCCTCGTGGGGTATAAAAGATTACTTCGTCACTGGGGATATTAGTCTAAGTTCTATTCCGAAAGCCCGAAAGGAAGAAAAGCCCTCATCGTCAACCGTCTTTCACCGCTCATCATCATCGTCATCGTCCCTCGGCCTGCCATCGCCCCGTTGTCCGGCACCTCCGCGACTACCTTGCTCGCCCCCGCCGCCGCCCCGCTCGTCGCTGTTCTGCCCGGACGACGACGACTCCGGCGTCGCCTCCGCGTTGCTCTTCAGCGCCCAGCCGCAGCGCGTGAGCCAGAACATGACCATGGGCGGTGTGGTCAGCAGCCCCAGCGCGCCTCCCTGAACAAGCTTGAAATACTGCGGAGTCCACACCTTGTCGTAGTACCAGTCGTTGCCCTCGCGGCGGCCCGTCAGGACGAGGAAGCCGATGGTGGGGCCCCAGACCAGGGGGAAAAACGCCACGGCGATCAGCAGCGCGCGCAGCACCTGCGACCGCAGGAAGCCCAGCCAGTGCAGCGCGCCCCTGACGCGGTGCGTCTGCTCGTCGCGGTCCAGGAACATGAACCACCGCGCCGCCCGCCCCCGCGGCTCCGGGATGAAGCCGATCGGGTGCACGCCGCCCTTCTTCAGGTCGCGGTTGACGACGACCAGCTCGATGTGCCACGTAATCAGGCACTGCACGAAGATGGTGACGGCCGCGTCCCCCGCGAGCGTGTTGGGGAACTGCCACAGGCGGATGGGCCTCGCGTCGGTGTCCTCGTGCCCATACATGGCTATCGCGGGCAGTCTCGGTCAGCATCTGGTGTGTGCATGCGTGCATGGGGGGATATTGGGGATATTACGAAGCGGATAGCTAGATCTACATGCCTACATAGTTAGATGAATGAGTACGTACCGTATGCAATAGCGAAGTTGATGGCGGCGGACAGTATGAAGGCGCCGACGCCGTCGAGGATGAAAATGTAAAAGATCTGGTGGGCGGAGAACCTCTGGGTGGGTTCCTTGAAGCCCTCCTCGATGCTCCTCACGATTTCCTGGCGCGTGGTGACGGCGGCCTCGACATCGTCGGCGGCGGTGCTCTTCCGCTTGAAAATGGGGTTTGTGGCCCAGGGCATAATGATGCTTGGCCCGGCCTCGGCAGCAGGCGACTGCGAATCTGGTGGCGGCGCAGGGAATAATAAGAATAATTAGATGGTTATTAGAGGGAGGGATGTGATGTCACTCGAACGATCACCATCCGCACCAGCCGAGAACAAAGACGGCAAAAGCGAAGAAAGGGACTCCGATGTCAATAACAGCCACAGCAACAGCAACAACAACAACAAAGGGAAAGACAAGAAGGCCTGACCAACTGTTGGCCCTCCAGAAATGAGCTCAACTTTCGTCGCCCAAGGTTTAAAGCATTTCTCGTTTCGTCCGGCGGTCTTCCGGGTGGGTTGGGACGCCACGCCAGGGTCCTAGAACGATCCAAGGCCCCTGTCAGGCCCTGTCAGGCCTTGTCCGGACGACTGGACGGGCCCTACAAAAGCCCCCCAGCCTACCGGCACCTACGCAACGCTAGCTTAGCTGGCGGGTGACTGACTAACATCTAGTTCTCTGATCTGTATGCAGCTGTGTATTCCTGCCGGAAGCGCCGGCATCCACTTGAAGTGCCGCAGACAGCCACGTTTCCAAGGTGTGTAAGCCGACGTTGCGTGTCTTGTGACCGCGAGACCGATGCGAGACACGCTGCAATGCATGGTGTATCGGGCTTTTCGATAAATCGACATCGGGCTTCGCCATCTGATGGGTAGGGAGTGGACAAGCGAAAAAGCTTTCCGAAATCGACCGAGCTCTACCCTCACAGGGCCTCAGACCCAAGACCCTGCTGTATTGGGAGACCAAGGAACCCAAGGAACCCAAGAAACATATGTTGCCAAGCCTCTTAACCGAGATAGGCATATCAATTACGGGACGAGGGCTGAAATCGCCGCTACATCCGCTCTACAGCTCTACCGCTTTATGCGGTTATCCCATCCTGGCCACTGTAGCGGTATCTCCGAAGCCCGGTGGCCCCCAACCAACACTGGAAGTCAACAATTGGGTGGTCGCTAAACGCCTCAATCATCTATGTCGGAATTGCGGAATTAAGACTTCAAACAACCCTCCGTCTACCCAGAAACTTCACTGACGCAGGCGGGTAATTTTAATTCGCCTATTCACCGTTTCCACGTTGATATGTAACGGGATCGGAGACAGCTATGTATGTGATCGAGGGATGTGTACTTGAGGCAGCAGATATATCCGACACCAAACTGCCGGCCGGGTCTTTACTAACTAGAGCGATAAAATATTTATGTACCCGGTAGCATACAAATATAGTACCCCGTGATCTTGGGACGATTCTGCACTTAAGCCGATCCCCCCTGCGGGTCTGGTTGGCGGCGGCAACATGGTCTAGATTTCAACGCAGATTTCGACAAAGGCGGCCTAGATGGCCAGACATTACATATTGTTAGGCTTACCTAAACGTTTTGAGATCACGCAAACGATCATGAGTCCCTATCAGGACAGTTTACGGCAGCGCAGCATCCCCGCGATACACCAACGACTGTCACTAGAAAGGCGGTCTCTGGCGGTAGGACGATGACTCAATAAGCCTGAAGAAAAGAACCTCGGGCATTGTTTGCGATTTTCTAGTCACGGTCTCATTACCCCTGAACTATAACGGCTCCGGGGAGAGATTGGCCAAGGTAGCGTCGGACGTAGGGAACTATCATACAGCCTTGAAAGTTGAAATAACCATGCCGGTGACTTGTAAGGGATATGTTACGTTGGAGCCCGCCGTCGAGATTTAATCAACTGAACAGTTATCTCAGAATAACATTTCATGTGCGACGTTCCATGACGATAGCACATATTATGGGTTTATCAATTATCTGTTTTATACTCAATCAGGTCCTGGCCCGGCGGAAACGTCCTCCTGATGCTGCGACCACCTGTCTTTAAACCACTCGTGTTTGACTACTTGGTCGATCCCGATACGTTCGGCCGGGTCCGTCTTCAACATATTCAACAGTAGATCTCCAAGCACATCAACTTCTTTCTCTGGGAGGCGGTATCTGTACTTCGTCATGCCATCCCCCATATCCGTGCGTTCAAGCCGATCGCGTAAGTTCCGTTTAGTTACGTACTTTGATCGCCGCCTTTTTGGAGTAGGCCAATACTGCCAATTGGTTTCTTCTGCGCCTCTTTTGCGTTTCAGGGAATCTTTCGTTGAGGTATCCTGACCTGTTGCTGCACACAGAGAGCTATCATCTTCCAGGGCTAGCGCGAGCTTCACATTACTGCTATTGTCTAAGTCTTCTTCAAATGCAATCTCGTAATACCAAACACGTTCTCGGTGGAGATCTTCGTGTAGGAGCGTCCGGTAGCCGGTGAACCTTTCCCTCCGGCTTTGCATATCAAGCCAGCTTCTTTGATCAAGTGGAATCAGCACACCCCAAACCGGGTCTTTGTCTGTCTGTTCCCGTGACGCCTTTCCGCGTGTCGAAGATTGTGACCGGTGAGGAAAAATGAGCGAGGACAACAGCTCCCGTCGGTAGGCTGCCCACTCGCTTGGAAGAGAACGCGAAACACCCGATATCTCGGTGGATTCCCGCTCCGATGGCTTCACCAATGCCTTAAGTGGATCGTCCGCTTTGATGGGAACCGTGTTTTCATCCTTCAGATATGCCTGCAGTGATTCTTGACTTTCCTGTGGGATCGGACCAAAAGCCCACAAGAGCCAAGAGACCACGGCAGTCCTGGAGTTCAGGCGGCCTAGAAGGAGCTTGTCCGTGCGAATAATATGGATTGTAGCAGCAAGCGACCATATGTCGCTGGCATAACCTGCAGGCTTCTTGTTCAATCGAATCTCCAGTGGAGAGTAATTGTCATCAGATGGCTGGACCTCTCGTATAGCAGCATATGGATACAAATTTCGGAATCCGACAATAGCGATTCGCCCTGTAGTGAATTTCTCTGCTAGTTTCCCGATGTTTGCCGGTTCGACGAGATACCGGGGCATGCTGTTATCAGCCGTAACGTGATTGTTTTCTTTCAGGTTCCAGACTTGAGGCTTCTCCAGGACATCGTAGGTCTTCTTGCCACTCAAAGCAGCCGTGTCAATCTGCAGCTTTATGTTGTCGGGTTGGAAATCTAAAAATCTTTAGCGCATTCCACACATTGGATGCAGCATGTGAGTTGATTCTCATACCTCCATGGCATAGACCATTTTTATGAAGATAATGGAGGCCCGCTGATGCTTGGAAACATAGGTCAATGAGAAGCTCTGGTCTTTCCATAGAGATATGTCTCAAATCATAACTGAGGGCTGGCCCAAGAATTGGAACTACTAAACAAAGGTGATGCCCATTTGGGCCATCAACCCAGAAATGTTCCGAAGGGGGGAAAAGGTAGTTTAGCTCAAGGTCCTCTCGTGGGAGGTTCCGAAAGACCTGCAAAGCCGACAATTCTGGCGAGCTTTCCGAAGATCTCTCTGCCGTAAAGATCTGTACCGCTATTCGACTTCGCTTCATGTAGTCTAGACAGAGCCATGTCGTGGACGATTCATCGTACTCGAGTTTGTGCTCAACTTTGAACCGCTCATCTGCATCGATGAATTCTCCTATGTGGACCGGATGGAATCCTCCGTGCGTATATCTTGCCAGCTCCTCAACCCTGATGTACTCAGGGATGTCGTTAGCTTGAGCCTGCTCTTCCTCCATAGTCAAACAAGTGACGAGACGATAGTTCTCTTCTGTACCGAGGTTACGCTCGCTAATTTATCTCTCAAGTAGTTGTCATTACTCTGGAATCGTGAAAGTCTGATTATGGGTGGTGATGGAGCATCATCTATGTTAAGTACTCTTCCTAGGTTTAAGAACCTCCCTCCGGCGTCAGAAGCTCAGTCTGGTGGCGCATCTCAGGATCAATACTGTTTCGACGTGGATACAATATCATTGGAAGGCACTGACCGCTATTCCTAAGATTGCAGATCGGGCTGCAACCATCAAGTGGCTTGGCTAAGGACAAAGGAATTTTGAGGCTATGAAGTCTTCCTGCGTGTTTCGTATTCCCTAATCCACAGAACAGGGTTTTGAAAACAAAGAAACTCATACAGTAGCTGAAACGAACAAGTGAGAGTCTTTCTATTCATAGTCACGTACATCAAGCTGTTTACCTAGTGTCTCATTTTACCATGTCATTTGTAATAAACGTACCTATCGGGTCATGGCGAAGCAATTTAATACCGCTAGAGTCGTAGCCAATCATTGGTTATTAGAAGGAATTTTGCTAAGATAACATTTCTGATTACAAAACTGTACCTACCAATGAGCTGATAGGCTGAGGGAGAATGAGCGAAGGCATCAGTAGATACTGCAGTGAGTTACCAACTTTAAGTCACGCTTGATTCAACCTATGCCGTTGCGAGCGCTTCAGGCATCTCGAGAGCACATCGTTCATCACCATTAGCCAAGAAGAAACTTAGAAGGACTCCATAATAAAGATATCGTCAATATGGGAGGGACTCAACATAAAGAACAATACTTCACGAGGTTTATTGTCACTCCACACAAAGATCGTATTAATGGACAAGTATCTTAGTCTCACGCCAGGATAAAAGGAGCAAAGGACTCTTGAGCAAGTGCAAGTGGGGGCTATCATATGAGCCACTCACGTTCAGTCTGGCCGAAACTTTGTCGAATTTCTCACCGAGATGGATGGAAACATGTTTAAACGCCAGGGTAATAATCGATGGCATCGCAGAGACCCCATGCCGCCGGCTTTCGACCCATGTAAGTCCGACGGGGAGGAAGATAGATACAACTGTGCTCTACAAGACCCGAACCGGCTTTATGGGTCAGGCACTGTAGACGATCCGCTGGTCGTGTGGATAAACCGCATAGACCTCTCGAACTACGATTGGGTCTGGGCGCACAATAACTTCGCGAAAGCGATTGCTAAGTTCTTGGGCCTAACCCATGCTTGGATCGTCAAAACGGCTCACGATTATCAGTTAGAGCGGACCGAGGATGGACGTAAAGTCCTTGACGGCAGTTGGTCTAGTTCGCCTGGCTCGTCTGGATCTTTTGGTAGTAAGCATAGTCTAGAGCCTGCGGATATGCACATCACCCTGCGATTCGGCACCGATCTGTACGAGTGCAGGCTGTTGGTGCACGCGTACGTCACCCTGGACGACAACGGTAACCCCTCCACGTACCTGGAAGAATTCGCCCGTAGGTTCCTGAGAGACGATAGCGACCAAATCGAGTTCTGGCCCTGGCGGGTATACAGGAAACGCGTTCTGCCGCGAGCTCAGCTCGACGTAGGGCAGTCATGGCAGCAGTTCGCCAACATGGGGCCCTTTCTAAGCACCTACAGGCCGATTTCACGATACTCAGATAATTCGCAATCCAGTACACATGGCAGTGTTCCGGACGAAAACGGTCAGAAGACCGTCATCGCCCATGAGCTGTACGAGGAGGCGCTGCAGTTCAACAGGGACTGGGAAGAGTACAAGCAACTTCACGATGAACTATCGGCGCTGGATAACCCGCCCGAAGACAAGTTGGCCGCTCTGTGGGTTATGCGCGAGCATCTGACAACAAGGAAGAGAGGATTTATGCGCGATGCGAAAAGAATAGCTGGCTAAGTGGTGGAGATACGTTATGGTAACTCATATTAAGGATCGTATATATGAGTTATATCTCTAGTTAATATGGTATGTCATACACAGAAATGTTATAGTCGCTTAACTGAAAGACGTGAAATGATGTACTTTAGTATGTATATCTTAATAAGTCTTCAAAGCATATACAGTAAGACTGACATAAGCTATTGAGTAGTTTCAACAGCTAGAAGCTCTTAGTGACAGCCCAGTTTAAGCCAGAGCCTTCGCAACCGCATCGTAGGCGTCCTTGGCCTGAAAGTTCCGATCAAAGAGAACGGGGTTGGTATTCGCGCGCCAGGAGTCCTGTCTTCTGTCAGCTCTGATGTGATAGCGCATGATGATATTGGAACATGAGTCCTTACCTTGTCACTAACGCCCCAGACGGTGATACCGACGCAGCTCTCCACGTTGAGACAGGCGTTGGTCACCGCGACGTAGTCGTTCGCGCCCGCATTGGCGATGTCGAGCTCGGTGACCGCGACCTCTGAGACGCCGGTCCCAGCCAGGGCCTTCAGCGCGCCCTCGATTCCGCTGGAGGGGAAGCCGCCCTGGGAGAGATGGGTTTGCGAGCCTGTGGATGCGAAGTCAGTACTTACCGAAACCTGATGGAATGGTGGTTATTGGAGGAACTCACCAGTGCCGTCGATGGGGATGCCTGCCGACAACCACTTCTTGACGTGCGTCACCATGCCGGCGGTCAGCTTGGCGTAATTGGCGCTGTCAAGATTGAAGTCGTTGATATACAACTTGGCGTCGGGGTCGGCGGCCCGCGCGGCCTCGAAGGCGATGCGCACGAAGTCCTCGCCCAGGACCTTAGAGAAGACGGAGTCACGGAGGGAGCCATCCTCGTCGAACATCTCATTTACGACGTCCTATGATCATTTGACGACGCTGTTAGTCTCTTCGCAACCATCTATCTCATGATCTCACGGGAGTAGGGCCGCGTACCCAAGCGCGAACGCGCCCCTTGTAGCGCGTCACGACCTCGGTGACGTGGTTCTGGATGACCGAGGTCAGCTCGGCGGCGTCCGAGATGGCCTGGACCCAGCTGGGCAGCTGCGAGTGCCAGACGAGGGCGTGGCCGCGGACGGACATGTTGTTGGCCTCGGCGAACCCCACCAGCTGGTCGGCGCCGTCGAAGCTGAACTGGCCCGGCTGCGGCTCGGTCGCGTCCCACTTCATGCTGTTCTCGGGCGTCAGCTGCCCGAAGCCGGCCTTTAGGACCGCCGTGTTTTGCGTATTTGACAGCGTCCCCGGGTCCGCGATGTTGCCGTAGTACAGCTTGCCCTTGGCCTGGAACAGCTCGTTGAGGCTCTGTTGCGCCGCCGTCGCCTGAACCCTCGAGGCCTGCTGCCCATGGTTCGCGGGGGCCGCGAGGGCGGCGCCGAGGAGGAGCGGGAGGCTTGCGAACTTCATGTTGAGCCTGGGTGTTGAAAGGAGGAAGAAGAATATAAGTCCCAACCAGCGAGAGGAGAGCGAACGAACAGAAAAAGACAGCTGCCAGAGTCGCTGGAGGGAATGATATGCGATTTGCGACGATCCCTTTCCTTGGACGGCAACCGCACGGGTCGACGTTATATACAAGCGCCCGGTTGGCTACCCGGAGCCCTGCCAGACGGTAGGAGCTATCCCAGGTAAAACATGTAGTCCAGGTCTAATCAATGGCCGTGATATAACGGCTGGCGGCTTTCTGCGGCACGATCTGTTATTGCGCCGGGGTCTTCGGGTGAGTGCAACTTAACGGGGCCCCTGGCTAGTCTTGGCAGTCCGAACTCCATGATATGTGTTATGCTATAAATGTGTGTCTCGAACAACACCCCAAAGGCAATGATAGCAGCAACCATTAAATGCTAACGTTAGCATCGTGTCCCATCATAACATCTCAACAGCCATATTCTTCGAGTCAGACCCGGGGAAGACCCCTCGTTGTTGGCTGTTCGTCCGTTCCTTGGTGTTTATGGGCCATCTAAAACAGAGAAAATGGCCGGCGACTTTGCGGGAAGCTAAACCCCTTAACCCCTTGATGGAACGTAGTTGTTCCTCACAATACCCCTGCGACTGTCCCACTAATAAAGGTAGGAAAAACCTTGACTGGTGTCTGGGACATTCACTTATAGGTTTGTGGAAGTACTAAA
The DNA here is from genome assembly GCA_000966885.1 of Xylaria sp. JS573. Classification (NCBI taxonomy): domain Eukaryota; kingdom Fungi; phylum Ascomycota; class Sordariomycetes; order Xylariales; family Xylariaceae; genus Xylaria; species Xylaria sp. JS573. The sequence goes on from JWIU01000016.1 coordinate 193,701, forward strand.
CTTATGCGTGATATTGCAATCATGTACAGTAGAAATTAGAGATCTCAGTCGTCGTAGTGGGCGATTAGCTGTTGTAGAACCCACTAAATAAACTAGACGATCCCTCGGCCAGGCGAAGATCATTTGGCATCGGGAGTCTAAGCTACTACTACTACTTCAACTACGAAGTACGGGGTAGTATTATATCTCGCGACCCTGCAGTCGACGGTATCAACAGCACGGGGCAAACTGAAACCGCTCTGAAGTTGCAACGGGCATCGTACGTTAACATACCTCGACATGCACATGTCAATGATCCAATTTAGCAACAGTGTCGCCTAAACTAGAAGTGTTGCTCCCCGACGTAACTAGGTAGTCTCCTACCTAGGCACACCTAACCTCAGATCACGGCCCCCACTTCTGGCCCAGCGCATCGTACAGCGTCTGATTGATCGGCAGGACGCTCCCATGGCGCAGGTTACTCGGGAACCCCGTGCGGCGGCTCGCCGTCCACCGGTTGGCCGTGGGATCGGAGCTCTCGTAGGGGCGGTAGCCATCGGCGCCGTAGAAGTCGAGGAGCACGTGCACCGTCCCGTCGGCCTCGTTGTCGCGGTAGGCGGCGGGGCCCTCGACGCCCGACGCGATGACGCCCCGGCTGCCGCCCGCGCGCGTCCATGTCCCGAACAGGCCCGCGCTGCTATATTCCGCGAAGACGGCGCTCGCGCCCTCGTCCTTGAGGAACCGCAGGTAGCTCTCGCCCGCACCGTCCAGCGCCAGGATGTCCAGGTCGATCGTGCTCGTCGACGGCCCGTAGTCGATGTACGTCCCCGGCGCGCTGAACGTCCGGAAGTCGCGCGTGTACGCGTACCGGATCCGCGTGTTGGTCGGCGTGCCCCGGTGCTGCGCGTCGGACTCGGGGTACTATAGCCGTGGTTAGCCTCCCTGGGTAGATATATAGGTATGATGTCGCGGCTCAAAAGGCGATCCGGGTTGGTTAGGTAGGTAGGGACTGCTCACGAATTTCGAGGCCCAGTGCACTAGGTACTGGTCTAGACTCGCTAGGTTAGCACCGTTTTCATATGCGCGGGAGTTGAGAAGTCGACTGACTCTTCGACGCGTCCCATATTGCCTCGGGTGCCCACACCATACCGGCGCTTCCGTCTTCGACCTCCACGAGGCGCTCCTCGGTGAAGTTGACGAGGTCGGTGCTTTCCCACACGAAGATGCCTCTCGAGCCCATCCGTTGGGCGGCATCCCAGCTCGTCTGGTTCTGTCAGCCTTGGACGTTCAGCTGCGAAAACAATCCAATGTGCTCTGCCCTACTAACCTTGCCAATGTCCAGATCGGTGCCGAGGATGTACCACTTGCGCCCGGCCTCATCGCCGCCGCCCTGGACGACGGCGGGGTCCCGCACGCCGCGCGTGCCCTTCGTCGGCCGCAGGATCGGCTGTCCTCTGTTCAGCGCCCTGAACGAGAGCGGGTCGTTGCCGTCGCTGAGGTAGAAGTAGACGTAAGGGTCGGCGCCCAGGAAGAAGGCCCCGAGGTAGCCCACGAGGCTCGCGTCTGCTGCGCGCGGCTGGACTCCAATGCCTAGTTCGTGGAGGTCGATGGGGTTTGCCTGGGCCAGGCCGAAGTAGATGCCAGCTGCGACGGCGAACGCATGGCGTATATGATGGCTGGTAAACAACAACATCGTGGCGCCGCCGTTGCAAACATGAGCAGTGCAATATGCTCACCGGGACATCCACTCCCGAAAGGGCCCTCGTGCAGTTAGAGAGAGTTTGCGCTTTATATAAGTCGGGGGTCTTAAAACGACTTAACGCTATTCACGATTTGATTTGACTTGAATTGATTTGATACCAATCAAATTAAGTTGTTAGTTAAATTGGTGGGAACGCTGTATGGATTCTACAGAGGCATCTGTACCGAAGTACTGGATGAGAGAGACGAAGACACTGCTATGAAAGGGTAAATGGCCGTGTGGTTCTATATACTGCCCATACGTAAATGTGTATACTTACTTACTATGCCTATCATACCACCATTGTAACCTGGCCATGAACTTGATGCACACCTTACCTGCTGCTGGTATGTATATAAGCATGTTCAGGTATAGCAGTCGTCTTATTCCCAATTCGGGGCAGATGCTGGCTGGCGGGCACTGTAATGTACCTATCTATCTGAGGCTTTGCATATCACAACTTCGACCACTCGCCCATGCGTCATCATCGTTTACATCAATATTCCTTGTCATGATATCTTTGAGCAAGTACAGGGGTTTCTCAATCACCAGTCACCCAGCACAGTATCTGAGTATTCGCGTATTCAATAAAGAAATGCGTTGTAAGAAAGTGCATACCCCAGGAACAGAACAGTGACGCTTCGAGTGACATCACGCGCTGTCCGATCAACGTGGGGCTATGTGGTTCAGTAGATGGTCCCTGAAACCCCAAACTCTGCAGTGGCTGTAGGCCTAAATGGTGCAGGTTTACCACATGTTTTGGTTGCAGTTGGCGGCAGCTACAGCGTGGTTGCTAGTGCTATCCTCCCTAAACGAGACATCTATCTCAATTAGACTCGTCTGTCGCTGAACCCCCATCAAGACGTTCTCTCTTCTTTCTCACCGCGTCCAACCAGGAATTCAATCGCTTGAACGGTGGCCGTTGTTGACGCCCTTGAGGCCAAATACATGTACCTGCTTCTTTTATGTCAATCGTAACTTGTTGACCTGTTGGCCTTCCTGATGTAGTTGAAACGAGGTACTTCCCTAATTGATGGCAACCACTTTGCAAAATGTCGACCTTCGAGGGAACCATTCACGAATTCCCAGATATCCGAGGTCTGGTGTATCCCATCATCCATCAGGCCGCGTTGACTCGCTCACTATTGCTAGTCGACTCGTTCCGCCGGCTTGATTTGAAGCCGGCCTTGGCGTGCTTTCTAAGCCATGTGCACAGCGATCATCTCGGGGGGTTGGAGACCCTGAAGAGTGGCCCGTTGTAGGTATCATCAATGATCATCACCAGCTATAATGTAGGTGTTGGGTGTTGATATCAACTAGTATATATTGCTCGGCTGCTACGAGGGAGATATTACTTCGTCTCAGGAAGCACTTCGTCCGCCTCAACTACGCAAAGGCTGTCTTCGAGGACCCCGACATGCAAACCTATAAACACCTCAAAGACTTGCTGAAACCCGTCCCTCTAGATACGCCGACTGTCATAGAGCTCTGCCCCGGTAAGAATGTCCAGGTTACGCTCTTGGACGCAAATCACTGTGTCGGCGCTGTTATGTTTCGTAAGTTCGCCTGACCCTCTCCAACCTTTCTCACTGACATCCGTCCTAGTCATAGAAGGAGATGGCAAGGCTGTGCTATACACGGGAGATATCAGGAGTGAACCCTGGTGGGTGAATTCCATTGCGCGTAATCCGGCAATTATGGAGTATTCGTTCGGGCTAAAGACTCTCGACCGCATATACCTTGACACTTCAATGCTGGCCGATTTTCCTCTTCAGACAAAGGCCGAGGGTCTTCGTGAGCTCCTAGAGCAAGTGTCAAAATACCCAGATGACACAATCTTCTGTTTCCAAGCATGGACCTATGGGTATGATTGCCATTTCGTCCTTTAGCCACACTCCCTGACGTGGCTACAGATACGAAGAAGTCTGGATGGCTTTGTCAAAGGCCCTCAATTCAAAGGTATGTAGGTCGAACTCTGGTCTTGAGTATTTAGGCTGACTGAGCTTGTAGATCCATGTCGACAAATACAAGTATGGCGTTTATAAGTCTTTGGCCATCAAAGCGAAGGATTCTCGTTTTGCTGCACAAACCCACTTAAGTAAGGAGGCACCGTACCTGGTCGGCTTCACTTGCGGCAACCGCCAGCATGATGGATGCCTCACGCTCGATGAGGATGTGCGGATCCATAGCTGCGAAAAGGATACGGGCTGTTCTGTCATGGAGAACAAGCCAATTGTCTGGATCAAGCCTATCGTTGCGCACCTTGAGCACGGCCGGGATGTGCTTGAAGTCGGCATAGGTGGCGGTAGCAGTGATCTTGCAAACACGATCAGCCTCGACGAAGACGAGATCGCCCGCCTACTTAAAATGTAAGTATCCAGATCTTTCACAATTTCTGATGGCTGAGATCCTTTAGTACTAGTACAACGACCTCCATATCCGACGAGGAGGGACGTCGTATCCGCGACTTCGCAGGGGAGGCCATGCTTGACACCATGCAGATGACCCTTGACATCGAGACGTCTAAATTCGCCGGCGAAGCGGCTATAAAAGACGTCGTTGGGTCACTTATACGCAAGATCGCTGAAATCAGAAACCCCGTCCAAAAACGCACCCTCGACGGCGCTTCCAACTCGCTACCTAATCACATCACCTTTCTCTACGCGAGGCATTCTTCGCTGCCCGAACTTCGCCATTTCGTCCGGACGTTCAAACCGAAAGATATTTGGCCTTGCACCGTAGACGAGCCCGATTGGGATGCCAAGAGCATCACTATGCAAGGGCTCTTTGGGGATTGTTGCTCTGGCAACATTTTCGAGCATGATAAGCGGATGGAGGAGCAGTGGTCAGCAATGCGCCGAAGGACCGAGAATGTGGAAGGAGAACATGACTCTCAACGAACCGCTTCGTCACATCTAAGGACGTCTAGCCCCGTAATGCTGGCCCCTGGCAGCCCGGAGCCCTGCAGCTCCCTACGAGAACCCATGCCTAATACTAGAGAACAGCCCAGTGAAGTACCACAAGAACCGGGGCCTGGATCGCAGCACACTCCAACGGTGCCAAGTAGACATGGCGACGAACCACCTTCGTCATCATTGGGCTACAAACGCGACCACGATAGCTTTATGGACGAGCAAGAGACAGCCAAGGAAGAAGTCGAAGAAGACGTGCATTTCCGCCTGCCGGAGGACTCCCAGAACTCGGCGGTTTCCGACAACCAAGCGTACAACGACATTATCAGGACGAGGGCGTTCGAGACAGCGCGGTCCAACCTGCTGGGAGAGACGTGGGGGGAGGAGGGCATGGGCCTGATATCGACGACGGACCACCATAGCGTGCTAGACGCGGAGCTGGGCGGATCGTGAATTGCTACTGCATTATCATACGAAAGGAACTGCGTGTGTGTGTGTGTGTGTGTGTGTGTGTGGTTTTTATACCGGGGACCTAATATGTGTAGGAAAGAGTGTATACAAATAACGGGATTAGCGGGTATCTAGTCACGAACTTGGACGATAATAGGAAAGGTAGATAGATACCAAAGGATTATAATCACCAGCAGTGGGGGGGTAGGGGGGGGGGGTGGTGTCAATCGTAAATGCATTTCATTCATTCATTCATCCGTCCAAAACAGAGGGCGTTCTTATAGATAGATCTATCTAGAGCCCCAGCCCCCACCCATGTTTCGCCCACCAAGCACCGTGCTTCTTCCTCCTTACCGAAGCATCCTCCTCCTCCTCACCAGATCGCCGCGAGGCCCTCCTCCCGCCGCCGCACGCGCACGCGCACTACGCGAGCTTCTTCTCGACCTTGACGAGGAGGACGGCCGCGGCGGCGAGGGAGCCGCGGCGGTCGAGCAGGTGGACGAAGCGGTAGCCGGTGCGCAGGCGGTCGAGGCGGACGCAGGCCCAGGCGGCGAGGTCGTCGCGGCCGATCTCGTCGTCCTTGACGGCGAAGGTGACGAAGGCGAGCCCCGCCACCACGCCGCTGACCCACGCGAACGACAGCACCTCGCCGCCGAAGTCCGGGTCCGTCGTGCCCCGCCGCGGCCGCGTCTTGGCCTTGTACTCGCCCTCCTTGGCCTTGCCGCCGCCGGCCCCGCCGCTGCTGCCTACCGCCGCCGCCATACCAGCGGAGGACTTGCCGTTGCCCACCTGCGCCAGGTGCGACCCGGGTGCCTCCGTGTGCAGCTCCACCTTCACGTACGGCCGGAACCCGCTCGCCTTGTCGTCCGCCTCGGGTAAAGGTAGGTTCTGCGCCGCCAGCACCGTGATCTTGAGGTCGAGCGTCTGGTGCGTGATCGGCGGGTCCGCGAGGGGCGCCATCACGACCTGCTGCTGCTGGTGTTGTTGTTGTTGTTGTTCGCCTGCGGCTGCTGCTGCTCCTGTTTCACCTTCCGAGGATGGGGAAGTAGTAGTGGTAGTAGTGGTAGTGGTGGTGCCGAGGGCCTTGCGGCCGCGGTAGCCCTCGGGCTTGAGCACGTAGCCGCCGGTGCCGGCGAACATGCCCTCGTTGAGCATCATGCCCTCGTCCCACTTCTGCCAGTTGAGGGCGACGATCTGGATGCCCTTGCGCCAGAAGGCGGGCGGGTCGAGGTTGGAGGAGCCGATGCGCATGCCCGACGGGTAGGTGCGCATGAGGTAGTGGCGGTTGTGCTCGAACAGGCGCGCCGCCTCGGCCGCGTGCACGTCGGCCACCCCGCCCTCCGACAGCGAGAAGATGTGCGTCGGCATGCGCGCCTCGGGCTGCGACAGCGACTTGAACGACACACCCCGCGTGTACACCCCGAACGCCGACAGCGCCTGGATGATCTTGGACGCCTTCTGCACCTTCTGCCCGGTTGTCGTGGTGGCCGTTGTTGATCCGGTGGTCTTGGCCTCCGGCGGCAGACGGTCCCCGGCCTCATCATCGAGGCCGGACACAGCGCCCGTGGCGTGGGGCGGCGCGTACTTGACCTTGACGAGGATCCGGCGGCGCAGCTCCCCCGGGGACGGCAGCATGCTCGGGTCGGCGCCCTCGGGGGGCGGCGGGACAAGCAGGTCGCCCCAGACCTCGCGCATGATGCGGCACATGGCCTCCTGCTGCTGCTGGCTGCAGTGGACCTCGAGGCTGACGATGAGCGGCAGGTCCGAGACGACGAAGGCGCTATCGCGGATCGCCTCGCACACGGCGCGGAACGAGATCTCCTTCGTCAGCGTGTACCCGTGCAGCACGCGCGGCTCGACGGCGACCGCCTGCGGGCTGGACGGCTTCCTCGGCGGTGCTGCCGTTCCCGCGGCATCACCACTCGCACCGCTGCCGCTCCGCGCCTTGACCGACCCGGCCTCCGCCTCCTTGTCCCCCGCACTCTTGCTCTTCGTTAGTTTCCGCCCCAGTGACGTCCTCCCCAGACGACTTGTCAGGGATCCCGGCAGCTTTGACGCGAGCCTCTCCTTGCGGCTGGCCTTGCGGACGGCGAGCTTCTCGCGGACCTCCTCGTCCGATGAGTCTTCCTCCTCTTCGTCACTATCAGAGGACTCGGAGTCGGTGTCGTCGCCGTCCCAGACGTCGATCTCGACGCAGCGGCAGCCGCGCAGGAGGACGTTGCGGTAGGCGTCGGCGTCCGAGTCCGAGTTGAGCTGGTTGCCCGTCAGGTAGGTGTTGTGGCTCGAGCTGATGTAGTAGCTGGCCAGCGGCCAGCCCAGGTCCGGGTCGCGCGGTGGCGGCGCCAGCACGTTGGCCGCCGCCGACGTCATGTAGCGCAGGAAGCCGGCGAAGTCGAGCTCGTCGCGCGTGACCACGTCGTGCGAGGCCGCGTCGGTCACCGCGTCCGCCTGCACCGTGTGCAGGAAGTGCACGATCTGGTCCTTGTTCCATTTGCCGCTGCCGCTGCTGCTAAAACCGGGGCCGGACCCTCCTCTACTCCCTCCTCCTCCTCCTCGTAGTTGTTCGGCGAAGATCTGTTTTAGGTACGGCAGCACCGAGAAGTTGATTTCGCTGATGGTGCGGTCCTCGCGCGCGGGCTGGCCGCCTCCCGCCTGGAAGACCGACTCAGAGGGTGGGAGGGGTTTTGTTTCGGCCATTTGTTTCACGGTGGTTCAGTCTTTCTTTGTTTATCTCTCCGTTTCTCTGTTTCTCTACCTAGTACCCAGTACTGTGGGATGTGGATAGCCAATAGCAATAGCACTGCTTGTTTCCTTGGAGTGAGAGATAGGCGATAGATGGAGGAAACAAGGGAAACAGCAAGTCAGCCAGCTACCGGTACCTGGGGCTATATTTGAGCAAGCGCGATCATAGGAGCGAAGTGTCGCGAAGAGATTTCAGGGCCGTCAAAGAGTGTCGCGAGCCGGCGATGGGCGATGAGCTGGAGTGACACGAGCCCAAATACAGTCACTGCAGCCCAGCTGTGACGTCTCGAATAATATGAGCGGCGAATGGTGAATCGTGCCGTCTTTCAGAGCCGCCTCCACCGCGTCAAATGGAATGGAGTCGTCCCAGCCAGCCCAGCCAGCCAGCCCGCCAAGGCACTGCACGGTCAGGTCAGGGCTGCCCAGGCCCAGATCAGTACAGAGGTCCACTAATTCTGCTGTCTAGGCGAGATCCAGGCCACTGAGGACGACGAATTATGAAACGCTGCCAGCAGCAGGTTTTGGAGCCTCTCTCTCCCTCTCTCCCTGATTCTTTCATTTTGAGATGGTCATTGCGTCACCCAAGAAAACGGGCAACGAATAATACGTACAAGGTACGAGAACGAGAGGTACGCGTTGGCAGTGGCAGCAGGAGGGGGACCTAGTGAGCCGATCGGACGAGCGCGTCCACTATCGTGCTAACCCCGCAGTGGAGGTGGGATGGATTGATATGGGCAGATAAGTAGATGCATCTACTGAGGCTATGCAACAAGAAGCTTCAGTTTCATATGAAGTAGTACCTAGTTAGGTAGGTTTACCTCCATCCCCACCGGGCAGGTAGCTCCATTACCTAGGTAAACCACTGTAAGTACGAAGGTCGTGACCAAAAGCAATGATCACGAGAAACCAGGGGTTGAAGTGTAGACAAAGGGGCCACACGGTCTAGGTGCTCTAAGACGATAGTAGGAGTGCATTAGTTAGAACATAGGGAGTTAGGCGCTAGATTACAGTGGACGATATGCTACCTAAGTATATTTCCTCCAATTTCAGGGCGCCTGGAGCGTATGGCCTTTACCATCCACACTATGGATCTCTGCTTGCTGAAGGCCATTACTTTTGGTCGAGACCATCGCTAGGTGCTCAGCTAGTTATTCGGCTTAGGCCAATCTACCGGTCTAATACCTTAGGTAAAGCAGTTCGTTGCCTCTAGTTTTGAGCGTACATGGCAGATGTACAGATAGGTACTCGTATAAGACATGTCGAGGATAACGATTAAAATTTAGTGACTGATTTCAGCCGTCATCAATATCTACAGCAGCGAGCAAGACGCCCCCAGGCTGTTGTGCGCGAATGTCGTCAGGAACGTTACGTCACTCCGGGAAGTTCTATAATAGGCCTTTGGGTAGGTAAAGAGACACTGGTCGATGGTCATCATTTCCCCCCTCCAACCTTGCCTAGAACGAAAACTACATAGGTAAGGAACACACACAACCCAAACTTCACAGAAATGGAAAACAATCTTTAGGTAATTGACAATCCTCAAGAGTGGCAAGCAGTGTGGGTGTTTTACCACAGACGCAATGGGCCAAGAATTTCGTAGCTGGATGCCAAGACATATATACACAAAGAACCCTAAATAATGTTTTTTATTATTCTACGTACAAGAGGCTTGTTCTCGTTGATTATGGCAGCAGGTCTTCAGAAGCTTTGTCCCGAGTGTCTTAATAGTAGAATTGGGGTTGAGAAGCGCTTACCATTCCGATAGTTTGGAAGCATAATGCTATAGACATGAGACAGAGTTAGCTAGCGATCATATGCTATTAAACTTAATCATTCCAGGCTATAAAACTCTTGGGTTGGTAACTGCAGTTTAATTTTCTTCGTCGGGTTCACTACCAGTCTCCCGTACCTATTACCAACTCTCTCTCACTTTCATTTCACCAGGAACTGATTCACCATATGGGCACAACAAGGAGCCTGCGGAACAATGACTGTACCGTAACGCGCGTTCTCAGTCAATGAACAAGGCAATTGTTGACTGGCCACGGCCTTCACATGTCAACAATTAACAACGCTATTGTTTCGCAGACTGTGATAAATCTACACATTTTATCTCAGCTACCGGTAGCTGCAGACCACAATATCCACATCCCATACTCGTGCAGTAACCCATACTGCACCATCACCTTGACACCACTTTACCATCAATCCCTTCCTGAAAATCCTGTCAACTACAGTACGCAATCAATCCTCAGCATTGCCTGTTAGTATATACACTCATTTCTAACTGACGACAAGATGAGCTCTCTACGAGAAGCCGTGATGCGGCTGAGGCTCAGGGAACGGATGTGGGACTTGGCCAACATCCAGAGGAAGATACCCCGCGACATCGACGTGTTCAGCTACGGCGGGTTCCAGGCAAGAGTCCGTTACACCGAGACGCGACAGACCTACCTCGACGCGCTCAAGATAACCAAGACACAACTGCGCGAAGCGATGATGGCCGACGAGTTACAAGGCTCGACAGACGACGACGTGGAAGAGATAATGTCTCGAATCACGCCGAGAGTCCTCACGAGGGAAGACCTGGAGCCATACATGGAGGAGGGCCGCCTCGACGACGACGACGTCGACTGTATCATCGATGGCGAATTCACGAGCATCGACGAATACGAGGAATACCTTGCCAAGGCCATCCTGGAGCAAACATCGGGGAGCTCTGAGACCACGGATCAGACGGAAGACCTCGCCCACTACGACGAATACGGCGTGTACACCGGAGACGGCAGAGAATCGCCCGACTCGGAGTCTTCTGAGGAATTTGTGGAGCTTCCACCGCCTGAGACATCTAACTGGGCTGACGACCCGGAGGTTGAGGAGGCCTGGGACGGCTTGGCGAAGGGTGAGGCGGCTGCTGCAGACACGCCGGAGGACCAAGATCCCGATCTAACGCCGGAGCCAGAGTCAAAGCAGGTCAAATCTCAGGAAGAGGGAAGCTCGGAATGTCCGACAACACAAGACGCCGAACTGTCGGAGTCTACGAAGACACTACAAGATGCCCCAGGTGCCGAGGATGCCAATGAAAAATGGGAGCATATCGAACATGCACACACCGAACACCAAGGCTTCTCCGACTTCTCTACTTCGGACGAAGATGAAGACGAGGAGAAAGGCGGCCCCGACGAGAGCAACACCGAGGTCAAAGTCCTCGAAGACGCCATGGAGGACGTGAATGTGAACGACATGTCGGAGGAGGAGGAGCAGGAGCTGGAGGACAAGCTGGTGGATACCTGGATCGAGAGCCGGGGGATGTGGTTCTGGCAGTTCGAGGTCGTCTTCGCCGCGTGCCTGGCCAAACATAGGCTGAGGGAGCAGTTCCGGGAGGCGCGGAAGGTGTACAGGGTCGACCCCTGGGCCGAGCACGCCGTGGAGGATAGGGAGGTTCTGGATTTCATGCGATAGGGGAGAGACATCGCTTGGCCACAGGGCAAAAGAAGCCTGTAATTATAGATAGATACCCACTTGCGTTTGATGACGGGGAAAAAGGAGTTCATACAGATACCCACTTTCCATATTTGAGGCACAATACATCCAACTATACCAATCAAACCAGCGCGTAATTTTGCATGACTTATCATTACATTTGTTCACCCTCTACCTTTCGTATCTAACTCCCCAACCCCGTAGACGATGTACCTAGGTAGTTTGCTTTTCAGCCCTATATCTGTCACGGGCGAGTGAGACGAACCGGCTACTCTGACTGTGTATATGGATAATCTGACTGTGTTCCACAACAGTATAAATGACTACTAACTGGAAGTATTTTATCTAACAACCTAATTTTACGTCAGCGACATTTGTTTCGTGACAGGCTTTTGAAACGCTGGCAGCAGATATAAGAAAAAAAATAAAAAGGTTAGCGAAGCCGTAAGGTCGATAGCGAAATTGAGGTCGGCAGCGAGGCTTCCCGCGCTGTTTTCAGATAGGGCTGATACTTTTTGGTATATATAAATTATATTATCATAATGATATCTTTATTATTAACTAATTAATCACTTAACCTTGCTGGGACACAGTCAGATTATCCATCTACACAGTCAGAATATCCGTTTCGGAGTGAGAGGGCGACGGCACATAATGGGGACCCTGTAACTCGTAATAGCTGCGACGACTATCTGACGAGGCTATTAATGTCTGTCTGAGTCTATGGGGGAAATATTCGTGGTGTGTGCGTGTGTGTTTGTGTGAGGGCGAGGGGGTTCCAGGTGGCGGGACGTGGTAGATAGGTGCCATGCGGGGTAGTCCCTTCTGTCATGACAAGATCTCGACTATTTCGTGACCCTCGGCCTTATGGTCGACAGCTTATGCGGCCGCCCGAAACTTGTTTAGACTCTATGTCTTTCAGCTGGATGTGGTAGCTAAGATCCGCTGAAATCAGGTCATCAAACGTGGCGAAGGGGGTCTCTCCGACCCTCGAACCCCGCGCCTCTGAGCGGTAGATGTTGTGAACGAACTTACGTAGCCTTGAGAAGCTCGTGTCGTTCGGTGGGGATGGAAGCCGTGGCGTCACTCCATTATCTGTCGTAAGGTTTGAAGTACTCTCGCCCGCGCTATGATGAGGGCTGCGCCGTTCCCTGATCCAGGAGCCTACGGACCTGCTCAGGTTCGTGAAGCGGCCCACAAACAACACGAACACGACTGGCATCGAAAGGCAAAGAAGGCCAACATTGAGCTCCACAAGACTATTATGATAGGAATTAGCATTGATCCATAATGTATGCGGCTGATCTTGTTGCCGTTGAGGCCAATCCACGAGTAGAAAAATACGCAGCTCACCAAGTAGCATATACGGGCACTATGGTCCACGTGAAATCAGCTGGATCGAAGACCTTTTTGTCTGAGCGGATGATCAGGTTGGTCAAGCCAGCACCAGCCGCGCTACATAGGGAAGTTAGCATATTCTCTCCTGAATGAAGGAGTTTACCCACAACAAGCCCGTAAGGAAGATAAAGCTAATCCCTATCTTCCTGCTTTTCGAAAGACCCAATTTCGGCACCCGATGGAGCGGGATAAATAGGATATAAAAGTCCGTGACGACGTTCACATAGGCCGCCGCGGTGATCAGAGGTACCGCTATGCGACCGCAACGGGGCTAGCCAGTTACCGTGTTCGCTTGGCAAGGGGGCGCATGCCACGAGGTCGATAACAACGAAGATGACGCAGAAGGTGACTATCACAACCATGCCGGCCCACACCATGTATCGAACATAGGCTATGGGGTTGAATAGCCGAAAATAAAAAACGAGAAACGCCACCTTAACTATGGTATTGCTGATGCGAATGAGGACCGAGTCGGCCAAAGAGCCCTGCACTCGCGCTTAGTTAATCGTAGAACTTTAATTTGTGAGATAGGAGTCTCGCCACCTTCAAGAACTCGGCATAGTGTGATAGGGGGACATCCCACAGGTGAATTCCTAGTATGCCGCCGCCCGGGTTGAAGAGGACTGTAGATTATCGTCTTAGTAAAGCAGAGTCCAGTTATAGGCGGCAGTGTCATAGACGCGAAAACGCACGTTTGAGTATGAGGGCAGAGTATGACAACGTAAGAACCTGAACCAGCCAATCTATCAACACAATTGTCAATCTGTAGTCAAGGTAAGTCTTACTGTTGCAACAATACAGAGCCCTGTTAGACTGAGTTAGCCCTGAAAATCATCACGAATACGGGTAAAAGAGCCTACAGTCATCAGCACCGAATGAACGCGTGATCTTCAGTCGGGAGTAGATACGGAGAGACCCCAGTAGAACGATAAGAGCGGACAGAACAGAAATGAGGATGATTAACTGGTAGCATCTAGACTCGGGGTTGGTGAAGTTAGACGCGTGGCCCGGAGGCGGTGGCCTCACTGGAGTGCTATCCAGGTATCCAGGATCCATGCTGGGGGAGATGTGCGACGAGCAATCAGCACTTAATTCGAGCGTGGAAAGATCGGGTTGAGATTAAGAGCCTGGATTGGCGTGACCAAGGAGTACGAACGGGCTTCTACTTTATAGGGGGGGCACCATGTCATTTACCCAAGCTGTCGAGATATGCTAGGTAAGACTAAACCAAAGCTGCAAGCCACTCCCGCAACCTTCTTGGGCAAACCCGGGGACGCATCATCAACAGCGGTTATCAGAATGTAAGGGATGCGGCACGGAAGAGCCCGCACGAGGATACCGCTGGCAGTTCTTATTACTTGCAGATTCTTTGCTGCGCTCTCCCGCTGTTGTCCGGGAGCCTTGTTATGGTTATCGTATCCCATTGGACCGGGCGGTAGGACTAGCCGCGGGGAAGGAAGAGGGGGAGGAGGGTGTTTGCTTGACATAGGCAGCATAACAAGTCCCTTACAGCCTTCGATTACTCGGAGCGTGTGCCAGGTTGGGAAACCGGGTTTCATTGCTACAGCAGCCTGTAAGAGATTATCCTCATTTACAGCTCATTGGCCGGAGTTTCTTATCTTGTGTGGTACAAAGAGCAATGCTGATTATACATGGTATTGGAGAGTTTGCTTGAACAGTTTATTCTTCAGACTTGGCGCCGGTTTCCAGGGATTCTGTATCGAAAGAGTATAAGCCCTTGGGAAACACACCTATCACTGGACTTGAGTAGAACGCAGCATAGAGGGCCTGAGACGCTAACTTGTGCGTATTTCACCACAGCGCGTTGGGGATGAGCATTACCACGCCATTTAGATATCAGGACGCGGACAGACCAAGAAGCGTGGCGCTAAAGGCCGGCCGTCATCGTGCCCGGGCCGACCTCCAATATACAGACGTTGTTCAACACGGGGTCACGGTCCTTCCGGCGTTGGAGTTGGTGGATCATCATGGCGGAAAAGAGCTTGACCCCGCCGTGGCAACGGAACCCGCTGCGCCACCATGACGGGTCTCCTTACGCAAGGCTCTAGGTTCCCCTTGCTATCGCTTCAGGCTGGTTTGGTCCTGCATGAAGGACTTGCACCTTTCGTCTGCGAATATGCCGGTCTCACATTTCGTTTGTCTTAAGGACTAGCACATAAGAGCTTCACATCAGTTCAAACGGGACGTATGTGAATACAAAGAGAAACAACACCCGCGGGGCTGGCTCCTAAATAAAACTACCCGCAGTTTCTCAAAAGTTATTTTTAATGTATTAGGCGATACCGTATCACGAAGATCCAACCACATATCAATTTTTACGAGTTTCACAACTTTGATCTATGCTTAAGCTTCATCATCTACATACGTCTGTTAAAGTAAACAAGGCACTTGTATAGTCAGTCGTTGCTGAAAGATACAATTCACGAAGACCAAACAGATACTAGAAACTGGTGTGTGTGATATGTCTATTCGTGAAGGAGTGCTAACGATATGCCAAAACGACCCGTAGCCCACTGTGAAATCCACAAGGCCCATTCCCAATGAATTGTTTAAACATTAGAATTAAAACAGGAATTCGCTCCATAGCCGTCGTCCCAAGTCATGAAAAGAGCAGTAAAGACCACTGCCGACATGATGATGATGATGATGATGATGATGCTGCATCTACTGCAGGACGGTGGGGGCCCAGCTCAGGTCGGGGGTGACGACGGCGCCGTCGGCGAGCTGCTTGTCGGTGTAGGCGGGCCAGGTGATGAGCTTCTTGCCGAAGTCGACGACGCTGAGGGTGGTGAAGCCGTTGCCCTCGCCGAACTGGCCGCTCCAGCCCGTGCTGACCGTGTAGTCGCCGCACCTGTTGCCCTCGGACCCGGCCCGGCTGGCCGGCGCGCCCTTGACCACGAAGCTGCACGGCGTCGCGGGCGCCAGGTGCGTGTTGATGCCGAAGCTCCACGTGCAGCTCGTGTCGGCCGCGTCGCACACCCGCTTCGCGCCCTCGATCGTCCACTCGGGCGCCGCGGCCATGGCCGACTTGGCCTCGGGGGTCGGCGCCGCGAGCGCGGTGGCCGAGAGGATGGCGGCGAGGATGGTGCTGGTGAACTGCATTTTGATGGATTGGCTGATTTGATTAATATTAAGAATAAGATCTTAGAGTAGGGAGGTAGTATGTGATGATGATGAGGTAGCTGAGATGTTGAGATGATGTGATGAGATGGGATGATGATAAACGGACTGTCTGGAGGAGACCAACGGTTTATATATTCACAAGTCCTGCCATTCATCAGTCAGCAGTGATCGTGATCTTTCCGCCGTGTGGTCATCGCATGAACAGACTACGAGCTGGGCCGACCTCGATGATGCTATTACGGGCGCCAGCCCTACCATTGTCGACATCGTCATTCGTATTGACACGGTCGACCCTTGCATCAGCCATCTCAGCCCCCTCCCGCGGCCCCTCACCAGATCGAATCTCGCAACGGTCTCCAGCATCGACAGCGGACGAGACAGGGCTTCTGGGGCTTGGAGTTCGTATTCGAGGTCTCAGGACTCCCTGTGCCGGCTGGTCGGCTGGCTGGTAGGTAAGCTAGATAGGCTAACAAGTGGCGAGATCTAGGGACTCCGCAGGCCCCGGCCGATTGCGATCGCCTGGATGCGGAAATGATCTTCCCCCTAATAGCCTCAAGGGCGGCCCAGTCCTACGGCAGCTCTGCCGTTTTGGTCTTTAGCGCTCGATTTACGGTTATTCTAGAACTCGCGCCCCCGTGGGTTCTGAACAAGCGGTATGGCCCGTCGAAGCCGTTGCCTACGTCAAAAACGTCATGCGAATCTCGGAGTTTTTCCGTTCGTCACGATCTACAACTACCTCGAACACGCCCAGGTACGATGAGGGATGCGGTATACCTAGACAGCTTCTCTCGTTCTGCAGAACTAGGAACTGTCTGTATTCATAGAGTGTACTTCTTGCTACCAGACCTAGTGCTTCCGGGTCTCGGCCCTGATGTCAATAATGCCATCTCTAATGCACGAGACCTGCTGACTTGCGTCGGGATCGTGAGCTACAGGTGCATAACCTCGTAACCGGCTGTGGAGAAACGTGGTGTTAACCATGTAACGTGGTAGCAGGGTACTGGGCTTCAACCCCACATCGATCTATTTCTGGCTCCACCATCACGAGCACACGCCTTCGCTTATGCCAACACGAGTGGGCAGTCTAGACAGTCAGCTTGCCGGCTGCCTGCTTGGAGATTCAAGACAGCGACCTCATATTAAAGGGTGTCTTGAGTCAAATTACGGGGTTTTAACTGGTTGTGTGTTTGGGGTCAGCTGAACCGTCTACCTATTGAGAGCGTAGTCAACAGGTAGATATCATCAAAGGTGAAATCCCAATATACGATACGATGCAATGTGTTTCGTTTATGGAAGCCAAAGGATGTAATCAACTTATCCCCTATTAATTAATTCAGACGTGGCTCAACGGTTCACCGCTGGTTTGAACGAAGGACGAGTTCATAGCTACCTTCACCATGAGACAAACTAGCTCAACCGACAGACATCATCGATCGACAAATTGCAACATTCGTTACAACAACATTAGACCCATAAAAGCGATCTCTATCGATAGACTGGAACCCCAACAGGTTTCCTTTCTCCTCCAACCCTAAGTCGTAAATCGTCCCTTTAGATATTATCACTCACAGGGGGCTCTTAGTCACTAGGTAGGCACTATTCGAGTAAAGGGCAACTATCACACAGTGAATATAAGCACGGGTTACATTAGAGTTGTAGCATTGCACGTTTATCATACTCTCAACCATTCGCCAGCTATTAGCAAAGTAAATCAGACCACAGTGTTTTGTCGAACAGAGGACTGGATCGGTAAATGTTCCTCTGGTTTCGGGGAAATCCTAAGTACTCCACCTAGGCCGGAGGAGCCGGAAAACAATGGGAAGCAGACGGAACACCAACTTTCCACCGGGTATCCTCTGTTGTCAGTCATGTCTTGCTTTGGCGTGAAGAGCTAGGCCGGTGCGATGTTGCTTATTGCTTGGTGCCCCGACAGCTGTACGAGTTGCCTTATAGCTCCATAGTCACCAAGTCAGCGCTAGCACAGCTGATGTATGCGCCCCGCCCCAGCTGAGACAGCCAAAAATGTCAACTATGTGTCTAGTTACGTATCAATACGCCAAGGATATGCACCCCGCTCCTACACCTGGCGCTCATCGACGCGATATTCAGCCGGCTAGACACTCCTAACATTGTTTGATCAATTTTGTGCAGAAGAAGCCTAAGAAGTGTGTTCAGAATGTGTCATTCGTAGTGATAAAGCTGTTCAGGATAAAGACGAACTATCGTGGCTCCTCGGTCGACTTGGTATGGGGTGAACATTATGAGCAGGTATGGCTGCGAAGAAACACCGCATCCGATCCTCTTGGTCCAGCTTAGCGCGCATCCTACACAAAATTTAGCTATAGCCCAGCTGATTAGCTAGGCGTGGCATTGCATTTTCCGGTTGACGAGGCGGGCGGACGAAGCTTCATGTAGATAGGTGGCGCCACGGGGTTCCTACTACCATACCAATATCAACGGCGCCCTGATGCTGGATGACACGTGGTCGACAGCGAATCCTGTCCCGCCTAAACGATCCGCCCGCGCCCGTAATGCGGTGTTTGCGAGTATCGGTCTTCTCACTGCAACTGGGATCTCCAGTAGGTCGTCGACAATTATTAGGCTCCTCGAGTATCATGGTGTTTCCCAAAGGCCACGCCGCCCGCCCAGTCGTTGACAATCCCGACAGTCCCCTAGCTTCTCTCAACATAGGCACGTGGCAGAGTGCAAGAATTGGACGCCCACAGCCTTTTGAGTATCGGTTGATTTAGGTACTTTCTGATCAATGCGCGCGAGCAGATAGACGTGTGCGGCAACTTAGCCAATGGGATTGTTCGAGACGATAGCATGATCCCATCATCACCTCCGCCTTCTTGTTGCTTCCATAGCAGGAATTATAGCCGTTCTGACTGGGAAAAATGCAATTGCTAACGTTGTGGTATAACTTCCATACCAGGGCCGAGGACCCTGAGATTGCGCGCTGGTTATCTTGGACCTGAACCTGGCCCCGCGTTCGGTGACATTGCCGTGGTGATTCAGGTAGTGTCGACGAGACGGTCCGTGTTCGATGAGGAAGTGGGAAATTTTGGTCGTCATAATTCAGACGCTCCTGAACATGGCCAAGTGGCTAAAGGCGTACGCTTGGGGAAGAAGGACGTAGGCCTTACCATTGAGTAGCCAGGGGATTAATTACAAGGTCTGGCTGAGAAAGTGCTTCGTATAGATGAGGAAGTAGTTCGATGTATCACGATTTGAAGAAGAATTACTCAATAATCAGCATGTTATAAATGGGTTTCAGGCCCATCTTACATATGTATCCATGATACCTAGGTACTCAATGCGAACCCCAGGGGCTTTATCAGGTGACGACAAGCCACATTAGAACAGGAACTGCCTTAGATCACCGCTCTGTCTCGACTGGGTTTTATAGATAGACGATATCGAACTGGCCAGCCAGGCGAGGTAGCACAACATATAAGTAAGCACTTGACAGATACAGAAGGTTATGACGGAGCTCAAGATACAGCGCGCCAATGATATCTTCTGAGCGGCTGAACTTGCATGCGCCACGCCGTTCATAGCAATTTCGCTGATATGAAACATTCACAGCAGGATTCCTTTCCTTTCCTTTCCTTTCTTTTCTTTGGGTTTTGCTCAGGCTCGTCCCATGCCCCTTTGCCTTAATTCACCGTGGGCAACTATATGGTCATGTTGATTTGGCTCACCGCGATCCTATTGACGCCGATAGTGTCTGGGGCCTCAATCCCACCTCCGACGGGGCCCTACAACGTCGGCGTGAAGAAGCATGCGATTCCTCATTTAAACCGAAGGGATCCGCTGGCACCGGGCAACGTCAGTGCCTCGTTCCTGGCAACGGTCTACTATCCAACCTTGGAGAAGCCAGAGGACAACCATACCCGATATTTGGACCCGGTGACAGCCTCGCTTTACGAAAATGTCTACAACATCACGTCCGGTGTTCTTTTCTCTCTAACATCTTCTCTCGTCCGAGCGGCTCCAGGATTAGGTGACAAGGGGGCATACCCCACGTTGGTATTCGGCCCAGGAGGCGGAGGGCCGCCTGTCGAGTGCTACGCTACTCTCCTGCCAGACTTGGCATCCTACGGATACACCGTCATTGGGCTAGATCATCCGTACGAGCAGCCCTTTGTCCGATATCCCAACGGTACCGGGATCTTCGGCCTGCCCATTAGGTATAATTACTCCTTGTCATTGATACTCTCGCTCTATGAAATGCGTCTCGAAGACACGGCTGCGCTGCTCGACTACCTTCCCGAACTTGCGGAGAAGCTTGCCATCCCCATCAACACGACACATATCGGCGCCTTTGGCCACTCCCTTGGCGGGGCCGCCGCTGCAGGCTCGATGCTGGAGGACAAGCGCATCAGCGCTGCTATCAACCTAGACGGAACGTTCTGGGGTGATCCAGCGGAAAACAGCACAGCAGCGGACGTGAAAGGCCCTGTCTTCCTGTTCGGCGAAGAGGGCCATGGTGGTACAGACGGCGGCGACGCGACCTGGGAGACGTTCCCGCGCTGGCAGTCGGGATATTGGAGAGAAGTTCGGGTCAGCGGCGCGGGACACATGGATTTCAGCGATGTGACCTTCTGGAAGACGATCGCGTTGCTGAATAGCACTTCGTTGGCGTCAATTGATGGGAACAGACAAGTTCAGATAATGAGAACATTCGTCAAGGCTTTCTTTGACTCCTCTCTTCTGGGTCTTCCAGAACCAGTTCTGGACAGGCCGTCATCGGATTGGCCTGAAATTGATTATGGTGGCAGTGGCAATGGGACACAGTGAGCTACTAGTCATACGAAGTTCTGTTTAGAGCCGGATGAATTTGTATACGAAGCGCGGGATCTTAAAGTGGTAGTTTCACTCTTAGCATGAGTTCTGCATGTCTCCTGGAAGCGTTACATAATAAAGCAGAACATCGAGTTCGTAGTTATGTCAGTATGTAACTAACTACGGTCTGGGACGTTAAGTGATCGCTGTGAATCTACCATCATTGCGCTACTATCTAATGAAACTTCTGTAAAGGTAGAAATACAGACAAATATGAACCCGCTGTGAGACATACATATACCTCAACGTGGAGGAAATTTAGCGAAAGTTTCCATCGTAATCGAGTGCGACAGGGGATCAGAATTCAACAATCCTCCGTGATCCGAGAAAGTAAACCCAAACATATCCGCTCGCCCCCTACCTAGCACACACAGCGCTCACATAAGAGAACCCGTCCGTGGCTCCGAACTGCAGGATAAACGCACTCGCCAGCAGAAAACCGGCTAGCGATAGCTCCAAATAGCGAAGGCTGACATGATCACGATCAAATCCCACGCGTTGCTAAACGATTGCAAGATTTCGCAATAAAACCCTCTCCTCGTCCGGTAGTCCCAGCCCATCTTTGCCACGACATCTAACCTATCCGATGTGACAGGCAACTCAGGGTCCGTGAACGGCTGCCGTTGTGCGCCCTGCCCGCGGCCGACCAAGCGCACCAGCTTGTAGTCCTTCCCCGTGATGCTCCCGCCACTGGTCGATCTCTATGCGAACTCCTCGGATTCAGGACCGTTGACAACCGCCTCGAAGGTCCACGCATTCTTGGCGAAGGGGCGATGCGATCGATGAAGCCGGGTTTTGGTATTCTCGATTTTTACTGACCAGGGCCCCGGGGGCGAATGGATGTAACGGTGAACTCCATTATGTGGAAAAAAGCGTCCGTTCCAATCCTCCACGAAGGCGGCCATGACGGGATGGGAGTGGCCCGGTCCAGCGAATAATGTCAGGTTGTTTTTAGGCCCGACCAATTTCACGTAGTAAAATACATTTTTCTTGGTCGTTGCGGACATCTTTCCATTGGAAAACAGTTTATTGTAGGAGAACTCGTTCCACTTGGCAAATACCTCGTCTTGCCGTCCCAGCCGACGATCCGCCCTCGGCCATTGAAGTATGGGGGTATATATGTGGATGCCGGACGCCATCTTTTCGGTGGATTAAAAGAGTAGCTGTTGCGATAGATGTTGGATTGATGTCTTGCTGCCACTCGACTCAAGGTAGATGGACAAGTTGATGTAGGTAGTGTAAACGAATGCTCTATCCTACTCTGTTTTGGATGGAGGAGGAGGGAAAAGGTGATTTTCTCTTCGCAGAGGTTGACAAATAAATATTGAGTTGACAGTTGAGCCTCTCTTCCCCTTTTCCGTTGGTTTGCGGTACGCAGCTTCTTCTGAGATCGCGGGTAAAGCGGTCTTAATGTTGACAGTCGCTGCCTTTAGTAAGGCGGACCTATCCTTTTAGCTTTCAAGATGGTTGGAAGTAATGACCTGATAAACCTCCCGGCTCGCTATTTTGGACGTCATCGCGCTCCATCGCGCTGGCACCGGACCGGGAGAAGCGCCATAAGAGGTCGCAACCAGCAGGTTGTCCATGCCAGAGACGATTACGATTGCCGTCCTCTATCTCGTCCAGTTCAACCGGTTGCGGATATAAGAGGATGTTGCTATGTATGACGGCAATAGCGAGGTTGCTTTGGTGATATAACACCTACCCCATGATGAATAGTAGGTACTGGCCAATCGCTCTTTACATGAGGTCCCATCTCAAATGGCTTTGAAGAAGGCAGACTCACCGTAAACCAAACAATTCCACTGCAGCCGTACAACTCTTGCACACCAGGATCGGGGACCCATGCACTGATCGCAAAACTAACCTTAGTGTCTTCAAATTTGCTCCTACCTATCTTCAACGTAGGCGCTCCCAACCATGTAAACTCTGAGCTTCATATCTTTCAACCATGACGACTAAACAATGCACACTAGTCTCTGTGGTGTTTTCATATGTATGGTGATATTCCTCGAACAATCTTTTTACAGAGTAATGAGGCTCTAAAGGAAGGATTCAGAAGCAGTCTGAAATTTGGTGGTAACGAGTGTGATATTGGGACCCCATTTGGGGGCTTGGCTCAGGGGTAGGCTACCTCTAAAACCATAGGGATGTTGAAACAAATAGCTAACGAAAAAGAATGGGAATAGCCAGAACATACCGAGTCATGTTCTGCTAGAGATACAAGGAACGAAGATAAGTCTCAATATTCGAAGCGACATGCCGACCACAGCACCAACCCAACCCCCGTGAAACAGCCACAACCGGGCACGTCTACACTCCTTCCACAGCCATTTCTGAACAGACCTAGCCGTCTCATGGGTAGTTTTCTTTTACAGCTCACTCGTACCAAAGCGAGAGTATTTTAGAATCCCGTGATTCTCCCAGCGGCTGTCGGCCGTGTCCACAGTCTTCTGGGCAGACGTCTCCTCGATGATAATCTTAGGGGGCGCGCCCCCGGGCTTGATTTCCGGCTCAACAAGGGCGGTGCTAGTGGTTCGCAACGACTCGCCATCGGAGCTAATAGCCTCTGCGAACACCGCAGTCACAGGGCCTTCCGAAATGCGCAGAGAAGTCTCAAAGCTCGCCCGCTCCACCTCGCCTAGGAACTCTTCCGAGCCGTCTTCGGCCCAGGAATAGAACCTCCACGATTTGGTCTCGGTGTCGCCATTCCAGCTGACATACGCAGTGACGCCCTCGCCGCCCCGCAAGGCCACAATGGCGGGCTCCTCGTTGGGGAGACCGGTCCAATTGTACCGGTAGGCGCGGTAGTTCTGCACCCCGAGGCCGAGGAAGCCCGAGTCCATGTACGCGTGGAAGACGGGCGCGCCGTCGGGCAGGAACTCGGTGACGGCGCCCGAGGAGCCCCAGTTGACCAAGACGTTGCCGTTTGGTAGCGTCTGCGTCGAGCCCTGCGACTTGGAGCGCAGGCCGTCGGGCGGCAGGAACGCCTGCACCAGCTCGGCGCGGCCCGACGTCGCGTTGACGCGCACGATCTTGCCGCTGCTCGTCGGCGCCGTGTGCACCTCGGAGCCGCCGCCGTGCTCGGTGCCGTGCGCGCTGTTGTCGTAGAGGCTGACGACCTCGACGTCGCCGTCGCCGTCGCCGTCCTGGCGGCTGACGAACCGCGCGTCGTGCTGGAAGCAGAACGCGGCGTCCGGGGAGACCTCGAAGGTGCTCGCCTTGCCGTGCAGCTTCCAGATGATGCGCCCGTCCGTGCCGTTGATCTTGTGGATGCTGCACGCGTCGCGCGCCGAGATCAGGTAGTTGCCCTCCGCGTCCTTGTCCACGCTGTTGATGTGGAAGTAGTCCCACGCGTCGGAGCTGTTGTAGCCCGAGCCGGCCTGCCCGGGGTTGAGCGGCAGAATCGCCTCTGCGATTGTGTTAGGTGGTTCAGTGTGCATTGAGCAGGTCGACGTACCATCGGGGGAAACATGATCCAGACTTGCCCATTCGAACAGGACCTCGCCGGTGGCGATATCGAGTTCTAGCATACATGTGAGCATCCATATCTTCGCGACCCACCCAACGAGGTCTAGTTACCTTGAAAAATGGCGTTGACGATCCACTGCTGCTCGGGACTCGCGCCCCAGGGGGTCAAGTCATGAGGGACTGGCTGATAGATCTGGATGAGGCCGGTCTCCTCATTGACAATGGTGAATTCATGCTTGTCCACGAGCTTGTGGTTACCGGCTCGGAGTTCTCTGATCGTTTCATAATGGTTGTCCAAGAAAGTGACGTGGCCGTGTCCATGGCCATATCCGGGATTATGGTCACCTTCGAAGCTGAAGAGGATGTCTTCCCCTTTCCATCTCCCGGCTTGGAAGTTGGTTGCCCAGATGCTGTAGTAGCCGTATCCAGACCAGACCAGATCTCCGTTGTCACGGAAGATATACGGTGCTGCTTGCCTGGGACCATGTTGCTCCGTGGGTGTGTCAGGCAGTCCTGCGAATGGAGCGACGAATAGATACCCTTTCTCGACGTCGCTGGTTGCTGGAATGGTGATGTTCAGTCGCGGCGGAGCCAGGTCGGGGCGCGACTTGAACTGCCAGTCTGCAGCAACCAGCTTGGGTAGGATGAGGGCCGCCTCGAGAAAGAACGCAGATTTCATGGCGGCTTCTGATAATATCGACAAGAATATCTGGCAACATGAGAAACTGATTCCATTTTACGAAGGGAAATGAGGGTACATTAACCTTGTTGTACGATATGAGCCCTAGATAACCCCCTTCTGAAAGATTTTCTTTTCACACTGAATGCAGTTTTGATTAGAAAAGCTGCCTTCACTCGTAAGAGGACCTACGCTGTTGAGATAGCCATAGCTTTATAGACTGCTCTACCAAACCCACAATCGCGTCATTCCATGCCATTATTGTTAATATACGTCGATCAGGGCATACCAATGCGTAAGAAGGTCGCTACGTATGTAACTTTATACTGAAATGACATGCTTGTCTATGTTGGGTATGAAGCGGTGCCCTGCATCTGTCACGTCATCATGCCAAGCCAAGACTTGACCAATGAGCACCATTATAATGAGGGGGAATCCGAGAAAAGAGCAATGAAAATGCCGATCGTGAAGCTTAAATGGTTAGTCAGGGACTATGATCGAACACCTCAGAGGTATAATACGCACTTCAACGCACATTAACGGGGGTGACTGGCTAGCCTAGAAGTCGTGGAGGTCGAATAGAGAATGCGATCGAGATTATATGCATCTAGACGATATTTGTACAGAATGTCTCGTACTCGATTTGCAGAATTTTGCTTGAGAGCCACCAACGAATTGTTCGAACTACCTATACTTACACAGACACCTGTGGCATCCTAAATTTGGCCGGTGTTGTGTTGCACCAGTTCTTTGGTTTCTATTTAATCATTTATTATTCGCCAATATTCTCGTCTTTCCTAGTATTTCAAGCAGTTTGAGCGGAAACAGTTCAAAAATCCCCTCCCCAAATGGTCTCCACAACCCCCTTTTCTTCACCTGCGATCAGCGCATCACCGGCAGTTCGCGATGGTGCAGAACCAAGCGCCGGCGAGCACAATACGCCGCAGAGTCGAGATTCCAATGGCGATGACGTCGAAGCAGGAGAAAGTGAGCCCCTGCTCGGCTCTCGCCCGCCGGAGGAGGAGGAGGGCTGGGAGGCGCCCCGGCACTTCGTCTGGATCGAGCTGGCTATCATGGCCAACGTGTTCCTCTACGGCTTCGACGGGACCATCACGGCCGCGACGTACGCCGTGATCAGCTCCGAGTTCGGCGCCACCAACACCGCCTCCTGGCTGACGACGTCGTACCTGATCACGAGCACGGCCTTCCAGCCCCTGTACGGCCGCGTGTCCGACATCTTCGGCCGCCGCGTCTGCTTCTTCATCTCGACCGTCACGTTCGCCCTGGGATGTCTCGGGTGCGGCGTGGCGGACGATATCGTCTTGCTCAATTGCATGCGCGCCCTCGCGGGGTTCGGTGGCGGCGGGCTGATGACCATGGGTAAGCTGCTGTTTGCTAACGATTGGGGTTTACATCTACTAACTATCCCCAGCAACTATCGTCAATTCCGACATGATACCCTTCCGTAAGCGGGGTATGTATCAAGCGATGCAGAACGGCATATTCGGCTTCGGCGCTATCTGCGGTGCATCATTTGGTGGCTCCATTGCGGACACTATCGGATGGCGATGGTGTTTTCTACTAGTAGGTTATCAGGGGCCCCTTTTAGGCGTGCGATTCTAACGACTTCTAGCAAGTCCCCGTTTCGGTAATAGCAATGATTCTTGGTTACCTGGTGATCAAGGATCAATCCAACAGCATTCACGAGCAATCCAGCTTAAGAGAAACGTGGCAAAAAGTCGATTTCTCAGGGGCTCTCCTCCTGGTCGTGGCCATCTCCGTCCAGCTTGTGGGGTTGAGCTTAGGTGGCAACGAACTTCCGTGGAGTAGCCCATGGGTCATAATAGCCCTCATTGGGAGTGTGATACTCCTTGGGCTCTTCCTCTTGGTTGAGGCTAGGACTACCGCGATCCCGGTCATCCCTCTCCGTATGCTGAACAGCCGACTTCCTATTGTCGTTCAGTTGGCGAACGTCTGTGTCGGTCTTTCTGCCTACGCAGTAAGTCGCCCCTATAGACATCCAATACGTAAGCTGACTTTGGAAGTACCTTTTCATACTTCCCCTATTCTTCCAAGTTGTACTCCTCGATTCAGCGACCACCGCGGGAGCGCGTCTCGCCATTCCTTCGCTGGCAACACCGATTGGTGGATTGATTGCGGGAATCGTTATGTCGCGATGGGGCAGGCTTATTGCCCTCGTCCGTACCGGTGCCATTCTCATGGCTATTGGAAACGCTTTGGTAACGTCTTTAGGGTTTGTAGATGCTAACTGGAAATATTATGTCTACATATTCCCAGCGAACCTCGGCCAAGGTATCGTGTACCCTGGCATACTGTTCACCTCCCTGGCTACATTCGAACACGCGGGTTAGTTTTATTGCCTTAGAGTATGTGGGCCTGATGACACTTTTACTGACGGTAAACCAGATCACGCTGTGACTGCATCAACCGTTTATCTCATCAGGTCCCTCGGAACTGTCTGGGGTGTGTCGATCACCTCTGCAATCGTTCAAACTACGCTTAGCGTCCAACTTCCTGACGCTTTGGGTGATGTACCTGATAAATGGAGAGTATGACCCTTTCTATCTTGAGACCATCTTTCTATATCTTTATCATTTGCGGAAATGCTGATCTTTCAACTCTACCCAGGGTGTTGACGCCATTCGACATTCGGTTGAAGCACTGAAGGAGCTTCCCCCTGATATTCAGCTCAAAGCACGCATGGTCTACTATAATGGATTGAGATACTCGTTCGCCGCGTCAACGGCTTTTGCGGTTGTTGCTATCTGTTCAGCAATATTTGCTAATGGGAAGGGCTTGCGTGAAACGAGCCGCTAGACTGTCGTACTTCGCTTTGGCAGAGCAGCGACGGACTATTAACTTGGTATAACCAGTGTAGTTCATTTCTACTAGGTGGCGAGCATGTTACTTATGAAAGCTATTTGTATATTGGCAGGCCGTTATAATGATGGATATCAGAGCCCTGGGGTTGTTTCTAAGTTATGGATGGCGCGGCTATGAACTTTCCGTCATGGGAAAGCCATCGAAAGCTCGGAGATTAAAATGCAGCTATTGTGCACATTGTTTCACAACTATGAATTTGTTTCTGGACAAAGAACCCGGTAGAAGCGGTCAATATGGATAGGCCCGGATGATACGAGTCTGACAAGGAGAAGAGCTGAGGTAACTCTCTTCACCCCTACTGAATCCATAATATGCCATGGAACTCGATGTTGGGCATGGCGATGAAACTTGCGGTGCAGGATGCTTGCACTTTCCACCGCCAGTCTTGAATGAGATGCGCCTTACAGCTACATGTCTTAGGGGGAGACCGATTATTCCTTTATGGATGGTCGAGACATGTACACCTTCACGGCCAGGTTTAAATTCTAAAGAGGCCGATTTTGTCAAGATATGTTTCGGACTGCAGAAACCATGTATCGTCTATCCGATCCCCACAAAGGGTTACCATGCATTCTAACAGTTGCTATGTTCCTGAAACGCCACCGCGCTCTACCGCTATCAACTGCTTTGTCTCAATGACAATAATGACCATAGTCTTTTGGGTGCTTTTATAGGCATTGAATATAGTAGCACGGAAGGCATAAAAAGCATATAAGTACTAAGTAGTCAAACTAATCACGCCGCTTCCCCGGAGCTAAGTCCTGATATACCAGCCTTCAAGCCTATAGTGCAATATTCCGTTTAGAGTCACCAGCAAGCCCCGAGCCGTCATCCAATATGAACGTTTCCTCCCACCCAGACCACTCGGATATCAGTGAGGAGGAGCGCAGACGCTGCAAGAGATGGTCGGTCAAGATCGATATTCAGGACGGCGGCTACCAGGGCTCTGGTAAAACACCAGATTCACCGGAGACTCCGCGCAGCGGTTCCTTATGCCAACCTCGGCTTCGTGTAAGAGCCTCATCCGAGGCAGAGCGGCGAGAAAGGCCAGTGTCGATAAGTTCGACCGCCGCCGTGGTCGGTACTGGTACCCGTCACCCCTTTGAACCGCTCCACGAGCCCTTTCAGTATAAAGACTATAAAAGCCAGCCGTTCCAGTATAAACGAGGTCGAGTAGAGATTGACGACTTCGGCCTCGACGCTTATTTCAATGCGGGACCCCCTTACGCACCGCCCCCTCATGCGCCTGCTCCTCCTGCACGCTATCATCACGCACCTCCCCGGCCTGCCAATGCGGGTCAGGCGCATGATTACACAGAGGACCCGGAAGACCTCGCAGCCCGCCTCGTCAAAGCAATGAACCTGAACGGCCACGCCCACCCGCACAACAAAGCCCACGTTCCCGGCACGCCGGCAGGCTCTTCCAGCAGAGCGACCTCTTCGAGCAGTACGCAAACCGACCAATCGGTAAAGACCCCGCCCTCATCGGCGGCTACGTCTCCGCCGCCGGCGACGCCGACGTCCGGCTGCCAGCACGTGGACGACCCGAGGTACAACTACGGGTACATGGACGGCTACAAGCACGCACATGGGCAGCAGCAGCAGCAGCAGCAGCAGGCGCGCGCGCCGCAGCCGCAGCCGCAGGTTGTCTACGAGATCCACCACCATCGCTCCGCCTCTAAGTCCCATCACGGTTCCTCCCGGGAACACCACGGCGAGCACCGTGAGCATCGACGACACCGTGAACACCGTGAACACCGTGAACACCGTGAACACCGTGAGCACCGTGAGCATCGCGAACATCGGGAGCACCGCCACGGCCGCCGTCGCCATCGCTCACCATCGCCGCCGCGCAACAACCGAGAGACTCGAAGGCCCTAGTCATGCCTCGAAGTTCTCATTGGTCTGTAAGGGTGCTACGGTAACCCCTGGGCGCATCGCTCTTGGCACATGTGCCTATGCCGCGGTCAATCCAGCTGTAAGTCAATCCTGGTGACAGTCCGAACCGGGAGAGGAAGGTCTGAAGGAAACGATACGGAGAAAGAGGAGGGCTTGGGTGCGATGACGTATCGTAAAATATTGTTTGGTGCTCTCGACCATGAGAGATGGTACTGGTACTGTGGGGGGTGGGGGGTGCTTTTTGTCTCGGATAGATTGCTTCTTTCAAACAGACCGCACAGGAAGTAGTTTATGAAATAAATGAAACACATAAAGTATGCCCTCTTAGATATAAATGGGTGCTTCGAAGCTCGAGAAAGGGAAAACATGCTTTCACGAACCATCTATTGACATGATCTCGCGGCTCCAACTCGAGGGCGCTTGGGCTACTACGCGTGACGACCTTCAGAAAGGAGCACAGTAGCGATCTATATAGCAATGTCTAGCAATCACCGGCAACATACTACTGCAATACATTGAAATAATGGACAGTACAATACATCCATGTAACCTAATAACGAGGAGAATGAGAGTCAGTCAGAGGGGTCCTGAGAGAGCCATGAAGCTCTCTCGGCGGGGGTGGGTCATTAGGCAGCTCGCCGCCGTATTTCCATGTCGGGTTCTCGTGTCGGTCGCATGCGTGGTTATGATATGGTCTACCACCACATGCGCATCGCTCTCCCCCCCCGGCTAGAGCTCTCCCGCCGCCTCGTCTTCCGCCGTCGCCACACCAGCCACGCCATGCCGAGGAGCAGCAGGAAAACACCGACGCCGACGCCCGCCCACCCCGATGCCCGCCAGCGCCCCCGCCGATAATTAGTTACTGGAGCTCTGCGAGGGCGAGCCCGAGTGCGCCGCCGCCGCCGCCGCGGATGAGCCCAAGGGCGACTGCGGTGGTGGTGTTGTCGGCGAGCCGAGCGGGTACGTTGCGAACCAGGACTGGGTGAAGCAGGGCGTCGCGACATTGACGGTCCTCAACATGCATGCTGTGTGTATAGAAACGAGTCAAATGTGATGAACCCTGGATGGTTGCGAGTCAGTTTCTGGAGGAGAATCTTATGGCAGGCAAGCGTTGGTAAAACTTCTATCTCATAAGGCATATCGGGGAAGCCGAAGCTGCTACATGGGCCTCATACCGATTGTCTGAACTATTGGGAGTAAGTGACAGTCTTGCTCCGCCGCGATCCGATATAGATTTACAATGGTTTGAACGGTAGAGGAACCGGAGAGTCCAGGAAGGTCAGCAATCCGCGTATGCCATTGGTGGAGTTATTCTATTTGGTCTATTTTACGGATACAATGTATTAATTGCAGCGATATAAGATCCCGTAAATAGGACCTCAGCAAACACATGAAAGTCGAACCGTTGCGATTGGCCTTTCTAGTTGGGGTCCTATCTGGTATTATCTAATAATAGCTCGTCCTCTTACGAGAAAGCGAGTTACACACACACACACACACATATATATATATATGTATTAAGGGGGAAGTGTTTGATATATTTGGTGGGATCAGCCATGGGCTACTCTTGAAGGGCCTGCTGCCTCCTCGTCCAACCGAATACCCCATTGGGCTTCCTCAGCCGCCTTACTGGCAGCTGAAAACGGACACCCTGTTCTCCCCCTTCTTGATGTTCTCTAAGGTTGTCAGGCTTCTTGCTGTACAGAGTAATTGCATATATAGGTACGTGGTACATATACAGGAGGCGAACACACGTAGGCCCGGTACAGGTGGACCAAGGGTCCGATTCAACAAGAGGGAGAACGAGGAATGACGAATAATCCATATATACGCAAGCAGAGGTTGTAAAGAAGGCCTTAACTACTTCAGACAGAGGCTCACGCAGATACATCCTTCAACTACATCACCAACTCTGTCATCAAAATGCCAATCTATGCGAGTCGACATATACACTTCAATTTTTCTATCATTTACCCGGTAACAGACAGATGAAGGTAAGCGAGCGGCAGAATGGATATCTTCACCCCAATCCGCGACCCCGGGTATGCATCTAGCTAGATACGCCATCAAATGACACGAACTCCGACCAACCCTAGGGAATAAATCAGAACAAATGCCTAGCAAAGACCGCGCCTTCTATAACTTCTGTCTATCTATGCACGCTCACTATGCCTATGCCGTTTATCCCTTTTTTCTTTTAATCATGTTTTTCTCATTATTACCCAACATCAGCAGATAATGCCCCCCCGAAGATTTGATCCCATTCCCACTAAAAGCAAAGCCTACTCCGACTACAGCTTCTTGAAAACGTGCCGGAAGATCTCCCGGCTCTTGAACAGGTTCACGACCCGCAGCCGCTCGTTGTCCAGGTGGGCCGAGTCCGACGACTGGCCGCAGGGCAGATGTGCGGCCGGCGCGTCGAACTCCTTCTCGAGGAACCGGATGGCCGGGATGGAGCCGCCCTCGCGGATGTACAGCGGCCTGCGGAGCTTGTGTGCGGCGGTGGTAGTTGCGGTGGCGAGCGCGGCGGCATTGTTCTCGATCTCGTTCGCGTTCGTATTCGTGCTACCATCATCGTTGCTGTTACCGTTACTGTGACTGTGACCGTGACCGTGACCATGACCATGACTATGACCATTCGCGGCATTATCCTCGTTATCGCCATTGAGCGTACTAGCCTCGGAAGACACAGGCGAGGACGACGAAGAAAAGAGCGGGGCCCAGGCCTGGACGACGGCCTCCTCGAGGGTGCGGAAGATGTAGCTCTCGGGGTCGCCGAGCCAGGGCTCGGCCTGGTTGTCGATCTGGACGGTGAGGCGGTTGTCGGAGCCGAGGCGGGCGAACTCGTCGCGCGCGAAGGCCGCGAGCGCCCCCGTCACGTCCTCCACCTCCTGCCCCGGCACCAGGCGCACGCTGATCTTGGCGCTCGCGTGCCGGCTGATCAGGCTGCCGTCGGGGCCCGACACGCTGATCTTGTGGTGCGTCAGGTTCGGCTCGCGCCACCGCGCCATCAGGCTCTTCTTCAGCGTGTCCGCGAACATGACCCCCTGCAGCCGCTCCGTGAGTACCGCGAGGATCTCGTCGTACCGGGTCTCCTCGTCGGCCGTGAGGGGCAGGATGCCGTCGTAGAACCCGGGCAGCATGATGCGGTTGTTGGGGCCCTTGAGCTTGGTAAGCAGCACCATGAGGTCGGATAGCGGTTCGTTAACCAGGTAGGATCCGTCGACGCCGGAGTGAAGATCGGGGTTCCTCGACTCGACGCAGATCGTGGCGTGCATAACGCCTCTCAAGCCATATGTCAAGCACGGGGTGTCGTCGTTGATCCAGTAACTGTTTGCCAACAGAATGTAGTCAATGTTGCCGATGTGCTCCTTGTACTTCTGCACAATCTCTTTAAACCCACGAGATCCTGACTCCTCCTGCCCTTCGATCAAGAAAACGACGTCCGAGTCCAACGACTTGGCCTGCATTAAATCGGCGACTGCATAAAGCGCGGCCATAATGGGCCCTTTGTTGTCGCTGACGCCGCGGCCGTACAAGTATCCGTTGGCTCCCGTCAGCTCAAACGGGTCATAGTCCCATTTTCCGTTCTTTGCGTCGGCCGGTACGACGTCGTAGTGGCCATAGAAGAGGATTCTCTTCCGCTTCTCAGTCTGTCCAAGCTTGCCGCTGAACTTGGCGAGGACGACTGGATGGTGGAGCGCATCGTCCGTGCTCAGGATCTCGACATTTCCGCCCAGTTTCTTGAACAAGGTGCGGAGAAAGCTGGCTCCTCGACGGCAATCTTCCGAGTATTCAGCACAAGACGACACCGTCTTGAAAGAGATGAATTCGCGCAGAGAAGTTATCATCATGTCCTCGTGGGCCTCAAAGGTAGGCTGTTCCGCCGACGCTTCTCTCGCGAGTAACCAGACTGCAACTTTGTTGTCGTTGGCGCCCGTGATATACAAATGCTCGCCCTTGTATGTCGTCAGAGCCGACGATAGCACTTTTCCATCATGCGCCTTCCATCTGGTTAAGCATTGGTACTTCTGGCTGACGTTCGCTGGTGAATTACGATGGTACCGCCCGTAGTGAACGGTGTCGTGCTTCTGTTCTCATGTTAGAGTCGGTTTTCGAGCAGAAAGACGTGAACTTACACTGGCGGTTCCCGCTCGACTGGCGCTCCACAAGTAGCCCCAACCCATTTGGAGGGTCATGACATCGCCCTTATGGTCTTTGATCACCCTCAGCTTCTGTTTTGTGTCGAGATCCCACAATTCAATAATGCCCTTAAGCTTCCCACTGTATAAAAACGATCCGTCTACGGCAAGTGACATGACGGACTCGGCGTCCTCTTCTCCAAGACACATCAGCTCCTTCAGCCCTCTTTCGTATCCGTCATCGTCGAGCTCCTTGCCACCAATCTGCCAGACTTTGATTGTCCCATCGCCACCGCCGGAAATCAGGACGTCGTCGTCCGGGCATTCATACGCAGCCGTGCCTTTCGTTACGAGCATGCAGTATACGAACCCGTAATGGGCATACTTCTTCATCGCTCGTGGGTCTGTCTTGAGTATAGTCTTCGGTGAGGGTATCAAGTCGTATCGCTCATCAGTTGGCCTCGGCGTGGCCGAGCCCGCGACCCCCCGCGAGTCGTAGAACTTATGATTTCGTCGGTCGGGATGGTCCGCGGAGTCGTGCCGGGCGATGCCGCCGGGATCTTTCAGGTTGACCCATTGGATTAGACCGATCTCGGCGCCGTAGTAGACGGTTTCGTACTGGGAGGAATACGCGACGGAAAATAAATCGCCGCAGGAATCGAGGGTGCTGTATATCTCGTAGAGTCTCTCCATCGTCCTCGGGCACCAAACGTTTATTACGGCATCGCCGGCGCTGGAGAAAAGGAGGGAGCCATCGCCTGACATGAAGAGACACATAACGCTACGCTTGTGGGCTTGTATGCAATGTTCCCTCTCGAAGGTGCCCAGGGACCAAACCACTATCTCCCCATTGTGGTTGCCGGCATAGATACGGTCATTGCTAACCACAAGGGCAAGCACGGAACTATCGTGTTCGAGATTGTGATATAGCTCTGGTGTCGTGTGCGGAGGAACTTCGAGGATGGGAGACGGCGCGGGCGTGGTGGCCTCGGTGGAGGGCATGCTTGCTATTTACACTAGTCAATCGCCAATTGTATAGCATGCGAGGAAGAGGATCTAGTTCACGATAAGGAATACAGCCCGGGGAAGGGTGAGGTAGGAGTCAATCGTTTGTTAGAAGAGTTTGGGTATAGGAAAATGTGTGTAGTTAGTCAGAGTCATATGATGCCAGCGAACAGAAGAATGACGCCTGGCCCTAGGTGTAGGCAGATGCGCCTGAAGCCTTCCACTCCACAGTGGGGACGTGGAGCTTGACAGCGGGCAGCTGCAGCGATGTGCCTTCCAGGGTCTTCAGGTACCATAGCCCCCACAGCTACTGGCAGCTCCTGGCGGGGTGTGGACCCTGGACAGCCCTGGAGCTGGGGTCGACTCCATGAAGCTTAAACTGCCCGGCAGCTTAATAAGTGCCTGCATAAGACCTCCATACTAGGTAGGCGGGTATGGATGGATATAGCCCCCTCCTGCTCCTAGGCTAGGTAGGTGGGATAGATGTGATGGGGATAGGCGTGACGGGGATAGGTGTGACATGAGGGTTTGGTAGGCTCAAGGCTGTGACGTGACGCCGTTACGACTTTCGATGAGACGGATCGAACTTACAACTCAGCTCCTCGGACGCGTCTTCAAACTCTTCCTCGTTTTCGTCTTCCATTTCCTGGCAAGCTTCGCAACAAGTCGCCCTGTCAGAAAACCTCACAGCCATGTCTTCCAGCCCGTGACGATGCTTAGGTACTTGATAGGTAGCAGACGAGTTGGATCCCACTGGGAGCGTAAGTATGGAATCTTGCCTAGAAATGAGGCTCAGGGGGCATCTGAGTCCCTTTAAGTAGTTGAATGCGTGAGCGGGATTTCCAGGCCATTGTTGATCCCCCCCGTCGACTGGCGTGATGAGGCTGGTGTTTGGCGTTTGCTATTAATGGCCGATATGGTGACTCAGGCTCAGTTCAGTTCCTGGCAGTGCTATTGGTGCCTATCCGGGTATTCGCCTATTTGGTCACACTTTCAGTGATTCCTCCCGTGGCTTTCTGTTCTATTTGGAGGGTTGAATGATATATTCCAAAGTGTGTGACCTCATATGTCTACCAAGTTTGAACATTTGTGATGAGTCGTGACATACGCTCCCATCTTTTCGCGTTAGGTACAAGGGACATGTAAGGCTTCCATTACAGGCTGCTTAAATGGCGAGTCGTGTTTGATTTCTCAAGTTAACAAAAGTACCTAGGTATTCACGTATTTGCTTATCTCGGTCAGAGCAAATTTCCCCCATCCGAAGGATTGCGTGATCTCTAGCGGATAATACGTGACACTTACGGTCAAAACTGACTAGGATGGATCCTTCTGCTATTTATTGCCTGTACCTATAATTGTTGATTCTACATGCCATGCTGTTCCTAGATGTCTTTTTACTACGCTAAGTAGGCAACCCGAATAAGTCTACAGGGGTGGTTACAGCAAGGTCGAAATCTGAAAGCCACGTATATGAGTAGTTGCGTATCCGTCAGAACTTGATCCCTATGGTGAGTCAGTTTGGCGCTGCGGGAAGGGCGAGGTTACATAGAATATAGATGTTTCTCAGGTCGGTATGTACGTAGAGCACACGCTTGCTCTGGGTCAGGCAAGTATTGCCCGTAGCTGCCAAACCACGGACTGTGTGGCCGAACTTGAGGAGAATTCGGAACTGTCACCAAATAACAGTCATTGTGTAATCTACACTCGGCTAGTACTGGATGAATATTCACTTTCGTAGCGTACATATAGACACTGTTTGTTGGTCGTGATGCTTACCGGGGATACCTTTGTGCTGTGTATATATGTTAGTTACCTAGTCGGTACTTCTCCCGGCACTACTGTTGGATCGGTCGTGCTACTAGAATAGTTGAAACGATCCCGAACTCGTTGGCCTTTGTGGTGGTGGAAGTTGCTCTTGGGAAGCCTGGGAGTTACCTGAGATGAGAAGAACATGCCAAACATCGTAATAGGATCATAGCCAAGACTGAAGTGCAAGGTACCAGTAACTACCTAACCCATAAAAGTTGATTGTCTGTCTAAACCTAAACCGAGTTAGTTCACTCTTGTTCTTTAGTTTATTGAACCGCGCCTCAATCCATGTGGGAATTCATCCATATATGCGAAAGCTTTTCTCAACATTCTATGTTCTGTGTGGTCTACGAATTGGCCCATGGGATTCGTCACGGCGAAGCAAGCGGTCAACCTAGATTGGTAGACACTCGTTATCTGACGACACTGAGCTCTTCATACTGGGACTTTGAACCCTTGAGAAGTTCATCAGTTCATGATGGAGAACTTACTTGAAAGTGTGGGCTGCTAGTTGCGGAAGGCCTCCTATATGTTGTTGAGAATTGGTATGACATGACCAGGACTCTAGCATCGCCACAATCAATGGAGTTCATGTCTCCTATCCAGTCTGACATGGCTGGAAATACCTTCGGGAGAGTTTATACTCACGGTCTTATTAGGAACCTTACAACTAACGTGTCGTAAAGAGAACCTTCCCTTCGCGTAGTTGTAGAGCCTGAAAGACAGTTTCACCCTCGCTGAGTAGCTCTGCGTAGAACGCACAGACCACGAGATCGCCCGGTGGTACGTGCGGCAATCGGTTGCTAGCGTCGGGAGAAAACTTATCTCATCTTTCGACCTGGCCCGTGCACAACAATTTTCTCAACCAAGCATTGAGATCATTATTCTGTAGCAAGTCATCCCAGGCCTAACATCCGTCTTGCGCATATTGTTCTGCCGCGACGCCTCCCCGACATCTACCAGCTCGGGCGCAAAAACACGCCCTCAAGCATACACCCTTACGCCCTACCTGAACGCCGACATACCAATCACCTCGAGACTGTCCGCGCCCACGACGCCGCCGACCCTCGAGCTGTCTACACAAAAATCTTCAGAGCGTCACCCCACGTCACAGAGGCCTTCCCAAGATGGATCACACAAGAGACCCATGCCCTTGGGTTATATTAAATGACTTTGGAGGCGCATTCTCGATGGGAGTATGTCAATCCAGCCCTCTGAACTCCAGTCCCAGTAGCAATCCTAAACACAAGCTAACTCTCAAATTCGTAGGCAATCGGTGGAACGATATGGCATGGTGTGAGCCGCCCCTCCCATCTGAGTTAACTGCTCAATGCCCTATCCTAGGAGGGCATGTGGAAGCCAGCTTCTTCCGATCCACTCTCCCGGGCATTTGGAGATTTCCTGCCTGCATTGCCGCGAGAATACTGACATCGGACGCCGCAGTGTAAGGGATTCCGAAACAGTCCTCTGGGCGAGAGACGGATAGGCGCTATCACAGCCATTAAGGCGAGAGCGCCCGTACTAGGCGGCAACTTCGGCGTATGGGGCGGCCTGTTCTCGACATTCGACTGCGCCGTCAAGGGGGTCCGGAAGAAGGAAGACCCGTACAATGCCATCATCGCCGGTTTCTTCACCGGCGGCGCGTTAGCTGTTCGAGGAGGATACAAGGCGGCACGGAACGGCGCTATCGGCTGCGCCGTGCTCCTTGCGGTCATCGAAGGCGTTGGTATAGGATTCCAGAGAATGCTGGCAGGGACGACGAAACTAGAGGTCGGTTCCCACTTGTGATATTTCAAAATTTACACCACTGACAGGGAGAATGCAGGTGCCGCAGCCACCACCAAGCACCGAGAAGGCTCTAGCCTAAGCGAAACGCGAACCGACGTACCGAAGACATTATACCACTCTACTCCTTTGTAGCCGACGACTTAATGGGCTTTATG
This sequence comes from Xylaria sp. JS573, assembly GCA_000966885.1. Lineage (NCBI taxonomy): Eukaryota > Fungi > Ascomycota > Sordariomycetes > Xylariales > Xylariaceae > Xylaria > Xylaria sp. JS573. Next base: position 232,250 of record JWIU01000016.1, read on the forward strand.
TATTTCATCTGGGTTTTGGGCAGTCTCTGAACATCTTCACGGTTGGTCGGAATCATGGTGTGTAAAATAGATGGATCGTGGAGTCTAGTTATGATCCTATCTGTACCCGAAGTCTCTGGAAACGCCAGCAGACTCGAAAACCACGTGCCAATACACTAATTCAAACAAACGCGAAGACGCCATCCCAGTCAAATGTCATCGACGTTCTCGTTTCTACTTGTTGAGCGCTAATCGGACATCTAGAAGCTCTAATTCTACGCTTTCTCGCACAATCGCCAGACATCCTCAGCTTTGCTCTCGCCTTCAAAGATCTCAACCCTGGCCCGGCCGTCGTCGTCGATCCACGCCCGAAACATGCCCGCACAGTTATGGTCCTGCAGGATCGCGGACCGGACGCCGACGACGCGACCCGACCCGTCGCGCGAGACCGCGCACTCGATCCCGATCATGCCGCCCTCGCCCTCGCCCGTCCTCCCCCACCGATCGCCGGCGCTCTGCTGTAGCTCGCCGCCCGGTCCCACGATCTGCCGCAGCGCGTCCGCCCCGGACACCCGACCCCACCGCGCGATCGCGGCGGCCGATCGGGCTGCCGCCACGCGAAGAAACGAGTCCCCGTTTCCCGTCCCCGATATGGCGATCGACCGCGTCGTGCGCAGGTCTGCGTCATACAGGCCAGCGCTCGCGCGCGGATCGATGGGGGAGTACACGAGGGGAGTCGGGAGACAATCCGCCAGGAACGACCGCAGGTTCGAGGACAGCTCCACGACGGGGCCCGGCAGGCCGAGGTAGCGCCTCATCTTCCGGAATGCGTCCTCGGGCGGTCCAGCCCTCCCCGAATCACCGACTTCGGCGGCGGCAGCAGCAGCAGCAGCAGCCCACTCCTCGGCCCAGAACCCGGCCCCGACGACGGGCGTGTCGCCGACGCGCCCCGTCAGCTTGTTGGTCAGCCCGCCCGTGCTGGTCGCCGCGCACACGACGCCGCGCGCGTCGAGCGCCACCGCCCCGCACGTGCCCTGCGGGAGGTACTCGTCGGCGCTCCACGTCGCGAGCCCGTGACTGTGACTGCCGCCCCTGCCCGACCGCTCCCGCTCCCGCTCTCGCTCTAGCGCGCGCTCGTGCTCCTCCCACCGCTGCCGCGTGAAGAAGTACCCCGGGTCCACGGTCGCGAGCCCGTACCGCCGCGCCAACGATTCCGCGGCTGCACCATACAAGAGCGTGTGGCCTTGCGCCGAGGGGATGTCGAGGTGGTCGTCTTCTACCTCTGCCCCCGTCCCGGCCGGCAGATCCGCAGACGCCGCCGAGCCGGAGTCCGAGTCCGGGGGCGCCAGGTCGGCGTCGCCGCGCTCGAGCACGGCGCGCGCGAGCGCTACCGGGTTGCGGACGGTGCGCAGCCCCGCGACGCCGACGCCGCGCTTGGCCCGCCCCCGCGACACCATGGCCGACGCCTCGAGCTCGTTGACGCCGTCGCGCGTGAACACGGCGCCGCGCGCGCTGTTGAACAGCGGGTTGTCCTCCAGCTGCGTCACCGCGTGCGTCGCTATTGCCAGGGCGGAGGGGTAGCGCGAGGAGGATGCGCTAGGGTCGGTCATGTAGTGGTTTGTGCGAGATACCTGGGGAGGCGGGGGGATGGGCGAGTTAGTTTCAGTGTAATGTGTGTTTTTGCTGCATCTACACACGTGCTTCAATGTATATGGCGTGGCATCGGGCAGGTAGGGAGATGAGCGTGTCTAAGAATGCGTGTACATACTATCGTAAGCAGCGCCTCCCGGTACTCGGCGTACTTCTCTGGCCCCAGGTTCTCGCGCGTGATGTTGCCCGCCCCGCCATGGATGATGAGGCGTGGTTTCAGTCCTGGAGCGGACGGCGATGCTGGGCGTTTGTACTCCATTCTTGGTCGGGGCCTCGAGCACGCCACGCTGCTCTCTCCCTGGTAGGATGATGGCGTAAGGTGGAATTGTAGTGTTGACCCGTAGGAGCTGAGGAGCTAGTCGCGGTTAGCTTGGGAGTGCGGAGATCGGTTGAGGATATACTGAGATAAGCGGGGTGCCACACGCCCTAGTCGGTACAGTTCCGAGCCGACGTCGGTGAACTGGAGGTCTCTACCCGATGTGGTATACCTGGAAACCGGATCGTTCGGCCGAGCTGGGCCGGATGTTACCTACCTATCAAGTGCATTTGCCAATTCGTGGGCTATGCATAACGTGTAACCTAGGGATGTCGGTAGGTAGGCCAATCAAGAGCCTGCTTACGGATACACTACCAACAGTTATGAGACTACATGTGAAGTGAGATTTGGCCGTGAACCCCGGACCTCGATGAGGAATGTATCGAGGATTGCCAGGAACAACGTCTTCTAAGAGACATCAGCCTTCGTGTTGGTTTATACTTGAAACTCGATGGCACCTGTTCAATCCGTCTAACAGCATGTGACGATCTACCTAGCTTGAACCCCTTGCGCCATTTCAAGCCTGCTACCCCTGACGAAGAGATCGCGCTGGATACGTTAAGGATACTTGCTGGAGATTATATCTCTGCTCAAAGACTGTCCCATCATTCTTGGGCCAGGACACTGAGACATCGCCCTGTCTTATCGAATACGCCACCAACCTCTCACGGGTCAACGCTAGTGACGATGGAGGAGCAGGAGGCTGTTGTGCGTAACCGCGTCCTTCACTTAGCCAACTTCCCTCCCCTATCCACTAGTCTGCTCGTGGATACTATCTTCGACGTGTCCAGGGCATATCGCTGCACATAAGAGCTCAAAGATGGGTCCGGGGCAATTTCGTTCGGGTCAGATGGCGACTCGCCCGTACGACGAGGCTTCGCTGTCTTGCGGCCGAATGAATGGCATGTTCAAGCTTAGTAGAAGGCCCAGACTTGATTTCTACGCAGCCTATCATACTTGGAGATCCTCCTAGAGCCCTTGGAACACATGGCAAGTTTATACCTACAAAATATAATGAGACTCGGCCGTCTTTTGCCTTCAAAACTGTTCTTTGTAGATGCCTTCAAATTAATTTTCCCGGCTTGTTATCATTCCGCTAATTCGGTTGGACAATGTTGAGCCAATCTCTTTTCCTTCTTTCGCTGGGGTTCGGCTCGACCCTTGGAAGCCCCCATGCTGACGTAGCTGAGCGCCAGGACAACACGCAGGCCGTCGGCGTGAACCCGATCTCCAAATTCAAGACCGAGTACCTCGGCCTCCAGAGGTCGGACAACAGCTGCAGCCACCGCGACCTGGGCTTCACGGGCGAGCTCGGGGGCCGGTGGTACGCCGTCTACGGCGACACGCTGTGGTGCGCCGGGGGCGTCACCGAGGCCGCCTCCGACAGCCAGGGGTTCCACGGCATGGTGCGCGACGCCGTGTCCCTCATGACCGACGACCCGCTGGTTGTGCACGACCTGCACCTCAACGACGACGCGCCCGTCCGCCACCAGCGGCAGTTCGTGCCCTTCAATGCCGCGTGGGGCGAGACCAACACTTACGGGTTCGGAGGCACGAGCCTGGTCGAGACGGCGGGCGGGGCTGGGGCGGTGTTTTACCTCGTCGTACGTAAATACCTCTGCTGTTATGAATATTGTGGGAGACACGGACCGCTTAACCGTTCCTAGAATGCAAACGAAAATGGTCTAAAGGGCGCTGGGGTGGCCAAGGTCGAGCTTATTAACGGGGAGCCCACGGTGACGAAGAGATTCGGGGATAAGGGATACTGGTGGCCAGCGGATAAGTACCCCCGGTACGGCGACGTCGCCGCGTTCCGCGACCCCCGTTCCGAATACATATACATCTGGGGTGGCCCGCCGACACACACAACGGACTGGCTTAATGCGTCGTACGTTTACCAGGCGCGTGTTAAGGCGGCTGACGCCTATGATCTCAGCAAGTACCAGTATTGGTGGGGCCGTAGTCAGGGCTGGAAATCAGCGCCGCTTACTGTCTTCGGTCCGGAGACGGCGGTTATGTGGGGGACTGGCCAAGGCCAGTTGGTTTGGAATCAGCTCTTCCAGTGTTACATATTTGTCCATCTAGGTAAGTACCTCACTCACTCTTCTCATCTGCCTCCTGTTATTATTGTTCGGACATCAGACTCCTTCGCTGACGACAGTGACAGGCCCTGGTTCTGGAGACGTTCTGCTTCGAACAGCGAAGTCTCCCGAGGGACCGTGGACGCCGGACGTTAAGGTGTTTGAGGCAAAACCTATCGACGGAGGTTTGACCTACGCCGGGGTCGCTCACCCCTATCTTGACGGGACCGGTCGGACGTTGACGATCTCCTACACCAATAACAACCATATCGAGGTTATTAGAGTTACTTTCTCGCAATAATTAGTTGTGTATATTTCATCGTGATGGGGTATGAGTAGGCGTAACCCAATAAGCTAGCATTATATAAAACGCACCCACATATCATTCATGTCGTTATATACTATCCCGAGACAGATAGGCCTGGTTTCATGAGGAGAGTGCCTAGGTTTGGCCCTTGAAATACCCCATGAGAACCACACTTGCTCTGTCCGTTTAAACCGTGTCGCCATAGAACTTCCACTCCGACTTAAAGTCCCTGTTCAGCTCCTTATCCAACAACAGCGCCCTCAGCATCTCAATAGGCATGACGTTCGTGCGCAGGATCCGATCGTGGAACTCCTTCTCCGCGAACCTCCCGCGCCCCTCCTCGCCCACGGCCTCCCGACGCAGCCTCGTCAGCTGCAGCGCGCCCAGCATGTACCCGGCCTGGTACAGCGGCGAGTAGTCGGTGCCGAGGCTGCGGCGGACCTCGCCCTCGGCGGTGGCACGCTCGTGGCCGACCCTCTCGACGAGCAGGTCGACGCACCCGCGGGCGTCGAGCTCGCCCAGGTGGAAGCGCAGCGAGAAGGTGATGCGCGCGCACCGGTGCATGCGCCAGAACAGCGAGCCGACGCGGTCCTCGGCGGCGGCGAAGAAGTCGCCCCGCTCCCACAGCACCATCTCCCAGTACAGCGCCCAGCCCTCGACGAAGAAGGGCGTGTCGAACAGGCCCCGCCGGTACGCCCGGTGCCGCTCCCCCATGAACAGCTGCAGGTGGTGGCCGGGGACCATCTCGTGGAACGCCGTCGCCCGGCAGAAGTGCCGGTTGTTGCCGCGCAGCGCCATCAGCTTGTCCCCGTGCGCCACCGCCGCCGTCGGGTACGAGATCTGCAGCGTGGTCCCGCCGAGGAAGAAGGGCGACACCTTCTGCCGCGCCGGCGGGATCCGCGTCATGCGGATCGCCTCCTCGGCGACGCGGGGCACGGTCACGAGGTCGCGCGCCTTGACGTACGCGACGCCCTCGTCCACGAGCGACCGGATGAACACGGCGTACGTCTCGGGCGGCTCGTACAGGCTCTTGACGTGCTCGAGGGCGTCGCGCCAGGCGCCGCCCCCGAACCCGAGCTCGGCAGACGCCCGCTCCATCTCCGCCTCGCACCACGCGTACTCGCGGTCCGCGATCCGCAGGAGCTCTTCCGGCGTGTACGGGATCATCTCGGCCTCGAGCTCGGTCAGCAGGCCCTCGCGCCCGATCGGCTCGCCCACGATCGCCTCCTCGTCCCCCGGCGCGACGCCCACGAGCTCCGCGCGCACGATGTCCACGGTCTCGCCCAGCGCGGCGTCCAGGCGCTGGTACGGCGGCGCGACCCACCAGTCGAACTGGGGGCCGTACCCCTGGTAGAACTCGACCATCTCCGCCAGGTGCCCGCGCAGCTCGTCCACCCGCCGCGCGGCCCGCTCCCCCGTCGCGGGCGAGTACCGGTCGGTGTTGTGGCGCACGTGGTCCCAGGCGCCCCGGACCTTCTCCTCGATCTCGCACAGCGCGTCCGCGAGGGCCTTCGGCTCGAACGGCTCGACGCGCCGCCGCCTGCCCACCCACTCCCGGATCGGCGCCGCGAAGGGCTCCACGAAGGGCGCGAACGCGTCGTCGCGCGCGCGGTCGAGGCCCAGCGTGCGCTGCGCCCGGCGCAGGTAGTTCCGCAGGAGCAGGTAGTCGGCCCGCTCGTCCGAGGAGTAGGTCTCGAATGGGAGGCCCTCCAGCGCTGCCAGCTCGGCGTCGTAGTAGGCGTCCAGGCGCTCCCGGCGCTCGGCCGATCCCGCGATGTTGTAGTACGCCTGCAGGTCGCGCAGGTCCGTCTCCACGCGCGTGATGCGGTCCGCCATCGACTCCGGCTCTCCCGACGCCCCCGACGCGTTAGGCGCTCGGCGCGCGTTGGTCGTTAGCGTGACGGTGGTCCAGCCCGCGTCGTCATCCGCCTCGACGAACTCGATGTCTTCTTCCTCAAACAGCTGCTGCGTCGCAGATTCCGGGGCTACGGCGTCGGCGCTGCATTCGTCCTGCTCGCCCCGTACCATGCGCCGCACGGTCTCGTACAGCTTCTTGGGGTCCTTGTCGCGCGTGATGTCCCAGCCCGCGGTGGCTATCCGGGTCTTCATCTCCGCCGACAGCGTGCGCTTGATCATGAGCAGGACGGTCAGGCGATCGCGGCGCCAGCGCAGGCGCGCGGGGCTGTCCTCGCCGCCGGGCTCGCGCACGCTGGTCGTGATGTACGGCAGTAGGCCCCGCGTCTGCAGGGAGTGCATCAGGTCGCCGTTCCATCGGGCCCAGTCTGCGAGGTCCGCGAGCTTGCTTCGCGGCCAGTAGCTCGGTGTTTGCGGGGCCTCAGTGCTGCCGGATAGGTGTGGCTTGTCGCTGGCGGAGGCCATTTTCGGCAGCGAGTAAACGGGATGAGGTGACGCTCCCCTACTGTCCCAGAGGTAGTTGAGTTCCCAGCATATGGATGGATGAATGTATGGTTAGAAGCTGGGAATTTCCAATATGTGGGAGTATATTCCATCGACCTAATGCCGTCAATGTCTTCAGCGGGGTTCACGCTCTATTATCCCGGCATTATGCGCATTAGGGAGCCCCAGCACTCTACCCCAGGCCCCTGTAACTCGCACTCTGTTTGGCAGGTCTGAGCTATCAACGCAATACCAATAGCGCTGAAAAGAGCACGACCCAACTACACCAATAACCCCTCTAGAGCTGTCTGTCTCTAAGCAGAGATAAAGTTATAGGGCTATAGCACATAGCTACACGCTCAAGCCATAGCGGGGATCACGCACTAGAGCGACGATAGAAGACTTACATTATACAATGAGGAATGGCATCCTTTCAGATCTCCCAACGGGGACTCAAAAGTAGGTATTCTCGAATACCTTACGAGGCCGTCGACTCGATCGAGGGCTTGGAGACCTGATGTAACGGCTCGCTCGTTCGCCATGTCCCTATCTCCGTTAATACCGACCATGGTTGCCTATCAACAGCAAGGAAGTCCACTCATGCCGATGTAGTCACCATCATGGTCCTGTCCCGGGTCGCCGATCATAAAGTATAAAGACTGTTTATATTCTCCGTCGTTACCCATGTGTGACTTTCGTTCCTTTTAGGAGTTCCTCGTGGTCTCATATCGCCATGTCTTGTCCTGACTGCTTCACAGGCGCCGTTCACGACGGCGAGCCGACGGGCACCGTCACCCGACTTCACGGTCTCGATGTGTACGTTTCTGAGCCTGCAAGTGGCCAGCCGCCAAAAGGCATTGTTGTCATTATCCCAGATGCCTTTGGTTGGGACTTTGTGAACTTGAGATTGTTAGCCGACCGTTTTGCGCGGAGGAAAGACTACCGGGTATATTTGCCGGACTTCATGAAAGGTATGCTCTGATCGAAGCCACGTCTCTATCATGCGACAAATCGAAGCTTATACGACGCAGGGAATTCGGCTCCTCTCTATATGTTGGATTCTATGAAGGTCATGATGACAACCGCAAAGACTTGGTCGGCCGCATTTACGAAGCCGTAAGACGTCGCACTCTGCTCTTGCATTACCTTAGAATCCATCACTAAGCCCATCCAGGTATCATTTATTCCGGCTATTGTACGGGTTTGTTGGGTGGATGATCCCGAACCGCTTCGGCAAGTCGTTCCCCATCGTTAAGAGTTTCTTCGAAGCTTTGCGCGCAAACGAGGCCGCTCATCTTCCCGTCGGCGTCGCCGGGTATTGCTGGGGCGGGAAGCACGTCGTGCTACTCGCAGAGGGGTTTGAAGCCGGCGGGAAGCCCTTGGTAGATGTCGGTTTCACAGGGCACCCTAGCATGCTGAAGTTCTACGACGAAATCGAGAAGATACGTGTGCCTGTCAGCTTCGCGGTGGGCACCGATGACAATCAGATGTCACTTGAACAAGCGAAAAGGACCCGCCAGATCGTCGAGGGCAAGCCAGATGGGCAAAAGGGTGCGCTTAAGATATATGAGGGCTATGGTCACGGCTTCGCCTGCCGCGTGGACCCAAAGAATGGGGACCCTAAGGGAGCGGATGAGGCCGAGGATCAGGCCGTCGAGTGGTTTGACGGGCATTTTAGGAGACTTACGGCGTAATAAGGATGCGCCTATATGCCTTTGGAGATTCATGTGTCGGCTGTTAGAAAACGAGTCAAAGATACGTGAGATTAATATGACTCCAGTTTGCCCAGTGTTGATCATTGATGGCCCCTGAAGACAGAGATGACTTTCAGATCCAGTATCCCAATACTTCCTGATCACGTTCCTGTAACTTTGTTGTTACATGTGTTAACCTATAAGCTACCACTGAAGTCTTGTCAATAATCGAAGATTGTACGTAGTTTATTCTGCCAACGCCTATAAGACCACCATCTGAAGCTTTCTCCCTCGTATGATCACAGCGCCGTTTGTACTTATATACATGAACTGATACATACTCATATCCCTTATCAAATACTTTATTTCGCCAGATATCCTAATTATCTCCTTTACCTGAAACTCCTGCCCTAGCTGAGCTGGACCTTAGAAACTGACACCCAACCCATGCCCAATCTTTAGATAGAATTCTACTACCATTCAATGACGCTAACAAATATTCGCGAGCGTATTTTCAGGGCTAAATTGCCTCCTCACCATCATAAATCCATATATTATTGCCCAGGTATATTATTTCGGATACTCGACGCTATTGCTATTACAGCAGTATTGATATCATTTCTGCGCTAGTATATATATCATATTATTATCAACTAGGTCTCTTTGAAGTATGTAATTCTCCCCACAGTATGAAATGCAGCTTGCAGGGTTTACTCCAGTTCATTTAGCTACGCCCAGTTCCTCTTCTCGGGTGCTTGCGATGTTGGCCGTTCGCCCTGAAGACGCCATTAGGGGAGGGCTCAACTTGAGGTTACAAAATCTGACAACGGGACTTCGACCTCCTACAAAGGTTTAGATTAGTGATAAGCAATCCATATACTGAGATGGCTGAGTCAGCGGTAATAGGGATGACTTCTATCGTTGCAAGAACACATCGGGTGCCCACGTTGAAGTTTCGACGCTCCTCAGCTACGTATGGTATCGGGCAAAGGCCTACTCCTGAACACAACATTTCGTCTCTAAGAAAGGAGCCCCTATCTCATTTAACGCCTAATATGCCACCATCGTCCAATGGCTAGAAGTTCTGCAGCTATTAACATCCGAGCGCGCAGTTGGTCACACGAGGAAATGCAAATATGCTCGAACCCGAATGTCCGGAGTACGAGATGCTGTATTACATTCTTTCGTCCTGAAATATAGCGATGATGACCAATCACCACCAGCATTTTGTAAGATCTCGGGATTCGACGTCGGCTCCCGGAAGGAAAGTTGGGCGCGACGAACAGGCATCCCCAACTGTGGCGCCTAGTTTGCATCGGGTTATTGAATCTTGCATATGAGGCTTGAAGCGCTGGGGAGAGACTGATCAAAACATGCCCGTTTCAGGTCGCACTGGACTCGGGAGAAAAACAGGAAAGAACATGACCACATCCCTCCTAGGCGGGTCGGTCTCTCGGGTATTTAAGCAGTCGTGGCCTGAATTGGTAATCCTGTTGCTAACAGAGGTGGCGCTCGCCGATGTGAGTTCTAGCCTCATAAGCGCCCTGCAGAAAGAGCCATCGCGGCGAGAAGTGCCTATGACCATCTTATACTAGCGAATCATGAGTAATTACGAAGCGCACACTTACTATCCCGCCGCTGGCCAGAGCTTCATGAGACGAATCTCGGCTATAGGTAGACTTAGCTCTATCCATTCTGGTCGCGAAGGCTCATTTCGGTCTACAGCTCAACGTACAGTCCGACCTCCGTGGTTCATGTGCTTCGTATCTAGTCCAGGTGTGATGCCTACCCCTTTTTCCCGGCGCAGCTCTAGACTTTGAGGCTAACGGCCATTCAGCAACCGATCTAGATGGAAGCTTCGTGCAATGACTTCCTCACTAGGACAGGAGGTTCGAGACCGAGGGCCATGACTCCCAGGTCGAGAAGTGCGCTCCCCCTGATTGTGCCTTCCTATTTATATACTGGAAGCATGAGCTCCTTTCTTGTTTTCCTTGACCTCTAAGCTTCGTCTTCAGAAGGAGAGTATTCACTCGTTTTACTTATCCAGTCTCATGCTTTTCCATGTTTGATTAACCAGGATACCCCGTGTGCATCTCATCTTACTGAATTGTTACCTTGGTCTACTATATAATACCAAGCAGAGGCCGACATGAAGACCTGTACCTTCTTGAACATCGTTATTGCGACGAGGGCCGTTGCCTATCCCGGCCTGGAGCGGACGCTGGCCAAGATCCAAGCACGCGATGGCATAGGGAACAGATCCACCACCCTCCTCGGTGATCTGCGCTACGGCGTCAAGACTGAAGCGGGGCAGGACATCAAGGAAATACTCCAGGGCGGGAGCGCCGTCGGCTACGGCTCGAACTATGCGGTCCCCGGCGACCTCGACTCTCCTCAGTGCCGGGAGGAGCCTCTGTGCGTCTGGTCGTACATCGTTAAGGACATGTCCGAGGTTTTCACCGATAGCGACGGGTGTACGGACCTCGCCGCCGCGGCCGTCCGCCAGGGCTTCCACGACGCCGCGACCTGGGACATCCACTCGTCCTACGGCGGGGCCGACGGCTCGCTGATCCTCAGCGACGAGCTCTCCCGCGACGACAACCGCGGCCTCGAGGACATCGCGGACCAGACCCGGGAGTGGTACAACCAATATAAGCAGTACGGCGCGTCCATGGCGGACATGATCCAGACCGCCGCCGTCGTCGGGACCGTGTCGTGCCCGGGCGGCCCCCGCATCCGGGCCTTCGTTGGCCGCGCGGACAGCACGCGCGCCGGCCCCACCGGCATGCTGCCGCAGCCCTACCAGGACGCCCCCTTCCTCGTCGACCTCTTCGTCAAGAAGACCTTCACCGCCAGCGACCTGATCGCCCTCGTGGGCGCCCACACCGTCGCGAGGCAGCGGTTCGTCGACCCGGCGCGGAGGGGCGCCTCGGAGGACTCGACCCCGGGCACCTGGGACACGCGGTACTTCAAGGAGACGATCGCCGGCGACAACACGACCATCCTGATCTTCCACAGCGACAAGTCGCTCTCGGGCTACTCGTCGACGAAGCCACAGTTCGATCTCTTCGCTAGGCAGGGCGGATCCGACTTGTGGGAAGAGGTGAGCTTATCCCTTTGTCCGCACGATTCAGCCATGATCTTTCCCTTCGCTTCGTTCTTTCTAACATGGCCCGTTTCTTAGTTCTACGCCCAGGCCTATTTCCGCATGAGCATGCTCGGCGTCAACAACCTCAACGACCTCACCGAAATCACCGAGGCAATACCGCAAGCAAAGGCAATCAACGTGTGATAGCCCATATGGCTATAGGCCTATCCCCGAGTTGACTCTAGGAATATTCGACCGGCGGTGGCTGATAGGGGTTGATTGGGCATGTCGCATAGTGTATAGTAACGGGCTGAGGGCATTCTGTTTTACCTTTCTTTCACCAGCCTGTATTAGTCTTAGGAACGTTCGGTGTCATTGGCTCACATGGTGCAGCAGTATATGGGGAGTTGGAGATGATATTGTTAGCTCGTATTCTCAGCTAGGATCGTTCATTGGCTTTCCTATGCTAAACATGAATAGGCTCTCGAGTACTAGTATTCGGTCGAATTTCGATTTTTATACAGATACTGCAGTTACTCACATTGAACGTTCCTCGTAGCTTGATTGGTACTCCCACCACTCGCCACTCCAGTCGTTCCACCGTCGTCTTTGGGAGACGCGACCTCCGCCCCAGACCAACTATGAAGCGATGCTGCTTACCGTCCAGTCTTACGGGAACATCATGCACATGCACGCCATGTTTACCCCTGATAGCTTAGCAGTACCTTGGACTTGGCCATGTTCCACTGACAGATACATGTATCAACCAATATTCCCTCTCGAAGATAACGAATTCCATGCCGGAAAGAGGAGGCGCCAAATAGGGACCAAACCCCGTCATGGACTCGCATGGCACTAATGTTTAACTGCAGCAGGTTACAGCTATCCACCGCATATTACGACTGCAGCTATGCGCAGCCTGCATTTTGGACGATGCAGGCTCTGCTGCAGCGTTGGAGGCGTATTGGATAGCACTGCAGTCCCCCTGACCCGGCATCCGGGTCAGTTCATGTACAATAAAATGGCCGTCATTGGGTTAAGGTCTAGGGTCATACATACGTTTATCCAAAACATATCTTTATTTTACTCACTCTACCCCGAACGTATCCGTTGGCATCCGAGGTGGGGTCGTGACCAACGAGACGAGGATTATGCTGTCTGTAATGTCCTTCGATGTGCTGTTAAGATGCCATGACAAGGCGCCGCCACACCCCGCACCATATACGTATGAGCAGTCAGCTACAGATACACAGACACACCTCTTGCGACGATTAGTAAGTTATAATGTAAGATAATCTCTGGCAGCTATTGATCCACCAGCACTCTTCATCTTTCAACTTTGGTCACCCTGAATCATCCCACATTTAGCTCAGCGCGTGTCACTACACGGTCCCTGACACTATGCCGATTGACTTCCATCTCAGCGCCTCTGAGGCCAGCGCCCAGGCCGCAGCCGCGTCGTTCGCAGAAAATGTTCTGCGTCCCGCCCGCGCTGCCTACATGGCCTATTCTGCTCATCATGAGCGATTCCAGGCCACGCGGCCGGCTTACGAAGCCGCTGTCGCCGGGGGGTTGATCAAAGGTCAAGTGACGCCTCTAATGGGCGGCAGTGGGGTATCCCTCATGGAAGCCGCAATCACGGTCGAGGAGTGTTACTCGGTCGAGCCGTCTGCCGCGCTGACCATCTTCGCAACAGGGCTGGGGCTCACACCGCTCAACCTTCTCAAAAAGCCCGAGACGAATGAGTTTCTAGAACCCTTCCTTTCCGGCACCGGCGCGCCCCTCGCGTCCCTCGTCTTCAGTGAGCCGGGAGGCGTGGCCAACTGGCTGGAGAAGGGCGGCAAGGGTCTCAATACCACGGCGCGCAAGAAAGGCGACGAATGGGTCCTCAACGGCGAGAAGATCTGGGCTACGAACAGCGCGGGCTGGGACTTCAAGGGCGCCGACCTCGCGTGCGTCGTTTGCCGGGATGTCACCAATTCACCTATCCAGGGCGAAGAAGGCAGCCCGGAAGACAGTATTATGGTCTTGCTGGTGACCCGGGCAGACCTAGACCGCAACGGCCCGGGGGCTTTCCAGCTGATCCGCCACGTCGAGACGATGGGCCACACCTCGGTCTCGGGGCCCCATATCAGGTACGCCAACGTGCGCGTGCCGGCAAAGAACGTCCTCTGCGCGCCCGGGGACGGCGCGCGTATCGTGAACTGCACCTTCGATAATAGCGCCATTCTCGTGGGGTCGATGGGCGTGGGCCTCATGCGCGCCGCCTTCGACGCCGCGCTGGCCTTTGCCAAGGATGACGACCGCCGCGGCGCCGTGCCCTTGCTTGAGCGCCAGGCTGTGGCCGACCTGCTCTCGGGCATCAAGATGCAGACGGAGGCCTGCCGTGCCCTGACGTGGAAAGCGGCACATGCCATGGAGAATGGCCCGGGCGACTACAATGCCCGGAGGGAGCTCGCGCTGGCCGCCAAGATCTACTGCAGCGACGCCGCTGTCAAAGCCGTCACGGACGCCATCAATGCAGTTGGAATGTGAGTTTTGGCCATAATACGTAGGCGATAATGATTGCTGACGTCTGTTACCAGTACCGCCTACGATCGGAGCCAGCCGTTTGCTGACCTTCTGAACAACGCTATGGTACTACCGATTTTTGACGGTGGCAATGTAGGCATAAGAAGACGACATATGCAGCAGCTCATGGCGTCCCCAACCTATGATGCCTGGGCAGCAACGTACGGTGATGAGATGAGCGACGAGGAGGTATGACGTTCCGAAACTAGGTAATACAATCTTGCTCAGCATAGACAATCACGGCATACTTAGTTCAAGACCCCACCAATGTGCTTACACCCACAAGCGAGCTCCAACTAGGATATAAATATGAAGTAGGTAAATGACCCCCCCGATCCTTCATATAGCCTGAGATTATGTGCGAATAGTGCTTATGATCCCTTCGTGGCATGACTGTATTGGCGCTATTCATCCCCCCAGAAGTTTCCAATCTTGTAATTGTTATGATTGTATCTTATGCTTATCGACTGGATTCAGCGAGACGTGCTTTTGTTTCCAGAAGCGAGTTTTCAGGACAGCGTCAACTTAGAAGGAGACAAACCGGATCTAATCTCCTTATATCCTACGATTGAATACCTATATATTGTACCTGGCCTAGTAGCTTTATCAGAATTACACGGCTCACTTGCCTGATATTATAAGTGCTTAACGTAATACTCTTATTATTAGATTTCGGATGCGGCTCTACTAGGTTTGTGTGTGTTTTTATTTGCTTGTCGGTGTGTTTTCCATAGAGCAGGGTCGGAGCGCCCTTGACTTTTCGTTAGAGCTGTCTATAAAGAGAGTTATAGAACACAAACAATACAGATAATCTGTATTTCGATGTCCGCCTTGTCATCTTAAGGTCCTTGCAGTTGCCATACGGTACGCGTGTTGGTGTTTACGTGAATAGACTAAATCAATGAATTTCTCCAACATTTACTTCATTTGGGAGTAAATATCACATGAGGTCAAGAACTGTCTAGCATTAATAAGTATTGAACTACCACCTTATATATATGTAGGTGTAGTTTTGTCAAGACAATAGGGGTATCTGTAGGCCCATACGAACAACGGAGTTGTATAGCTAACTCCGTGACTAAATACCCCTTAAATCCATTTCCTGGGACTAGATGCATTAGGGCCTTGAGCAAAAGCCACACAATTACATCAATCGACTCACTTCTAGCCAATTAGGTCACACGTATCTGGCATCTAAACGTAGACTATCTGACAGTAGTAGTGGCGTAGGAGTATTGTGGATCGTGCGGCTGCAGTCAGACTCGGGAATGATTAGAAATGGACTGGACGAAACCTACCTATAAGTAAAAAGCAGAGCAACCGACTCAAGGAGTATGGGACAAAGGGTACATGTTCGAATTTCCAACGTGAAGTGTTCTAAGCACATACGCCTGTCCTCCACGCCGAGTTGTTGAACCTTTGCCCGAAAGACAGCATACCATCATGGCCCCACCCAAGCAGATCCTCACCCGGCAACTGGGCAGAGATGGCCCCAAAATCCCCGCCGTCGGGCTTGGTCTGATGGGCATCAGCGTCGCCTACGGGGCCGCAGAGTAGGTGCCCGAACACCCGTGAAGTCCCCGTTTCCAGGGCCACCACTAGTCAGGAGATAATCTAGGTACCTTACCTGACTGACCCTTTTTCACCACCACTTATAGGTCCGACGAAGAGCGGCTCAGGCTCCTCGACCGGGCGTGGGAGCTCGGGTGCACCAACTGGGACACGGCGGACGCGTACGGTGACAGCGAGGAGACCATCGGGCGGTGGTTCGCGCGGCACCCGGAGCGCCGCGGCGACATCTTCCTGGCGACCAAGTTCGGCCTCAGGTACGGGGACGGCGGGGCCATCACGGTGGACTCGTCGCCCGGGTACTGCCGCGAGTGCATCGACCGCAGCCTGCGCCGCCTCGGCGTCGGCCACGTCGACCTGTACTACATGCACCGCGCCGACCCGGCCGTGCCCATCGAGAAGACGGTGGGGGCGATGGCGGAGCTGGTGAGGTGAGCATGGCCCCTCCTCTGGTAAAATAATTTTCCGAGAGAAATACCTCACTTACACGGCCCAGGGAAGGCAAGGTAAAGCACCTCGGCCTCTCCGAGGTCTCCTCGGCGACGCTGCGGCGCGCGCACGCCGTGCACCCGATCGCGGCGGTGCAGGCCGAGTACAACCCGTGGACGCTCGACGTCGAGGCCGACGCCGGGACGCGCCTGCTCGCGACGTGCCGCGAGCTCGGCGCGTCGCTGGTCGCCTACTCGCCGCTCGGGCGCGGGATCCTGACGGGGCGGTTCCGGACCGCGGCCGACCTCGGGGGCGCCGGGGACGTGCGGGCCGGGCTCGCGCGCTTCTCGGGGGATAATCTGCCCAAGAACCTCGAGCTCGTGGACCGGTTCGCCGCGGTCGCCCGCCGCAAGGGCTGTACTACAGGCCAGCTCGTGCTCGCCTGGCTCGTGGCCCAGGACGGCGTCTTCGTCATCCCCGGGACCAAGAAGGTGAGGTACCTCGAGGAGAACTTCGGCGCGTCCGCCGTCGTCGTCACCGCCGAGGAGGAGCGCGAGCTGAGGAGGCTGGTGGACGAGGCTGGCGTTAGCGGCGGCCGGGATGGGATGTTCAATCCCTTTGCGGACACTGCTCCTCTGGAGGGGTGATAACCCAAGCAGATGGCGAAGACTGGGTACCGTGTACAATAGTCTACCAATCGCTCAGTAAAAATTTGAATAAAAAAACAGAAGATGTATATGAATATTGATTCTTTTACACCTATGGCATGCTATGTACCACTCTGGGGATCCACGAAGAATGCTCTCCCAGCACGATCCTATACAATAGACGTGGAGAGAATCCCATTTCATCACTACAAGCCGTGCCAAACGATGAGTATTCGCCAGGTCGAGAAAGAATAGCCTACCCACCCCTACCTACGACCATCCTTCCCTTCCCTTCCCTTGCCCACGACTACGTATACGCCTTATACCACTTAAGCGTCTGGCACAGCATCTCCGTCCTCTCGGGCTCGGGCCCGGCGCGCGACCACACCGACTCGTCCGGGCAGGCCGCCCAGCCATCCACCATGGCGCGCAGGCGGTCGACGAGCGCGCGGTCGCCGGGGTCCGCGGACCCGTTGACGAACGCGGCCGCAAGCTCGACGCGTAGGCTGTCGACGAGCTCGAGCCTCGTCGGGAGCGCCGTCGGGTCCTCGAGCGCGCCGAGCTCGAGCGCCAGCTGCACGTGGTGGCGCTTGGGGAACGGGTGCAGGACCGCGAGCTTGAGCGTGTCCCAGCGGTTGTGGTACGGCTTGCCGCCGCCGACGAGTTCTTCCACTAACGCCCGCACTTCTCCGACGTAGTTCGTTACTTCTTCGGCGGAGGGGCGGCCTGTGGCCGTTGGAGAGTGCCAGTAGCGCGACCTAAGCACCTGCAGCTTGATTAGCAGGGTCTCTGGCAGCTTCGCGGGGCAGCGGTGCGGGTCCCGCTGCCATGCTTCCGTCCGCAGGGACTCGATGTGCTCGATGAAAGATGTGAGGAGCGGCTGGCAGTGGGTCTTCCAGAGGCGGTGCTCCTGCGGCGTGGCGATGCGGCCCACGGCCGCGAGGCGGTCGGTCAGTTTGTCGTGCATTCGGATGTTGGATGTCGCCAGGCACGTCTCGGAGACTTCGTTCAGGAACTGCTGGATGTCGTCGATGGAGGTGCCGCCGGGCTTCCTGTTAGGGTCGCTCGTTTTCGGATCGAGGAGGAGATGGGCGGCCTGTGCAATTCCATTATCTAAGGGATCGCCGTCGAAACATGCAAGCCACTGACTACCGCCGTTCGAGTTAAGAAGAGCGGTATCATTCTTAATGGTGTGGTTAATGGCGTGTATGTCGTTAGGGGGATCGAGTAAGATCATGCATAGGTCCTTGATTGGCTTGAAAGCCCAGGAAGGAAAGAACTCAGCGCACGCCTGGAAAACGTCCGCCAGCATCTTGGGCCTCAATGGCACGAAGGGCACGCTATCGATGGAAAGGGAAAACCCATGATGTTTCAAGAATAAAGATATCCATTTCCGGTAGTTCGAAGCCGACAACTTTACCGTTGGGAGTATGATGCGATTGATCCACGCTTCTTTGCTTGGCCGACTCCTTGAGTCATCACCCTTTAGGATCTCGGGAGTCGCATCTACAAGTAGTTTTGCTAGCGGAGGCACGTCCGCCATAAAATGGCATTCATACACTTCCGGCAGCGGCTGTTCACCTGCTTCGGCTCCGTTCCATTCCGCTTCAGACGTTGACCGTCGTTCGTTGATAGATGCTGCGAGAGGGACGATATGCTCTTCCAGGAACCCAATTATGCGCAATTTGTGTTCAGCGCCATCAGTGCCAGACAACATGCTCAGAAAACTCTCGACAATGCAGATCCTGGCGTCTGGATGCGTAGTGCTGTTCCAAAGCTTTGGGAGAAGTTCAACTACTAATTTCTCGTCCAGGAATTGTGCTCCGCGTAGCGTCTGTGCAATCATCTTCACTGTTGAGACTTTAATAAATGGCGTTGATGGCTTCTTCTCGCTGGATTCCAGCTTCGCCTCATTCTGCTTCTTGAGCCTGTCTTCGAGCTCGGGCATGAGTGTCTGGAAAAAGGATTTTGCATCGTGAGGTGAGAGACGACGGAAAAGCGAGGCGTTGAACAGAATCCTATGCCAGGAGCTGTCGTCGGGTCGATCCAGGATGAAACGCAAAATAGATTGGCAAGCAGCAGAGGGGCAATCTCCTCGAGTAAGCTGCTTTGTTATCTCTACAATAGTTTTGGTTGCTGCCTTCCCGCTTGTTGACAACGACCTTGCTAGTTTCGTGAGCAATCCGGGAGGCACATAATCTGAAACTTTACCCAGGATCGTCAAGACCGAGTTCAGGTTGCCGTATTTTTCTTCGCGCTCCATGAATGCTCCATCTAGATAGAAGGCAGGAAATCGGGCGTCATCTGGCCCAGGGACAGGCTGCGACAGCAGGGATACATCTTCGCCGTATTCGGTGTTCAGGTAGGCCACTGCGGCTGCAGCAAGAGCATCCTTAGTCGCTGGGAGTAGAGAATTGGACGGCACGTCATAGTAATCCCAGATCGACGTAGGAAACCGAGCCTCGGCAGTCCTCGCACAGGGGTACTCGAATGCCTCATTGAGCGTGCTGAGGCTTTCACCAGCCTCAAGCATACAGTCTAGACAGGACTGTGAGAGTTCCCTTGATCTCGGGGCGGCGGCTGTCGATGAGACATCCGCGAAGGATGTACTGGGGTTCCACTCAACGGGGCCTTCGGAGCCACCATGTTCTGGTAGCTCAATATATTTCATCCGGAAGATTTCCGTTACCGCCTTTGGCAGCGGGATGTTTTCGATTGACCCGAATATGTATTTCCAGAACAACAGTGCCTCCTCTCTAGACATTCGATCGCCGGTAAGCTCGGTCACTGCATGGTTCCAGGCCTGGTGCACTCGGGACTCTCGGTCAGGACCCTCGTCAGCTAGTAAAACGAACGCTTGTAAAGCGGACTTATAGCTGTCCACAAATGCGCCTATCGCATCTTGTGTTTCGTCGTTATCGGGAGGCGGGGCCAGAACTGCTGAGCCAGGAGCAAATACTACTTCTCTAACCCTCGACTCCAGATACGGCATATGCGGACCGACGAGGGGTGAAAGGTACTGGACCGGAAGACCCCTCGGCCTGGGCACACAGAAAAGTTAGTGATATTGATGAGAACGCCGGGAGTTCTGTCACGAGGTGCAACTTTAATGATAACACTAAGCCTAGCAGCATATACCGGGGAAGGGGTTGAGACAGTGGACAACTCGTCACGGAATATTGTACGTACCATGGTTTTGGCAGAGTGGTTACTGCGGGTTTATTCTTCACGCGATAATCCTTGAAGATCTCGTCACGGAGTTTTCCGAGTCGGTCGAAGAAGCTGTGGACATGCCGGTTGGGGTTCCTCGGTAGATCATGAAGGTACATGAGACCCCTGAGATTGTTTATTCGCAACTTGTCGAAGTCGCCCTGGAGCTGAAACCGCTCGACCTGCAACAAGAGCTGCATGCTCGGCTCTAGGACGCTATCGTGGACCTCGGCGTCAGACCACTGCATCTTCTCCTGCAGCGCGAAAATACTTTCAAGTCGGTACGATACAACAAGAGTCGGAAAGTGCAGTAGCTGGTATATATGGGTATCTTTGGCTGATGGTTCCTGGAAGTACATGGATGCTGTTTCCATGTGAGCCATCACGATTTGGTTGGCTTTTTGGACAGTTTCCTTAAGCAACTTCAACGAGAGGGTGCGGCCTTTGGAATATTCTGGGACTGCGCTCAGAAGATCAGCAGCCTCTTTCGGGGCAATGGCATTGAGACCATACAGGTCCTTGATTGTTTGGTGGTCCCTGATATATCGTCGAACCCAGAGCGCGGTATCTGCGTAGAGATCCAGCGATCCCGATGCGATCGACAGAAGTACTGCGGACTGGACCCATTTCGCCCTTACGTCTTGCTCTCGAGCCAACGTAGCTTTCCGTTTTCGCTCTTCCAAATCCTTTCTTGTTTTCTCAAGCCACGAGGTGTTGTCGGCGTGAGGGCTGTGATCGCGCGAATGTATTAGAGCGAAGAGCACATCGGGGTCGCCGAATTGGCGGTCATCGTCAATACTGTGTTCCATAACTGAACTACCACTCTGACGATATGCCCGTGATAAAAACCTATTGTCGGGATGCAAGTTCCGCAGGTGGTCGAAAAGCCGGATAGATACGCTACTCGGGAGCAGAAGGAAGAGATTTGGTGGCCATAGTTGGTTCATCGATTTGAGCTTCCCATCGCCCGCCCCGGAGAAATCAATGCTAACCTTCAAAGTCTTTTCACTTTGAAGAAGGAGCTGCAAGAGTGGGAAACGCAGGCTGGTCTTAACTTGCCCGAGCTCGTCCACGATGTCGTATAACGTGAGTCTGTTCCTCTCCGAAAGGAGGCCTACCAAAGTCCCCAGGGCACTTGTCATAGTATCCCGGCTCTCACCGGCTCTGTTCCATGCTCCAACTGCACATCCAATAACTTCATCATCCAGCTTTCCAGCTATGCTTGGCTCGCGGTGAATGCACTGAATGACGAGGTTGTAGAAACGTATCTGAAGATCGGTTTTTGCCTTTCGGTTACGCAAGCGTCGGGCTAGGGGATCTACGACATCCTCCATGAAGTTCTCCGCATTCGCCTCGAGCGCGGTCCGACTGCTGGAAAACCTTTCCAGGACTTCGAGAGAAAAGTCTAGACTAGCATCGTCGAGCACAGATCGGTAGGGCGTGACTTTCTCCCCGACTTCCTTCTCGGCGAACATAGCGGCGAGGAAGTTCTCCTGATAGACATTCCTGTGTGCGCGGCAAGCACTCCTCTTCGCCGGAAGGTCCTGTGGAGGTATTTTCCGGAGCAGTTCCGAGGTACACGCTGGGAGGATCATATTGTAAGAGGGTTTCAGTGGTCGTGCATCGGGATTCTTTGGCACATCGGGGTTGTCGCCCTCGGCGTTGTTGAGAGCCAAGAATAGTTCAGTCATGCGCTGCTGTCGTTGGCTAATGAGACCTTTTCCCCCTACGGTGCTCGCGGCCCCAATCCTACGGCACAGCGATCCCACCTCAACGACCGACATCTCCGACATCAGCTGAAGCAAACCCTCGGTTCCACCCACTGAATCCCATATTCCGCGGAAGCCGGCCTCGGATCGAATCCATTTTCCAAACCTATTGATGGCCGCGCGTCGGGCAAGGGTCGAGACCTTCTGGCGAAGCGCCTCGACAACAGCGCCAGGGTTCTTGCAGACATGGAGAAAGATGTACGCAACCGTAGCGGGAACGGCGCCGGAATCGATGCTCGCGTAGATATGATCAGAAACCACCTTCCAGTCTGTTGTTTCGAGCAGTTGCTGGAAGTATCTTGCAAGCTCTGGCAGGATACTTCTGCGGAGCGTGGCTGTGTCCAAGCTGGCGGTCATCTTGCGAGTTGTAGAGGTTCACGTTCACATATGACCCGTACGTGTTTAGGAACAGGGCAGCGGGGTGGAGATGGTATCACCTAAACTTCTGGTACTGGATAACTTGGCGACTAACCAAGATGGCTATATGATTGATGAATGGACGAACAAAAAGTCAGCAGAGACTGCACATATAGTGGTTGCTAAGAGTGACGTTTGCAATTTGCGTGTTGCCCTAGCGGCCTTGGAGAAGGCACAAGCCCGGGAGGAGAGAGGAGCGGAGTGTTGCCTGATCATCAATGGATGCAGCTGAGCAACTAACTCGCATATAGCGCCCTCTATCGTGCCGGTTGCTCAGTGGCCGGCGCATCCATGCCGTGCCGATCTTTGAATCTCACCTAGTTACTTACTCATATTTCGGCCCGTTTTTGTTGACGCAGCTCCCCGGTTCCCGCCTCAATCCAGGCTTTTAAACCCAAGGCGTCGCTAGTCCGTAATATGTGAGGAATTAATGATTACACTGAAAGGAGAATCAAGCGGGCATGTAGGAAAACAGAGAGGCAATGGCTAGCTGTAACGGCAGTATTCACCAGCTTTCGTAGATGGGGGCAGCAGCTTGTGGCGGCAGCTGGCAGTCAACGGCCAGAGGATCTCCACACACAAAACCGGCCCCGCGTCGGCACCTCACAACTGCTCGAAAAGCCCCGCCTGACCCGTCAGCCCTGATCCCACCTGTAGCACCACTTCCGAACAGGCAATACTTCCGAGCGGCCATTTCTTTCGATTAGATATCACTCGCGGTGTGACTCGATATCTCACACCGCCGGTAGCTTGCTGCCCTCCTATGTTCCAAGTTCAGTTTCCATCGAGGTAACAGTCCGTCACAATGGCGTCAACATGGGTCCCCGACGTCTCCCCGGATAGCCCCTTCTCGCTCGCCAACATCCCCTTCGGCATCATCAGCTCGCCGGCGGACCCGACGCCCCGCGCCGCCGTCGCCATCGGGTCCTGGGTGCTGGACCTCAAGGCGCTGTCGCCGTACGCGGCGTTCGCCGAGATCTTCCCCGCGCTGCGGGGCCACGAGGGCGTGTTCGCCCGGCCGACGCTGAACGACTTCGCGGCGCTCGGGCGGCCCGTCCACCGCGAAGTCCGCAGGGCGCTCCGGGACCTCCTGTCGGCCGACACCGCGCACCCGGACGTCCTGCGCGACAACGCCGAGCTCCGGCAGAAGGCCCTGCTCCCGCAGCGCGGCGTCAGGATGCACCTGCCCATGAGCATCGGCGACTACACGGACTTCTACGCCGGGTTCCACCACGCCTACGCCGTCGGGGCTATGTTCCGCGGGCCGCAGACGGCGCTGCAGCCCAACTACACGCACCTCCCCGTCGGGTACCACGGGCGTAGCTCCAGCATCGTGGTCTCGGGGACGCCCATCCGCCGGCCGCTGGGCCAGATCATCCTGGACCCGAGCTCGGAGACCAGACACCCCACGACGGCGCCCAGCCGGCGCATGGACATGGAGCTCGAGCTGGGGTGCTTCATCGCGCGCCCGAACGAGCTGGGGTCCTCCGTCAAGGTGACCGAGGCTGAGGACCACATCTTCGGGTACGTGCTGGTGAACGACTGGAGCGCGCGCGACATCCAGACGTGGGAGTACGTGCCGCTGGGGCCCTTCAACAGCAAGAACTTCGCCACCACGATCAGCCCCTGGGTGGTGCTCGCGGACGCCCTGGAGCCGTTCCGGACCAAGGGCGTCGACAACTGGACGCCGTTGCAGGAGTACCTGAACGAGGGCAAGGCGGAGAACGTCTTCGACATCGAACTAGAGGTTGACATAGAAAGTGAGTCTGCCTTTCTTACCACGAGACCAGTCTAGAGAGAGGCCCTACTGCTAACGGCGACGCAGCACCGCAAGGAGACGCGACCACGATAAGTACCACGAGCTCCAAGCATCTCATATGGTCGTTTCCCCAGATGATCGCGCATCACACCCTCGGCGGATGTCCGATGAGGACGGGCGATCTCATCGCGTCCGGGACCATAAGCGGGCCGTCGACAAGTCAGAGGGGAAGTCTGCTGGAGCTCAGCGAGGGAGGAAAGAAGGACATCATGCTGTACGGCATGGACGTGCGCCGCTTCTTAAAAGACGGCGACGCCGTCGTCATCCGCGGCATCTGCGGGAAGCCGGGCGAGAAGGTCGGCTTCGGTGAGTGTGCTGGTCGTATACAACCGACTGAGCTTCGGTAGATTTGTATATTTATTTACACTGCCGCCGGTATGTTGGACCGTGAAACAATACGTCCATCGACTATTTCGATGAGTGTTAGGGTGCCGTTCGTGACTGCTGTCGATACTGGCAGAATACCCCTTACGTTGGCCAAGATTAGCTTAGCGTATACGATGTAATTTAGTGGTCTTTCTGGGGGTGCGCACCGCTAAGCAGGGCCAGGTCAGTGCGCGGGAGAGCGCCAGCGTATTCGATGCCGCCGGCCTAGCCCTCTGAATTACAGGCGCCTTTCAGCGCCTTGACGGTCAGCTGGCGTGTCACGGCAGGCGCGACCACCCCGCACCTCACGCACCTCACGCACCTCACCTTAGGTACTACCCCACGCCGATATCCTCTCACCTTCGCCCTCTCTCTCTCCCACACATACACACACAGATATACAGACACATTATATGCCCCCATACAGACTTTGATGGTCCTCAATAGTCTCACATAAGTAGTTCTTGCAGCCGTCACCAGTCACGGGAGCGCCGTATCCGGGTATCGAGCCCGTTACATGGCGGGCTCACCAAACTTCGACCATCAACATCCACTCTTCGCATATGTGACTTCTTACACCCAGGAGAATCAAGATGCAGAGATTCCTTACGATCGAAACCACTAAAAGAGTCTTTGTAATTCCGCCATGAGCGCTTCTCGATATTCCACTACCCGGCAAAAGGTCTGCCAGCAGTGCTCGGCCGCCAAGGCGAAATGCGACCGCAAATCAGGATGTTGTTCTAGATGTGCTCTCCGAGGCCTTTCCTGCACTTACCCCCAGACCTCATCATCCGGAGGTTCTGGCCGTGATGCGGGCGACAATAATGAAGCAGGACTGTATAACCCCTCAACAGCTAGTGTTCTTCCTGGATCAGGCACTCTGCTTGCCAGTACCGAGCTTGGGTCGCCCGTCGGAGCAAGTACTCGGAGTTCGACCATTGGACAGATGCAGCCTATGGGTGAGAATAGCCCGAGCAGCGCTTCGTCCACGGCATTCGCCGGAAGTAATTTTTCGACAGGCGCTGGAAGGCTGAACGCTACAAACCGCCTGCAAAGGGCGCCGGAGGCACTTGATTTTACCGGCCTGGAGCTCTTCAGCCCCATCAACGTGGACGACATAAGCAACCGCTGGCTGAACTCTTACATCCCCGTCCCGGGGCAGAAAGTCAAAGACTACCCGGCCAGCATCCAGGCCTTCATCCACAGGGTCCTCAAATCGTGGGTAGCGGTCACGGTAGGCGGTCACGGGGTACCGCCGTTCGTGCACGCCTCCCAGTTGGTGGGAACGTCGACGAGGCCGCCGCTTTCTACCTGCCTGAGCTTGGTGCGCATCTGCGAAAGACCGTTACCGGGGAGCGAGAGTGCCGCCGCGGACGTGCTGCAGCGGGAGATGGGCAGCCTATTCGAGCAGCAGGGGTCCTACGACGACCTGGCCCTACTCGGGGCGTTCCAGGCCTATCTGATCTACACCATGGTCCTATTCTTCCGACTCGGCGGGATGGCCAGCCCGTTTCTACGACAAGCCATGGTGAACCTTCAGGAGCTAGCCGGCTCCAGTAGCAGGAGAGGACTCATGTGCGTGGCGGAGCAACAGCACGCGCGGCCCCGGTGGGAGGTCTGGATCGTCGCCGAGGCCAAACGACGGACGCTGTTCGCCATGTACCTCTTCGACAGCGTGCTTTCGGCCCAGGAGGGCCTCCAGACCTTCCTCGGAACCGAGCTACAGGGGCTGCCTGCCCCGGCGGGCAAGTCGCTGTGGACGGCGCAGACGCGGCACGAGTGGGAAACGGCATACAATGTTCACCTGGCAAAGTGGGTCAAAGAAGGCCTTCGTATTGACGAGCTCTGGCCGATCCCTGTCGACTTGGATGAATCTGGCATTGTTGAAAGACGTGACAGAGTGGACCAGTGGCTTGAGAATGTTGATGAATATGGAACGATGATGTATGCGGTAACTAGTTGCACCCACGGTGGTTGAATTCCTTTTCATCATTTACGCATACCAAGAAGTCTATGTATTGCCGGTATCCCCCAAGTCTTGAAAGGAACACACTTTGCAAATCCCAATGTTATCTAAGATTGCTCCAGTCCCCTCAAAGCTTCATGAATAGCAATCGCCTTCAAGTTCATCTTTGGTAAGAGACTATCCAGAATGACTTTCGAATATAATGGATTATCGTTGGGAGGCAGCTCCAACACGTTGTCCGAGATGACGAAAATGTTATAGTCCAGGTCGAACAACCGATAGACCGTGCTCATGACGACCCCAGAGAGGCTCAGTCCAGACTGCGATGGCACATGTCAGTCAAGTTTGCTCCCGTGGTAATTGATGACGCACAATGATGACCGTGTCGATGCTCTGAGCCTCCAAGATCTGCTCCAGGCTATTTCCGGCGCCAGCGTACCACCTTGTCTTCTGGAGGACGATATCCTTCTCATCCACCGTGAAGTTCGAAGCTATCTGAACTTCGGGGGAGCCGACGGCAAAGGAGCCAAAGCCTTTGAGGAGTTTGGTAAATGGGGCATCGTTTGCCAACTCCAGCTCGCCGGCGCCGAAGAAGAGACTCGTAAAGATGACAAGGGGTCGAGGATTCTTCTGGTGGACTGCATCGTTCCAAAGAGAACAGTTGGCAATGAATACCTTTCCCTCAGCGGTATCCTTGATGCCGTCTATCAGGACTGCCATCATGTCCAAGTTGAGGACAGCATACTTGCCAAAACTCATGGCGCCCTCGGAGCATTGTGATGCAGACACCATTGTTGGCAAATGCTGGTAGAAGATTAAGCAAATTCTGACTATGCACAAGAGCTCTACGTCACTAGAGATGTTGATCCATGTTGCTTGCAGTATCTTGTCTGCTGACGTTGTTATTCCCCCTCTCTTTCGCTGTTAGAAGCTCAAGTCCGGCTGCCCCACCGCGCCCGGATCTCAATTCCGGCTGACGTACAAGCCTGAAAACATATATGAGGGGGACTGGCTCTTAGACGTTCACCCCAACATCTCACCT
Source organism: Xylaria sp. JS573 (assembly GCA_000966885.1). Lineage (NCBI taxonomy): Eukaryota > Fungi > Ascomycota > Sordariomycetes > Xylariales > Xylariaceae > Xylaria > Xylaria sp. JS573. Next base: position 259,567 of record JWIU01000016.1, read on the forward strand.
ATAACCACATCCCAGATAGAAACGAAAGCATCATGACTATCTCAGACGAGAATGAAGAAGTGAAAGCTGTTCCTAATGCCCTGGCATCACAGCCACACGCTCCAGAAGAACCTTATAGCATATTCGACAGGCGACAGAAGGCCCTAATTGTCCTTATAGTTTCGACTGCTTCAACTTGTAAGTATAATTCCATATAGAATCACCATATTCTTGGTTAACGTATATGGGCTACAGTCTCCGGGTTTGCATCGAACATCTATTTCCCAGCCCTTCCCACCATCGCCCGCGACCTCGGCGTGTCGGTGGAGCTCGTCAACCTCACAGTAACATCCTACCTCATCTTCCAAGGCATAGCGCCGAGCCTCTGGGGCCCCGTGTCCGACGTCAGGGGGCGGCGGGTCGCGTACTGCGGCACCTTCGTGCTGTTCCTGGGCGCCTGCGTTGGGCTCGCCGAGACGCGCAACTACGCCGCCCTGGTGGTCCTGCGCTGCCTGCAGAGCACCGGCAGCGCGAGCACGCTCGCCATCGGCTCCGGCGTCATCGGCGACATCACCACGCGCGCCGACCGCGGCGGGTACATGGGCGTCTTCCAGGCCGGGCTGCTCGTGCCCGTGGCCGTCGGCCCCGTCATCGGGGGCGCCCTCGCCGGATCCCTGGGGTGGAGGGCCATCTTCTGGTTCCTGGCCATCTACAGCGGCGTCTTCCTAGTCGTGTTGGTCCTCCTGCTTCCCGAGACGCTGAGGTCGGTCGTCGCGAACGGGGGCCGCACGCCGTCGAACCTGATCGGCAGGTTTCCCCTATCCCTCTACCAAAGGTTCACCAAAGTCCCGTGGAACCCGGAGGCCGCCGGTCCTCCGGCAGCACGGAAGCGCATAGACGTGACGGGGCCGTTCCGCGTCCTGGTCAGCAAGCACGCGGCGCCGCTCATCGGCTTCCTGGCCGTCTACTACGCCGTGTGGCAGATGAGCATCACCATCATGTCCTCGCTCTTCGCCACCCGCTACGGCCTCTCCGAGACCCAGATCGGGCTCACCTTCATCGCCAACGGCGTCGGCTCCATGGCAGGCACCCTGGTCACGGGGCGCTTCCTCGACCTCGACTACCGCCGCGTGAAGGCCAGGCACGAGGCCGAGGAGGCCCTGGTCCGCGCAACAACCGCGCACACCGACCCTGGCCCTGACATCGAGGCGGGTAACACCGACAACACCAACAGCCAGAACCACAACAACCACACTGGCGCGCCAAACCCCGAAGACGACCCCATATCCACCTTCCCGCTCGAGAAAGCGCGCCTGCGACTAGTCCCCCTATTCGCGGCCCTCCAATGCGCCTCGATCGCCGCCTTCGGGTGGACGATCGACCGGGGCGTCCACCTCGCGGCCCCCGTGGCGGCGACGTTCGTGACGGGCTGGGCGGCGGTGTCGGCGCAGTCGGTGGTGCTGACGTACCTCGTCGACGTGTTCCCGGACCGCGGCGCCGCCGCCGGCGCCGCGCTCAACCTCGCGCGCTGCCTGGCGGCCGCCGGCGGCACGAGCCTCGCCGCGCCGCTCGTCGACGCCGTCGGCGCGGGGGCGGCCTTCACCATCTGCGTCGCCGCGCAGGCGGCGGCGCTCGCGGGGGTTACCGTGCAGTGCCGGTTCGCGCCCGCGTGGAGGCGGGAGGCTGCTGGGAGGGAGAGGGAGAGGGAGAGGTCTTCTCGGGATGCGAGTAAGTAAAAGGACTTAACTAGCGGAGTGGAAATCAGTCGCGTTGTGATCGCGTTAAGAGCTGTGAGGCTAGCATTTGGAGGACTGACGCTTCTTACCCTACCACGGTTACCACGACTTATATCACATTATAGAGTTATTACAGTATAGACTATCCCTAGGAGTCGGAGGAGGCGCGGGCGACGCTACACACGTGCACACCTCATGATCCGATAGAGCAATTAACAAGCAATCGAGGCTCCTGCACGCCTAGATCCCTAATAATCTAATGGACACCATGATGCTTACACTACTTCCTAAAGACAACTCAACGATCACTCATCTCAACATCTATCAACATAAAGGACACGCATAAGATAGGTATATATATGAGCGTTAAGTCTATACAAACACCGGGCGCCCACAAGGCTGCTGCTGCTGCCCACCAAACAGTACATAAGATACGCCCCAGATGCGCCGGTCTATACAGCAATGCCAGAATTAAGCATATAACCTTTTTACATGACGGAACACCCGCAGGACCTAAGCGACCTAAATAAAGCCTCAAAGTAGTCGTTATCCCCCGGGCCACCTTCACCTTCTTATCCCTAGATTTTCGCTATGCACCGCACCCACAACGCTCAATAATATTTATCATCTCACATGACACACACACACACACACTCTCTCTCTCATTCTCTCACAAAACATGTACATTACAGACATACAGACATACATACCCCCCACACACGCTTGCTTGGTTATAAAGGACAAAAAAGGAGAAGGAAGATCTAGATATCTAGATATATGCTAAAACATGTCCTTGAAATGCTGATACACGCTCCCGCCGGCCGCATACGGCGTATTGGCCGCAGCCGCCGCCGCCGCCATCTCGGCGGCAGCAGCACCACCGTCGGCAGCCACCGCGGGCGGATGCGGCGCGGCGGCCCGCAGCGCGCCGGCGACGTTTCCCGCGTTCTTGCTCAGGTAGCCCTCGAAGATCTGCGACATCTCGGACGAGATCTGGTGGCCGTTCTGGATGCCGCTGAAGGCGACGGGGCCCGGGTGGGACTGCGGGCCGAGGGCGGAGACGGCGGAGGAGGTGGTGGTGGCGGTGCTGGTGGTGGAGGTGGCGGCGGTAGTAGTTATTGGGGGTGCAGGGTTCGGGTGCGGCTGTTGCTGACGCGGTTGATGCGGTTGATGCGGTTGCTGCTGCGATTGCGGCGGCGGCGTGGGGCCCATCTGGCCGGTGGCGAGGCCGGCCATGGCCAGGGCGGCGTTGGAGTGGGGGTCCTCGGCGAGGCCGAGGCGGGGCGCCACCTCCTTGAGGGACTTGATGGTGCTCCAGAGGCGCTTCGAGACCCACGACTTGGACGACATGTCCTTGATGAGCTCGAGGGCCATGTAGAACTCGTCGCGGCAGGACGAGCTGAAGTTGACGGGCGCGTGGCACGAGACGAGGAAGAGCACCGTGATGGCCGACAGCAGGAACTGGTGGTAGAAGAGCTGCATCTTGCGGTACACGTTGGTCGTGTTGTTGAGGTGCGTCAGGTACCGGATCGTGTTCTTGGCCAGCTTGACCGCGCACTCGGCGAAGTGGATGTTGGCCATGATGCTGCTGTGCGTGTGCAGGATCGGCGTGTACAGCCAGGTGCGGATCTGGTTCAGGCGGAGGTAGGACCAGATCTGCAGCCGCTGGAGGTCGTACTCCTTCTGGGAGTTCACCGGGAAGTTCAGGTACCGAGGCAGGGCTTCCCAGTCGGCCAGCTCGAGCTGGACTTCCTTGGGTATGTCCGAGTACCACTGTTTTATGCGACGGTCGAGGTCCTCGATGTCGGCTGGCCGTAGTTCCATCGGCTCGCTGGAATCGAAGTGACGTACGAGTCGCCAGACCCTCGCGCTGAGTTTCGAGTACATGACCATGGTGAGAAGATGGGGGTGCGTTTCCTATGGAAACATGTCAGACCAGGCAAGGAGATGTTATTTACAAGGGGGGAGAGCGCTTACACGTACGGGTTGGGGTAGCCTAGGATCGATCTCGTCGTCTGGGACCACATACGGCAGCCCAGTAGCGAATGCCCATCGACGATCTAGGACGTATGCCGCCCAAAACGTGTGAACTGCGTTCATGCGTTCCTCCTCATCACTGATTTGATCGATCACATCGCGCCGGTGAAGGCCGAGTTCGAAGCAAAGCCGTGCCACTTGCCCTATCGTGCGCCACGCCAGTATCTCGTCGTGTACAAAGTAATGATAACCGCCCTAGATACATAAATACGTTAGCCTCTCCTATTCCAGCCCTAGACATGGTGAACACAGGCCCTTAAGGTCGCCGTTGCAAGCCCTTGTGTGGAAAGTGGAAAGTAGGGTAAGACATACCACCAGAGCCAGCATTGGCATGTTTTTTACGTTACTTGGCTCGTTCATGAGCATCCTGTCGGTGACCGGCCTAATACTATTGAACAGCCTCTGGGCTTTCTCGCTGTTGCCGTGTTCCTCGACAGCCAAGGAGCAGCATAAGACGAGCTTGAGCACCATGTTATTGTGATCGTTGAAACAGCCGTCTTGGCCGTACGGGGGTGCTATCCAATTCTTCCTGGCCGCCTCCATCCAGGTAGTCAATTTCTTTACGTGACTAATGACCGTATCGATATTCACCACCGGAAACATCAGGCCGACCTCCTCCTCGTGTACGCGGCATAGGCGCACCAGCTCATCCCTGTCGAATTCCCATAGCGGATCTGGAGGGGGCCGATGAGGCGACATAGACATCTGGAGCGGCAGCTTAGGAGAAACCGCGGGAGTTTCCTGAGCGGTAGCATCCGTTTCACCGTACTCGTTCGGATTGCTGTAGCCCATCTTGTGTAACGTGTTTTTGGCGACATCCAGGTTGAAGCGCGTGCTTGTTGGTCCACGGAAACTGGACTGTCGAGGGTGCGGGAGGTCGGCGGATCGGTGTATAGGTGTGATGGGAGGAACCGAAGACGTCGACGGGGTGCTCGCGACGGACGGCAGGGTGTGGGCTCGATCTTGGATAGGCGCCAGGCGCAGAGCCTCGGACCGGAGGGCGTTCATGTTGTTGAACAGGGCCTCGACCTGGTCTTGCAGATGGCTGACCTGACTGGCCATCTGCTTGAACTCCTCCGAGTCCTTGAAGTTGGTGGTGCAGCAGTTGGGGGCATAGAGGCATTGCAGGTTGAGATTGCCGCATCTTTGGCACGGTTTCTCGCCATTGCACTTGATCTTGCGACGCTTACATTCATTGCTGAGAAACCCCAGTCCCGGTTAGCAAACCTAACTCTAGTCAAGCGATTGGCGCGTCGCGTATACAAGATCGTGTCGGTATGCGATTAAAATGGAGAGAGCACGCAACGGCGAGACACTAGAAGACTCACCAGGCTATCGAGATGTATCGGTTTCTTTTGCGACTCTGCTGCTGAGGGGCACCACCGGCACCAGGGCCAGCACTCGAATCCCTGGGATGGTTCGGGGACGTCGACTCGTCCCTACTATTCTTCCGCTTTACGCCGGCGACAGCGCCATCGGCGTTCGAGGAGGCAGCGCGGCTCGCGTGCTGGTGGTGGTGGTCATGTTGATGGTGTGTGACGACCGAGGAACCAGGAGAAACCGGAGCCGGGGTCTCGCCCAGGGTGGTCAAGTATCGCACCTCGCCGACTTGGCTCTCGAAGAATTCCATGTCCTTCATGTGTCACCGATCAGCCTTGGACTTGTTGCGGGCATTCTTTCTGGCTAGCAGAGACAGAATCCAGCCAGGAGGACGGAGAACCGAAAGCGGGTTTAGCAGCCGACAGAAAGAGAAGCCGGCGGTTGGCGACTGGCGCCGGGCTCGCTAACAAATCGAAGCGTTGCAGTAGGCTCTCTCGCCAGGCCTAATGCCAAGTTCTACGAGTCCCAAATGACGCGCTACCCGTGCCTTGCCCGGCCAGGCCTCCAGCGCGCGCAGAGCGCTAAGACCGCCTGATACCCCCTGGCCTAGCCTGGTCTAGCGACTCCCTAGCTGCCTACAGCTAGCTAAAGCGGGCTGGCTCCCCCACATCTCTCGTCTACTTTCGGTAGCCATGAACCGGTCAGGATCCAGCAAAGGGCTGAAAGTCGAGATGGCCACGTGCTTGCGAGCTGCCGGTTCTTTTCAGTCGCTATTCATAGCCATGACTAGGTATGTATTGGGCAAAGACACGGAATTTGGGCCGTGACAGGATCGAACTTCTGTTGATATCATTCTTAGCGGACACAAACTAAGGAGACAGTGACTAAGCGACGTTCTTCATGAATACCGCCCAGTCACACTAGCATATCGTCTCGGTAACGTATTGATTAGCCCCTCCGTAGTACGGTACCTCCTACTACTTTATACGCCGTGGAGATGATGAAGCGGACACTGAGCTAAATTCTTATCGATGTACAGAGTAGCTCCTTTTTTCCTCGCACAGCGGCGGCATGGGATTCATCAAAATACAATAGAAATATCCTTTATTTATGCGAGAAAATAGTGCCCAGCATGTATGAGTGATGAAACAGAAATCAGGAGTCAAGAGATGATGGTGAATTTGTTTACGTCCGTGAGGGAGTCAAGAGAGCCAGCAATCAACTCGTTCAAGATACTTGGTAGGACTGCGTGAGAGTGTAAAACGAAGACAACACTAAGGAACAACTCGGTATAAGGGAAAGGACAAGAAGGGCAAAAAAGAACGGAGTTTATTCCTGCGGATATCAAATCGCGGTTCGGATGATAGGGCGCAGGCTGACGTTCACAGGTAACCGACGGAAAGCAAGACATACTTTTATTTAATATCTGAATGTGCCGGTGCGTCTGTTGTTATAACAGGATGTTTTTCCGTATATTCACAAGAAGCATATCCAGATTTGGTGCGCAAATCGGTAGTTAACGGTGTCTCGTTGTCAAGTTCAGATGTAATCCATCGAGGGTTTGTGTAACGTAGTGAGTAATCTCAGGTCTAGGAGAATGGCCATTTCAGCGCATCGGACCTTCATTTCTTCGTTATCTAGTGTAAGGTTATTTTTCCCTTTAACCAACAAAGTCCAGGTTGACATCAGTTCAGATTCTGGTGATCATGAACCGGCAATCCAATTGCCTAGACAACATCCAAGACAACACAATAAACGAGGTAAGATCACTAACTCCAAGAGCATATCTCGCAAATATTTCATATATACATATATATATATATATGTGTGTGTGTGTGTGTGTGTGTGTGTGTGTGTGTTGAGAGGACGGACGGAGACCCCCTAGGCTGTTTCTAACCTTCCCCCTTTCGCCCCATCACCTAGTAAATTACCACTCTACATCTCCTTAAAATAGTCATGGAATCAAATTTCGCCCGGGCTAAGCCCTCATCCCTCGTTTGACTTCTGTGTACGTTGCATAAAAGCCGGTCATGCGTGGTAGAGAGAGTTCGTTATGTTGTAAGACGCAGGGCGTGAGTAGTATTGTTATCATTATTAGGAAGGATCATCTCTAGGAATCTGGGTAGGAGTTATTTCCAACCCACATATCTACACACTGTGTCGTTGTACAAGCTCTAAATTATCCAACACGCTATGTATCGAATGGTTCTTTTACTCATTTCTGTGTGTCGAGTATGGAATGTGCTGGGTATGGATAGGGTAGAGTTGGGGTAGTCCATGACTATCCCCGGTTCTAACATCCAAGTATTTCCTTGAGCTACCTATTAGGTTACCTCTTATTCAATGCTCACGAAATTGTTGGGTTGAAAGATTTTCTTGACCGATGGGCTTAGACCTAGAAGTCAACCTTAATATAACTGAGTTGTCAAGGTGGTAGAGAGAAAACACCAGTCTTGGGATATGAAAACGAGGCGTCGAGTAAATGATTCATTGGTATATATCGACTAACTCCTTGCCTAACTTGATGCATCAGAAAATGATGCCAAGGGTAAAAAACGTGTGTAGAATGCTATCCTAGATACAATTTTCGAAACATCGCTATCCCGTCCATCAGCGGTGTCTGCCCTCCCCCTCCGCCCGCCCGTATGCCCCAAACTCCTGTGCTCTGAAATCCTAGCACGATAGTTTGCTTGTCGGTTACCCCGGCTGCAGGGCATTCCCGAGCGTATACATGTTTGACCGGAAATAGTCCTGCATCCGCCCCATCATGATGGGGTTAGGCGGCGGCTGCAGCGGCTCTTCCCACTCCTCCCACTGCCACTTCTCCTCGTCTTCATACTCGTCATCGGGCTGCGTCAGCATGGTCTCCATGCTGAAGCGCTGGCTACTGGGGTACGAGGAATCGAACGAGTCGACAGTGGCCGAGGACGATCTCCGGCGGCGGTGCCGCCTTCTCCGGAGGGGCATCTCGTCGCAGCTGGGCTCCGGCGCCGGCGGCGCCGGCGGCGGATCCGTCTGCACGCTCGCGTCCGCGTACGCGGCCTTGGGCTTCGCGGCTTCCCGGGCGGCGACTTCGTGGCACCCGCAGCTGCAGTGCTGCGGCGCGTCGACGCGCACTTTGGATATGCTGACCGATGGGACCCTCGCAGGACGCGGGGTCGGCTGCTCCTTCATCGGCTGCTCCCTCAGCACCCCTAATTCCTCCAGTCCTGCGTTGCCGCCGATGCTCCTGGGGCGTGCCGCTCTCTGTCGGCCGAATGCGAGGGGCACGATCGCCGCTCTTCGCAGCTTATCGACGGATGGCGTTCGGCTATGGCTCACTTCCGGCAGTAGTAGTGAAGGTGGTGGTTGACGGTCCTCCGTCGGTGATAATACCGTGGGCAGGGTGCTGGAGCGCGGCCGTTCCCCGACCCCTTTCGTCAACTCCCGTACTCTGCTCCACCGTCGCTTGCTCGCGGATGAAATGGTCTCGTCGCTGAAAGTCAGGGCCCGTCGGAGCCGCTGGTCGGGGCTCGAAGACTCGCTTCGCACCTCTCCGTCTCGGTCGGAGGCCCAAAAGGTGTCGTCCCCGGATAGTACTACCTGCAATGTCTCGAAGTCCCTCGTGCTTCCGTCGGAGGGGAATAGCCAGTCCTCCAACTGTTTGGGAAGGCCGTGAGATCCTGGTGAGGCGATGAGCATGACTTGAGCGTAAATTGGCCGATATGAGATGTGTCTTACGTTGTTTGAACTCGCCCGAGTTCGTCTTCCAACATATGTAATGTTTCCCACCGGATCCGAGGGCGGTCACGACCAGTTGCGAAATCCCCTCGGAGTCGGTGGCATCGTTACTGATAGAGCGCAGAACATCGGCAAGCATCCTGAAGTCGGCCAGCAAAATTAAATATTATAAAGACATATCAAAGTTTACTACTTGTTATCGAAAAGGTCGTCTGGTGGGGGGGATATAACGAGGGTTTGAAAAGAAGTGAACTACGAGCCAGTCGTATCTAAGTGAATCACGAAGATCGTGCAGTGCAGATTTACCTAGTTATCCGGCTGATCGGTCGAGAAACCGACTTGATAGAAAAAAACACGCTATGCCCTCTGCCGGGCCAGCCCCAGATCAAAGCTGACATCGCGGCAGGATGTGCATGATGGCGGATGCACGGTTACGACTTGAGACACTGACGCTGGCGAAAAACGGTCGATATGGGCCCAGTTGCTGGGCAGAGGCGCGCCGCAGCCGACTCTGCGACAGCGGATCGGCGACGTGCCCCCCCAACACGGGGTAGAACCCGCAATTTTATTCACATTATATCAGATGATGTCGTCCGACTCGATCGCAGATTCGAGTCTAGCGACATTCCTAGTGAAAGTCCTTCAAGACTCGATCCTACGCTGTAGGTACTTGCCAAAGTGAACGACGTGCGCCGTCCGTCGTATTGGGACTACCGTAGTAAGCCAGCCCTGCAGCCCCTGGTGAGGTTCTCAGTTCTATCAAGCTTATCCTGCCTGCCGGCTTGGCATCCCCTTCTTGGCTGAGTTGTCCGAACTCCAGAGCTAAAAGGAATTCTGGTTGGCCCCATGGGCCCATGGCACGATGCTAGGCAAATCCCCATTTTCTGAACCAGACTTGATGATCAGAGGGGGAAAGGACCTTGCGCCTTGCTGTCATTGAAATCGACTCCATTTTCCCTCGGGTATGATAATAAGCCAGGTATTGCCCTAAATCTACTGTACACTGTCCGTGAGAGAGGACGTCGCCTCATTTCCTCTATACCGTGCCATGCCCCAGATTCCTCATAATTACCTTAGTGTTGTTCAGCCGCCCCCGCGTCTTCAACATATGGGCGCTTATACCCAGAGTCCGTCGACGCGTTCGCCGCGACCTCATCAGTCCGCTCGGCAATGGAGCTCGCCGCAGTGACGGAATCGGCGTCACCAGGCTCTCCAGGTTTCCTGGCGGACGACCAGAACGAATTGTTGTCGGTCACTGCACTGGGCGAGCGAGGTGTGAAATTTTCCAGAGGGAATAGGCCGCCGAGGTTAAGTTTGTCTAGCGCAGCCTGTATTTTGTCCTTCTTCGCCTGCTCGTCTTCGGAAGCCTGGCCCTCTTGCTGCTGCTGCTTCTGCTGCCCTTCTTCTTCTTCTTCCCTCTGCCGACTGGCGTTGATCAGCTCCTCCTGTCTGCGGAAGAACTCCTCCCTCTCGGCGTCCTCGCGGGCCGACTGCTCCTTGTGCTCCCTCATCTTCTCGTCCAGCGTCTGCGCCGCCTCCGGGTCGGGCTCCGGCTTGCGCTCCTTCTTTTCGCGGCGGGTCAGCTCGACCTCGAGGACCCGGGTCCCCATGGGGACCTTGGTAGCGAGGCCGTCATCGTCACGGTCGAAGTACAGCGCCCAGATTCCCGGGAACTCCTCCACGGCGCAGAATCCCTCCCAGCCCTCGAGCGTCATGCGCCGGTCCTGCCGGGTGCAGTCGAACGGCCCCGTGATGTTCTCCTGCGCATTCGCGCGCACGCCGTACTTGACCTCGTAGCTGTCTTTGTCGACGTAGATCCAGTTGAGCATCGGGGGGTCGTCGCTGATGGTGCTGACTATCCCTTCGTATGACGAGTCTGGGTATGGCAGGAAGTAGCCCGAAAACGGGTAGCCGGTGTCGACATGAGAGGCTTTCTCGTTCTCTTCTTGTGTTGCGCCAGTAGTAATGTAGAGCTATGATAGAAGTGTTAGACTTGGAGTATGATAGATTCGTAGCAAAAAACAGATGTTTACCTTGTTATCTTTCAGGACGACTATCCTCCCGTTGATGTCGCGACTCCGGATCGACTGCTTTACGCACGAGACCACGAGGTTGCAGCGACGAGCCCGGTGCTCTTCGCGTTTGTTCTTCGCCTGACTCTGGCGAATCGCTTCCTGCGTCCCCAACAGCGCCGGGCAAATGGTAAGCGCTAATATCGTGGGAATAGACATGGCGGCCTCTTCAAGAGCTTCTTGCAGGTTGTTCCCGCGAAATGTGTATGTGTTCGATGTGTGGGCGTTGGAAGACATCAGTCTCAGACTCAGTCGACGATCGCAAAATGTTCCGATGCGAACATCAAAAAGGGTGAACTTGTGTCGCAAAGACTTGTAAGACCCTGTTGAAGGTCTGTATCAAAATGTCAAAGTAAACTTTGCCGTTGAGGTGGCGGCTCAACAACACGCATTGAAGTTCTAGATCTATAACATCTCCCAGGGTCTCTATAGGATAAAACCCTTATTTCAATCACTAACACCCTTTCGCCCGCTGGATCGTGCCATCGTCAGATCAGATCCAGGGAATTGTCATGCGAGGCCGGGGTCAAAGCGAGACCCTTGGCGTTTGAGGCTCTGCGCTTTGATCCAGGGGTCCACGGCTCTGCGGAGTAGGGTGGCAACGGAAACACAGCTGTCGTTCCCGCCCAGCTCTACTTTTGCCCGTTATTGGACCAGCCTGTCATGCCACATTAGATGAAGATCCTACATCCAGGTGCATCGAGTTTGGGTCTGCGTCGCAATGGGGCGAGAGACACGTTCGTGGCAGGCAAGCCCTGCAATGTCAAGACGGCATCCTTCGGGAAATCTTGCCCTGCTGTGATCGTGGATACGGGACCGTCCGAGCCGTCGTCTTTGATATAAGAAGCATTTCTCAAGTCAGTTTGAAGGGACCTTTTTCTCATCATCCGGCATCATCCATCATCAGCATTCACCTTCGCATCTACACAGTTTCAGCCAGCCTGAGCTCATCAAGTCCTCGCAGCGCGACTATCACGAACACCCTCTTCACGAGACACCATCTTCAAGGTCTTTCCCGATCAACCGCAACACATAATTCAAAATGGCCACTGCTAGCACGTAAGTCCACGGATCAGAAACCCCGCGGGTCTCCCCAGCATCCGATCTAACTCGTTTTAGCACCTCCGCCATCCCCATGAAGAACAATGTTTCGTACAACAGCGACTCCGACTCGGACGGACAAGCACGTGGCGGCCGCAAGCAGCTCTCTAGCCTGCCTCACCTGCCAACCTCAGCCGGTCTCTCCCAGCCCGCAGGTAACTCGAGCCCCTTCACCTAGGCGTAGCGTGTTCTTGGGACGATTTCTAACGTGTCTGCATAGGCCAACTCCTGAAGGGTGCGACTGACGACAACGGCAAGCAGAAGGCTGCTGCCCTGCTGGTTGGTATCAAGCTCGACCTGGAGGCAGAGGTCCACCTGACCGCACGGGTCCGTGGTGACATCTGTGTCGGTCTCTACTAGAGAGTCAGCAAGGAGAGGAGAACGTTTTCCTCGCTGTAAGGCAATAGGACGACGGCTACAACAATCAGACCTGAAATCGTAGATGGGAGTTGGATGAATGATACCCTGATCCATGTGCGGCGCCAACAAAACCCCACGGCGCACATGCTCGCTAATTATGCCACTTTGCGGACAGGCAGGCCAACCGCATTGCAAGGTAGCTTAATAAAGCACTGAAACCCGCTTTGAAAGGCTTTTATGTGAAATTGGATGTTTAAACCGTGATCTATTCCTACTAGCAAAAACCACCGGTCCATTCGCACTGAGTGGTCAGTACCCCGTAGTCCCCCTCATGCATAGAAGGGATGATCGCTTAACTTGATTTGCCCTAGGTTTCTTTGACCCGTTCACCTCACCTCTTATAACATTATGTTTTTCTCTTCATCGTTGAAACAAACTTGGCAAGGCTGTATCGTAAATCTTCGTACCATTGAGTTGTGGCACAGATACGGAATAGTCATCGACGGATTTGGTTGATGGCCATGCCGGCGGTGAAGTGGGCTAGCGCAGAGTCTGTCTTCTGAGCCGCAGAGCCGTCCGGGACAGCAGAGCCTGGAAGCCTGGGGTTCGCTAGTCGCAGGAAAGTTAGTATCAAACTTATCGCCCTCTATTGATATTTGGGGGCTTGCCTTTGTCTCGAGCGTGGCGCTCGCTAGCCGAAGCTCTCAAGGCTTCAAGGTTGTTCATATTTGTACACTTTTCAGATTTCGAGAAAAATCCCTAAGTATTGTTTGGTGGGCTTTAGCTTATTAGCTAGTGGAACTCTTCAGATGACTGTATATTATGTCTATTTCCCCTCGACTCGCGAGGTGGACATTCGTTCACGCTGACGTCTTCAATCCATATTGTCCATGTCTGTCATCAATGACGCCGTCATTGATGGTCTACGGGGGACCTGCCGGTGTCAGTAAATATTTCTGTAATAAATATGAATTTTGTCTCATTCCTCTTAATATACCAGCTCTAGTTTTATTTTGTCTTACTTCCCGGCGACTTGATTAATGTTGTGATTTTACCTAGCAATGCGTTGAAAAATAGCCAACATGGCTGGCATCCCTTTCTAACATCTAATATAGCTCGTAATTATTATAAGACCTGTTAATTTGACACAGTGATACCTGGTTATATTTGTGAGAAGCGTCTAAACGATTGAGCAAGAGAGCCACGAGGACCCTGGTTGTTAAACATAGGTGAATTTCAGAAACGTGTCTTGTGCTGTGCGTGAGATTCAGTTTTCTCGCATATGGAGTATTTGGTTGGAAACTAAAGGACTAGTTAGATATGATAGGTGTCTTAAGTGTATAGACTAATACTATCATTCACCTGCTGGGCAAGAGTAGCACTCCTTACTCACTTCATCAGAAACTCTACCAAATGCTGCTTACAACACCGGGCATCATACAGACATCCAGAGGCCCAACATTTGATACAATACAGCAAGGCGGTCATGCAGAGTTCTACTGTAAATTTATTCAATGAGGTGGCATTTCGTTACTTGCGACGAAATCGGCTCTATGCATATATTCCCTTTATTCCAGGCCTTGCAAAAAGCTGGGTCGGGGGTTGAAGTCCCTCGCCATGAGAACAATGGTATTTTCCCTGCTTCAGTGAGCTCACCTTCAACACCAAGCGATTTGGATTTCCAAGATGTCCTGGAAGTGTATGGTTATGCCGAAGACATGTTTCCATAGACGGCGTACCGTGGGTCCGTGAGTGAGACCGTCGGGAGGACTCGGACGCGCGTGTTAAGTATCTGGAGAAATAAATCAAGGAAGTTCCAACATTCTTGCAGTTCTGACCATCGCGGTATGTCCTCAGAGGAGCTGAACATCTGCTGAGGAGAAGCAACTAATGTAGCCAACTGCAGCCACATCACGACGTCACACCCACACACCATTCATCGACACCACAATTCTTGAGACCCCTCATCGCTGCAAGTAGGGTCCTTGTAGATCTAACTGGTACCATCCATTAGAGGCTCTTCACCGCCTTTTTTCTATTCTACCAGAGGTTCAATCGACATAAAGGAGAGGGAAATGGGCAAGTGTGTAGAACAGGAGTACCGGGAAGGCTATGCAAAGAGACACCGACTCATCGCATCTAATTATAGACAAATACATGTGACGTAAAAGTGCCAACACAGTAGTTTCAAGCACCCCAGTGTACCAAGGGATCAGAGAGAAGGCTTGCCTCGTGTAAGCTGAACGCTGCAGGCTGCCGCCCTGCAGCGGAATACCCCGGTTTCTGTGGTATGCAGGATAACTATGAGAATTCATTTGACGTACCTCTCGATATAAATATCATGTGTAAGTTCCTTCTCAGCATCATAATTACGTTTCCTTTGTCTTCTTCTCTCGAGACAGACATTATTCATAAGCATCTACGTACTTATTGCGATACACTGCTAGAGAGTATTATCTCTCAGATCCTCAAGATGGCTCGTTGGCCCGCTACTCTTGATGCCTCTCCCATCCTTCTCGCGAACAGGCTCAAATCCACACCTCATGTTCGCCGTTCCTTCGCTTCTGAGCTTGTTTCAACACTCAGAGAATATGGGTTTGCACGTTTGCGCAACCATGGCGTTTCCCCTGCAACCATCAAAGGATTGTTCGCATATGTATGTGTTTCTAACTCTCTGTCCCTGTAGCATCGTTCATATTACTACACAGACGAGTTTCTGACGCCGATTTATAGCACCGCGACTTCTTCAATCTTCCGCTTCCATCGAAGCTTGGCGTCCGCCACCCTGGGGGCGAGTCTCCAGCAAGGGGTTACTCTCCATGGGCTTTTGAGAAAACGGCCACAGTACGGCCCGACCTTCATAATGCTAAAACCGTCAACTCCACTACTGCTACTAGCCAGAGCCAAGGCCCATCTCCTTCTGCGGACCCAGCTGAGCCGCCGTCCAAGTTAGATGCAAGAGAGCAGTTTGCGATTGGTCCTCCAAGTGACACCGAATTCCCAACGCCTGAGCTTGCCGAAGGACTGCTTCCAGGGTTCAACACGGCAACCAAGGGGGCCTTCGCGGAAGTTGGCAATACCTGCCGCAGAATCATTGAAGCCATAGAGGAGGGGCTGGGAGCGCCTGCGAATTCCATCATCAGCCGTACAGCAGACGGCGCAGGGTCCGAGCTGAACCTGAACTACTACCCCGAGGTAGAGAGGAGGGTCATCGAAGACGGTGCGGATCCCGAGGCAGGTGATGTCAGCATGAGACGCATCTGGCCTCACTCGGACCTCGGTGTTATCAGCGCCCTGTTTCAAAACGGAACCGGCGAGTCTGGCCTCGAGCTACAGGTCCGGGAATCTGGGGGAGGCGAGTTCGCGCCCGTTCCCGTCGATAAAGAGGGAGATATGGTACTCCTTGCGTCGGACACGCTCGAACGCTGGACAAACGGCTACCTGCGCGCGGGCGTGCATCGGGTGGGCCTACCGCCTACCGTTGCATCCGGTTCGGGAACCACTCGCATCCCGGAGAGGAGGTCAGCAGTGATGTTCTATCGTGCTGCGCCCGCCGCAGACATGGGTCCTGTGCCGTACTTCGTCTCAGCGCAGAACCCGGCCAAATATGAGAACGAGACTGCCGAGAACTTTCTGAAGCGCAAGAACAAGATACTCTACTAGATGGCGGACCAGGGCAGGTTGATTTACCATATTGGGCTTTTCTTTTCCAGGCACATTATTTGCAGGATAAACAAAGAGTGAGCATGTTTTTAAGTCCCTTGAACCGACGGTTCGGGTCTGTTATTAAGGGCAGAATAGAAAAAAGCCAAGACGAAGTGGAATTCCTTAGTCACTACATATTGTTATGATCAATACTTTACATGTGACTCTGGGCAATTCTCTAAGACGATAACCCCCTGGGAACTTCCCATATGGGCTAGCGGAATTAATGTTCTAAATAACACGTTCAAAAGCACAAAACCTTAGTCTTGCATTGTCTTTTCCGGCGAATGATATGGCGTTGGCTAACTGCATGTCAAACCTGGATCAGAAGGAAAATTACATCTAACACTGTCTGCATTGTATGCCTTTTGCTTCTGGAGAGGAACCATGCCCCATAATCGAAGAATCGCCTATTACAACGCCGTCTTCCGCCATCCAGTCCGTACCTACCAAGATCAACAAGTGGTTGCATATGATATCAGGTTATAGGATAACAAATCAATTATAGTTTGTAGTCAAATCAGCCAGCCTCAACGTCACTTCTAAGACCAAAATGGCTAATGCTCTTCGCCGTGCGTCGACCCTAATGCATATGCCCGGTGAAGAGGCTTAATAGGACGCGGAGAATACTGATCAAACCAGGGGCCCTTGGTATAAGGGTACGGATCAACTACCAATCAAATGCATCGAGATACACAACCTGCCGCATAATTCTGCAGACAACGCTACGATCAGCAGCGGGACAAAAAAAAAGAAGCACGAAGAAGGCTCGCTTAGATCTTGATATCAAGCCGCAGATTGCTCCGTGAAACACATCCTGCCAGAAAGATCGACGCAGGACGGGCCATTGCCAGACCGTTTCGTGATGGCGTGCTATTGGAGATGCCATAAATCATTGGCTCAGGGTCCTATGCTTCAAGCCAACCAACGTCAATGCGAGATTCAACATGTGCTCGCTCCAGACTCTATTGGATAGGGTCAACAGCGATAAGCACTTTAATTCCCAGTCGCACGACGCGGCATACGCCATCCATGGAATGCAATGCGAGTCGCCGCAACGACGTAGCACGCACATATGTACGCAGCCGTATGAGGGGAGGCCGTAGCATACCTAGCATCATCACATGACGAAGGATAGGTGATTCTCCGACCTCAATCGGCAATATGTAATCTGGAAATTGGTGCTAAAGACGCAGGTCTCGGTCCGAGACCGACCATGCATTTCCCTACCGTCCGTCCGGCGCTGTAGGTTCTTCCCGCGGCGGCGCCGTTGGTAGGCGGATATTCATGAGCAGGTAAACGTGCAGCAGGGCAACCCGCTAGACCCCAAAGCCTGCAGGATCTGGGTCGCCCGGGTTGCCGTTGTTGTCGCAGATCGGCGGCAGCCTGCCGCCGTCTAGCCCGGAAGGGGGCTCGACCGCAGCCTGGACGGCACGGCATGGACGGCCTCGCCGGGGCTTCCCGGCCGCTTCCCGCGCTTCGTACCCAGGGGGCATCCTTGCGGCGCGAATATACCCCCCCGTACGCGGGGAAGGGATGCGGACAGGGACGCGGGACCAAACTGCGGGAGCCCACCAGGGGCCCAGGTCGGTCGCCGTTTTGAGGCTCGTAAATCCGAGAGAAAGTGGCACGGGAGACATGTGCGGCGAAGCTCGCAAAGGATTGGATTACCAATATGCGGTTGTTTGCATAACTACCCGAGGATACGCCCAAGGGTTCATTGGGATGGGTTCGCCGCGTCTTCAGGAGTGGGGTAAGTGATCAGACTCATATTCTGATTGGCCGGCGAATAAAATAGGGGGGAGGGCTGGAACGGGAGGAGATGAGCTCAGTCAAACACACTATGGGTTGATGTAAGCAAAAGCAAAGAAATCTCCTCTTGATAGAGAAACACTTACATAGGAGCTGCATGTCACATGCCAGATGCTATCCTCTCCAAATATTTTGCTATGAATCAGCCGTCGATTGATATGTATCTCCTTGCTGTAGTAGAAAGAGCCAGTAGGGATTTCTCCGCTGGCCATACTGCCGCGTCATTTTATCTTATCATTATAACTGTTTCCCATCGATCTTTACAAGTAGGAGTAGGGGATACCAAGTCTCACCGGTCGCATCTTCGGTACCAGGTGATATAGATGGTGATGACCCCGTATCCATGTTGTGCGAAGCCTACGAGCACACCATTGCCCCCTGTCCACGGGAAATTTGATGACAGTATTCGGAGTCATAAATCCAGCGGTCGAGCCGTATATTTCCGCTTCAGGACCTAGGATCTGATGGGATGTGGTGCGTATGTTCCCAATCCCTTGCTGCGTGTCACACTGGAATGCGCAGTATGTGCTGCATAATTTGCCAGGGATTCATTTAAAGAACATATTGACTTGACGAAAGGGGGGTTTCGGATATGAGCGGCTGGATACTCATTGCGAAGAGCTGGCTGATCAGAGATTCTATGATGTCGACGTTGTAGTTTACACGTTTAGCTGGACGGTCGGTTTCTCACTGTGATACCTTCCTGCGATCTTTGTAAAGGTTTTAACAAAATACCAGAATGTCTGAAAGACATGCTTGGTCTCGATGTAGTCGAAAATAATTAGCCATTCCTGCTGTGCATGCTGGTAAAGATCGTGCTTTGTTAATTTTGTATGTAACAGACCCCGCTGCATATGGCGTGTACATAAGAGATAGTGGACAGAACACGCCGAGCTTTCTAAGAAATCATCGGACCTTCTAGTCGTACCCTATGAGTTCGTCTTCGCCAACATACAATCCGGGTGGTATCCTCTTCCAGTAGGTGTCACGAGTACTTGAATCTCCGCCTGAGGATAGGTAACAACGTGGATAAGACGACTTCGATTTCTAGGTCCGGATATGAGAAGGTGCTTGGAAGTTCGCCAACCTCCTTACCTCGCGCAACAGTAGAGAAACTGCTCGAAGATAGACCATTAGCTACTACCCAGAATGGAGTTACTTGTAGTTCATGAGAACGTTAAGCAAAGAGTACAGGTACCCGAGTACAATAATAAATATTGATAACTCCTTGAAATTTAAGTCTCGGTACAATCTACCATGTTGTATTCCAGTATTTCGATACTTGAAAAATGCACATTGGGCTCCAAGACGTAGATGTATAGAGGGAAAAACTTGGGCATATATATCTTACTGTTTATCTACGCTGTATACGATGATGTAGTGCGCGGCATGGAATTCCGGAAAATTGGGTACAGCTTTAGTCCAATTTTCAAGGTGTTCCTGATGGATCATGTTGCTTACCGTGTCACGAGATTCAGAAGAACCCGGACCACTCGATAGGAATCAGGTTTCACATGCTGGAGACACCCGTGACGACTTTGTCGTCATCCACCATGCAGATTGGTACCGTTGCTACCCGGACCTATGGGATTATGCATCTTTGTCAGCCATCCTATGGCTGAAGTCAACCGACTGAAGCCCTTTGACAAGCGGTTAATGACATATAGATTAAGTAGGCCTTGTTAAGTCTTGAATTGTTCTAGGTACGCATCTATCTGATGTGCCAGACTGTTTAGAATGGGTTAATGACAGTTGTACTAAAAGAGGTATTAGGCTATCTCAAGCCAATTTCTTCGGCTAGCAAGGCCTATGAAGTATCTTAGGGGATACTTGGGGTATACCTAGGGGATGGCGATCTCCGTACACCAGATTCACTACAAATTCAAACTCACGGTACAGGCATGATAGCTAACGCGACGACGTGATTGATTCTGCCTTGCCGATATCAGTAGCCTCGCGCTACCAATATAACACCGCGTCCCGGAAGCTAATAGGGGTCCGTGGTATCAAGCACTTCACAGTTGCATAGGGTAGCTGGGAAGATTTCTTACTTCTATTAACATACCACGGAAGAATCGGGTTGGGGAGGATGGTTCCAGGCCATCAAGAAAATGAAGGCACAACCAGGGGCGGTTCCGCTGCAGTGCTTTAATCTTATTCCATCTTCCAGCAGGATTCACCACGGGGTGGAAATAATGCGAGGTAGTATCATACAAGTTCGAAAATGCTTCCTCGTAGCCTCTTGTAGCCACGGCAGGCCTTGAAGAAGAGGATCCGCATGTAATGGATGGGCCTTTGAAGCTTGACAGAGAAACCAGGCCAAGTGAGAAGCAGGTACGTGAATTGAGAAGGAACACGAAGGCAAGAAGTCATGATGGGATTATGCGGATATACTCATTGTTCTCGAGTAACTAGGAAAGGAAGGGAGGAAGTAGCCGCCAGCACCACTACCTTGATCATTCGTTCACTGTAGGCGAATATGGTAGGCGGAGGAGCTCACTGTATCAGCTACGGACGTAGACAAACAATTTATGAATTGGCCTTTATGAAACACTGTCCTAGACCAAAACAATATGTTTGATCTGCGACTTGCTTATGATAGTCCAGGTACTAATGCCTCCCTGTTAGCAGCTTTTCATCCGCAGATGCCGGACCATTTTCATACATATGTCCTCCCTAGCTGTCGTGACTTTTAATCAGGGTATTCCCACCAATTCCAACAGTTTGCCGATCCGGATCTTGGGAGACTGAGTAGTTCAATGTCCTCGACGTCCGCTTTTTTCTTCCGCGGCCTGAGGAAGTGGAACCAGAAGAATGCGACGAGAAGGATCCAGCCGAGGGCGAAGACGAACAAGATGCTCATAGTGACGGTTATCTTGAAGGTGGCGGGCGCTTCTAGCGTGGTGGCAGTGGATGCGTCGATGCCGGGGTAAGTGGTAGACATCGTGACTCGAGATGCCTAGTGGGTGTATCTTGGTACCCGTCAGCTGATGTCTTGGTAACGATGAAATGACAATACGTACGACGACGATGCGCTTACCCTCTTGAGGTCCTCGTGAAGCTTCCCGAATAACTTTCGGTGCTATCTGTCGGTATCGGTAGGGATTGCGGTAGGTGTTGGGTTTTTAGGTGTACCGGCGCAGGTTTGTTTACATGCGGCGTTGTTCTGGCGGAGGAAGTGCAGCCTGCACTTGGTGCTTCTGAAAAACAATTCACATGACGGAACCTTATCTTCGACGTCGATGTATGTCGATAATGTCCAATTAAACGCGTCGCTCTGTCAGGCAAAATTTCAATGAGCTCCTTGATGGTGACTGCTAACATGTACTACTCCTGGATAGCCTGACGGAGAATAACACCGCCCAATACCTCTCCCCGTGACGGTGATACTTCCGCTTACACAGCAGGCTAGACCTCTTGATGAGTAGAAAGTGACAAGAAGCCGGAGGTGATGTCCCCTTCCCGGTGGGAATTTTCCAATGACCAACAGCAGCCACCTCACCCCAATAGGCTGGATCTCACGAGATACTCCCATGTCAGTGAGCCTTGACAGCAATACCCAAGATTCTGATGGTACGACCATAGAAAGTGCCAGAATAGCACAATTAATCCGGCTATCTAGGAAAGCAAAAGCTGGTCAGATATGTGGTTGCCATTGACTACCTTGGGTTATCGTGACGATAATATTTAGGGATAGGGCTCAGCTCACCCGCATAATATTGCCATCAATTTCAATCTCTCAGCCATGAGTGTTCAGTAAGTAAGATGTAGTATATATTTCAGGGTATCCATTAGCATTGAAGAAGGATGATGGTGAAGATGTCCCCAAAACCCGGCACGTACCCAATCGGTACCTATCCAGAAGACTACATACTCCGTAGTCCAATATAGTAACAGTATGGATTCGCTACCTTGGTTCAACGATTATACGAAGTTCTCGGAGCTGGACCGCCTCAAAAGGGCACTACTCGTCACAGGTGACGTTGTACAACGTGCGCTCCTGCATATTGGGACGAAACAAGCTCATAGCCGCGAGAAGCGAGACTTGGCCATCCGATGTCCCGCTGAAATAGTTAGCTGCAGGTGTAACTTGCCCAGGTTCGGCAGGTTCTCCAGACTAAGCCCTACACCATTGATGCTGCAGGGGGGGCACGAGACTGGTGGCGACCCGATAAACGCGTTGGCGGCAAGCGTCTAATAGAGTACGAGACGCGGAAGCCTCACGCCGCGACAAAGTATTTTCCGTCTGGTCGGACGTGACCCGGTGTCTGCACATCCTGGCTAAATTGGATGAATCAGCCTGCCAGTTCCTAGGAGGCCCGTCCCAAGGAGGCTTATCTGAACTGGGCTATCTCTGGGGAAGCGGCGGAGCCGAGAGCGCGGTACCAATGGCATTTAGCCGGTCAGATAGATGAACGCCTTACTTGATTCCGAGCGAAGGGGATACAACCTAAGGCATCGTAATGTTGGTGGGAAACAAGCCTATGCACTATTCTACGGCGTAGGCCTGGATCGCAGCAATCGTTAAACCTTCCCGCGTGATTTAAACATAGCCAACAGGGATATCGGAACCATCAGATCGGACGGCCGGAGCTTCTTGATGACTCCTCCCCGAGTTGACCACCTCGTCCATGAGAGAATGTCCTGTCTTTTGAGGTGGCCAGCCCTAGCACTCACCTCGACGGGATGTTCTCATTGGTAGGGTACCTAGCCAAAACTCGATACCTAAGTGCCTTGTGAGCGGACAGATTGACCTGGCCAATGAGGTTATTTGATTAACATTCACTCTAAATTCGCGATTATGTCCGCTGTATATGAAGATACCGGATCCAAAACCCTGGGTTGGATGCGACCTAGACACATTGCGTGTTCCAGTGCCCATCTTCCATTGTCAAGGCGACATATTTATTGTAGGACCGCGAACGAAACAGGTGAGTGATGAGCCCTAAGTCAATCAGAAGTAGGGACTATACGACAGTTGCCATAGTTGATAAATATCTTGCACAGGAGACGTGGTATTGTCGTCGCAGTCAGGGCAGCTTGTAGGTAGTTGCGTGTCAGCCTCTTGCTTGCCTGTGGCTTGGGTGGCTTAGGTGTTATGACCGGCTGATTGCGCTGATCGCCTGTCGTAGGCTGGATCCTCTTTTTGAAAAGTTCACCTACGAGACGATAACATGATGCGATTACAGCTACCACATGGGACGACGACCTCCAGATCGATGCCAACGAAAAGGGTTTGAACGACCGTCGACACACACGGGGCTACTGTCTTGACACAATTACGAATAGGCAGAGCGGTCGGGTGCCTCCCATCGCACGAGTCACCACAGATCAGGACTACCGATACGCGTGAAAAATCAGCAACGATGGCATTAATATATATGTATAAGTTACATGTTTTAAAGAAGTATCGCGATGAAATATCGATCGCTGCCACTGATGTGATTATTATTCCATTGGTACGAAGCCCACAGTGTTTGTCGTCGAGCCACCGACACTGAAATCTCTCGAGTGCCCACCTACCCCTCAAGTCACGCGACGAACGATCCCGCCATAATATCGCGAACGCGATGATTCAAAACGGACAAAATCGCAAAAGGAATGTGTTCAAATCGTCACATCGTTCTTGTTAATTGCTGAACATATCAGCGAATCTGCTCAATCGGGATCGCGAAGAAAACGAGTCGCGCGACCACCACGCAGCAACGAGAATAACAATGGAGATCTAAAGAAGTAGGGCTGAGAAACGAGGAGGGAAGGGCTTTGCGCATACATCGTAATATACATATACGGTTCACATCCCGCGCCAAACACGCAGGGCTTAAAGATTCTTTTCTTTGGGCGTCACGCTCAACCGTCCCTTGAAAAGCGCATCAGAACGTCTGCCACAAGAAGCTAGGGAAACAGAAAAAGGCAGAAAGTGCAGTACGTGGTGATGGTGGTATGTATCTATGGTACAGGAAGCAGAACTCGATGGAACACGCGTGGTGGGTGATCCAAAGGACCACGAAAAGAGGGAGGGGAGGTGCGAGGGCAAGTATGTCGATGAAGCGAGGGGGAAGGGGAGGGGACGAGCAAAGGAAAAAGAGACGGGACCACATACAGCAAAGCCAGCGTAAGATCACCATGAATGCGGGCCTTCAGCGTGACCTCGACCTCGAGGTTGAGGTCGAGCCTCAGACGCAGGGTATCGGACTTCCCACCACCATCACCGCCGCCCTTGTTCAGCACGCCGCCGGCCACGTTGCCCACGGTGCCCGTCGCCGAGCTCGTCAGGTCCTTGGCCGTCCCGCCGACGTCGCCCACGGGCAGCACCTGGTCCACGCCGCCGAGCGGGTTGTTGGTCAGGCCCCCGACGGTGTCCAGCGGGTTACCCAGCCCGGCCACACCACCACCACCACCACCTCCGCCGCTGCCCTGCGGCTGCTGTTGTTGCCGCGTCTGGGTTCTCTGACGACGACGACGCTGCTGCTGCTGCGGCTGCGGCGCGTAGTCCTCTTCCCCCGCGCTCTCGTTGTCGTTCTGCCGCGCCGAGGGCTGAGCTGCCGTGCCCTCCTGTCGGCGCGACTGCGCGCGGCTGCGGCGGCGGCTCTGGCGGGACCGCGACTGCGAGCCGGAGGGGCTGGAGGAAGACATTCTTTTCTTCGAGCTCGTGGCTTATCGGGACGAAAGGCGGTATGAGATCTCACTCTGGATGGACAGGTAAGGCGGGCGTGCAAATTGTAATCGATAAGTAGTAGATCGAGAGTCAAGACGATGTGTAGGTAGGTACTCGTAGGCGGAAAGTGCAAATCAGATAGAGGCACGACAGTTTGCTGGGTCACAGCATTTTTACATAGGGGGGCAATGGGGGAAGCTGTTCCAGGCTTGGGGAACATCACCTGTCGCGGGACTACGTCACGAAACGATCTAGATCGGGGGCGCATTCAGCGTGGACCGGTTCCGCACCGAACCCTGATTCCACCCCTACCACACCTCGTGTGAGGTGCATCTTGGATGGGCAACGTCCCGTTCTCCTTGCTACTGGGACTGCCGGGGCGTGCGCGTAGTGGGTTGAAGCCACAGAGCTTACCGATCCCCAGAATTGAGGAGAGAATCGTCCGACCTGACAAGGGTATAGCTCTAGGTCCGTTATTATGGAGGTTCGCCGGTCGTAAGTATTTCATAAGTATCGAGGACGTTTATTCTGATTAATGAGGTGACTTTTACTCCTTCTATCTTGCCCGGCGTGGCGCTTTTCCTCAGTATGCCGGAACTCCGCCACCTCCGAGAAAGTTACAAAATGAGGAAAATATAGGTTTGCCTAGTCTCCCCTGGTCATCCGACTATTTACACCTAGCTGAAGCTCTCGATGTAAGTTTATATCCACTACGTCGCGATCTAGAACCTCGTCCAAGTCCCCGTTCTTGTCGTAGTGAATTACCCACTTGCCGTCGTCTTCCTCGACGGCGACGAAGTACTGCTCGCCCTCGAGGATCAGCCACTCCTCGTCCTCGGTCCAGCTCCAGGGGCCGACGGTGTGCTCAACGGTGGCGGACCTCGGCCCGTGTCGTAGAAGCCCCGTGTCTTTATCAGCGTAGATCCAGTTTAGCATGGGCGGGTCGTCCGCTATGGGTGCCACGAGGCCTTGGTGCTGCTCCGGCCCGGGGTAACCAAAATAGAAGCCGTTGAACGGATAGCCCTCCACCGGAAACGCTGGGTGGTTCAGGTAGAGCTGTCACAGAGTTTAGACTCACGGTGGGCTAAAGGGGGGCCGAGCGGGTTCTAGGCCGCTTGCTGCCAGCCAGACTCACCTTGTTGTCCTTGAACACCACCAGGGCGTCTTGAGGTGGCGAGCTCCCGTCATGGGAAAACTTTGCTGTGAGCTTGAATTTTATCCTTTCCTTCGCCTGCTGGTCCTGCTTCTTCTGCGCGTCAATGGCCTCTGCGACGCCGATGACCGTCGGGATCGCGCCGATCGTAAGCAGGCCGAGACTAGAGAGGGCCATATGTGTGGCTGATGTTCGAGAGGTACCGTAGGGAGACTCCACCGAGACCTGACAGGAGTGTCGTGTTCTAACAGGAGGGAAAGGGAGAAGGAGGCGAATTGATGGAGCCGCAACACGTCTTGTCCTTTCTGCAGCGCGAGGATGGGCGCTAAAGCAGGTTTTCGATCGCTATGCAACAGTTGCTGAAACTCTGTCACCCAATCGTCAATCAGACGAAGTCGGGGGTATGCCGCGTACAGCCCTTAACCACAATTCACAGCTGACGAGACAGTTGTTGTACGAAGTATGACCTCACCTAAGACGAGCTACCTATGTTAGGAACACCTCCCTGTGAGGAGGAGAGAGGCTTTTGACCTGAAAGGGTTGGTGAGCGGACAGGGGTCTAAATGCCGGTCTCGACAGGGTTTATCAGGCTCGATCTTTATTGGGATACGAGTCAATGCAGCGCTTCCTCAGTTGCATATTGCGTCACCCCTGTTGGAGTTTCCAAGAATAATGGGCATTCAATTAGGGATATTCAAGGATAGGGGAATAAAACTACCGCGTCCGCTGCTGGCACGCATGTGAAATGCTATTGTGCCTACAGTCAGACTGAAATAAGAATCTTTTTACACGTTCTTGTCGCATCAACAACGCATCATGTCGTCCAACGAGAACGCACCCGAACAGCACCGCGAAGACAGCGAAGAAGAATCACAACAATCGCAGGAGCAGCCGGGGAGCGATCAAATGGATAGTGAACAAGACGGAGACGAAAACGCAGCAGACGGCGTGATTTCGCAAGGAATTGATGAGCAGAGCAGTGGTGGTGATGATGGGCAAGAGAACGGAGTCAGTAGCCGAGACCAAGACGAGGATGAAGACGTGAGGAATGGACAGAAAGAGGAGAGCGAACCCGAACCCGAACCCGAGAAGCAGCCCGAGCGCAAGAAGCAACAACCCAAGCCCACGCGCGAGGAATCCGCGAAGCCAAGCCGGTCGAGGCGCCGCCGTCGCAACAAGTCTCAGAACCAGCCGGCGTGGTTAGGGGAAGATAGGGAGAACGCGCACGAGAAGCAGGTGGCGGCTCCGCGGCGCCAGCGCCGGGCGCAACAGCAGACGCAACCGCAGACAACACAGTTGCAGCAGCCGCAACAGCAGGCCCAGCAGCAACCTCAACAACAAAACGGCGGCAGCGGCAAGAACCCGCTGAGGCTGCGGTTGGATCTAAACCTGGAGGTAGAGGTGCAGCTCAAAGCGCGGATCCACGGCGATCTAACCTTAGCACTCTTGTACGTGGTTTACCGAGTTTCTTTTCCCTTCACCTTTCCAGCGTGTGTATCTCACTCTTTTCTTCACTCCTACGTATCAAGATGCTGCTTCCCTCGCAATATTCTGGCTTGGGTGCGCCGAACGCGACACTCACAGCGATAGCAGCTTTCCATGATGGATGCGGCGGAAGTTTAGCTAGTACTTGGCTTACTTGCTTTGCCGGTCATGTTATCACTCGCCATGAAAACTGACTGTGTGTGTGGAAAGGGAAAGTTGAACAAACTGCAAACTGCAAACGTAACTGACGGTTACTTGAGGCAATAGAGAGGGTTTGTGAACCCGCATTGCCATCGTCTACGGTAATCCGCGGCCTCCCCTCCGCGATGACGAATTGCCGTGTCAGCGGGCACGCGGGCAGCGCCAATGATGTCCCTTCGCCGGGATGGAGAGCACGAAAGTGCTCAGTAACGCACTAATGAAAGGGCTTGGTCATATGGCCCTGTGCGGTTCCGCTGCTATGTATCTTTACATTGTCATAGGCGTTGGATTATTGGTGGCATTCAACGGGCGTTCTCATGGGGGTCATAACAACTCACAACATACTATGTAGAAGCGATAGTTTATGATCATTATATTCATTTTGATACTTATGACGATAAGTGATATATTCTGCAGCAGAAACCGCTGCGTCGGCACTACCCTCCAAAGCTGCAAGTTACCTACCACCCATCAACTGATAATGATGACGAAGGGATGATCCTGACCTCGTACGCCGCGTCGTAGATACTCTGATACTATGGACATGTATGTTTTGGTAAGTTGGTGGCGCGCTGAGATAGTGAAAAGTAAAACTTGTACTCGTAAGTGATACGTTGGTTGGAACTTTCATCCTGCGGCTGAGCACCGCCAGGATCCCCCTTGTTGGACGTGAGTTGCAGGGGATCCTGTACTGCATCAGGTCCGAACTTGCCAAGGGATTACAGTGTTCGTAGGTCATCAGCCACTGATCTCGGCGCGGCTAGAAATCCGACCCATCCACTTTACAAGGGTTCTGGAACCCACTAGCATGGTATTCCATGGGAACTACGATGTGGATCAATGTCGATCGCAATTAGATCCCATCGGATCCCATACCCGCTAGCGGGTATCGAAACCCTTGCAAAGTGGATGGGTGGAATTTCTAGCCAAAGAGGGTGGGATATCTAGCCGCGCCGATTGATCTCTCGAGCTCGCTCTCCTTACGCCTCATCAAACATTCATATGAACGTCCATCAACATCAAGACCGTGAGCCGGCTGTCTCGGTCCCAGTTATAATAAGTGCTGAGACATCGTGCCCACTGTGAACATGGTTGGGTACGACCATCCCCCGCAACCTCTACCCGCTTGTGTCTGCGTCAGCGGCATGTCGGCTGCATGAATTCCTTCCAATCAGACGTCTGTTCCTCACCAGGGGCTTTCCCAGTTTGCCAACTTTCTGCGAAGGCCGTCGGCCCTGATCCTGTTCGAAAATCGCCAAGTCTCCGATGGACTCCTGCATGCGACAAGCTCAAGGTTACAGCGTCAACGATCGCGTCCGCTCTGTGGACGGTGTCAAAAGAATGCACTGTTACCAGACTGGCGGGATACAACAGCACGAGGGTATCACTTTACTACTTATGTGCGATCCCGACAGCACGGCTATCCGCAACATCTCTCATCTAACTACAGCTCTGTAATTTTGACTTCAATATCGCATTTCGGTGCTCCGGCACCCCTTCAATCGTCCACTAACTAGTCTTGTCCCTTTGCCGAGAAGCAAGCAGAGTTCTAGTTGAAATATCACAATCGATATTATGTACTACCACCTTCGATACCTAAGAATCTCTTTCAGAATCGTTTTGCGATTTTTACATATTTCTTCCATCGCGTCTTGGCCAGGGGTCTAATCGCGGGCGATTTTCAGAGTCGTCTCTTTCGTGCGCTTTATTTCATTGCTTAGTTATCGTTCGGCGTGTATGGGTGCTCAAGTGAGCTTCACCCCGCTAAAACGGCTGCAATGGCTTGAGGTATTATTAATAGTACTTCCTTCCATTGCGTGATCGTTCGTTCCGTAAACTTGACGATCAGACGACAAGCGCGGTGGGTTCTTCCAATCTGCCGAGCATCTGGCATAGGTATGAAACAGATCTGGCCCCCCTGAATACGTGTTTAAAGCCCAACGGTAGAGCTCTTCGCTCAGATTTCGCTGTCTACATAGTGCGTTGTATTCTCTAACAGTTCGATTGAACACGAGTTGTCTAGACACGCATCTGTCTTTAAACCCTGGTCGATACGTACATATTGGAGAGCTGCCGGGGCTTTTTCTCCACACTCCTGAAGCAGCCCTTAAATGCATGCCACCTCACAGCTGAGGTATGACGCAACCAAGACCGGCTAGGTGGCGTACATGGCTGCAATGGCGCGCCATGGCGAACGTAGCATCAGGCGGTCGCTCGAAGGGCATGTCTATTGCTTCATAGTTAAAAGCTAGCAGCATCAGTTTCTCCGCAGGAACGCCAGACAGACTGATGCGCCAAAGTGAAGCTTGATGATGATCCCGTGCTGATGCTAGTTTCACCTGTTGAATGAATCGTTACCTTTGCACTAACCCCAATATCGGCTCATTCTTATCACACAGTCCTGGTACTTTACTCGGCCACTTTTCTCCTTTTTCTCTTACACCCACCTTATGGGACCCTCGGCTTCAGTTATGGCCGACACTGCGAGTCCCCAAACGCCGCCAAGGAAGCTCTTCAAGCCTTCCAGCAAAACGAAGACGCCGACTCCTGTGAGAAGGCTGAGATCGTTCCTCTCATCACCTTCGAGTGTTGATCCCAAATCAAAAACTCCCCAAACCTCTACAGACTCGCCGGGACAAGGAAGCCATGAGGCTTCCCGGTCAGGAAGATCGACCGCCCCCCAGTCACCGGGGCTCTTGCGTAGCCCAGCTGTGGATGAAATAGCCCACTCCAGCCCCCTTGCGCCTCTCACGAGTGCGTCGGATGTTGCATCAGGGAAAATTCCCAACAATGCCGGTTCTGATACCACCGGCGACACACCTATCGGCTTGTTCGACAACGACGTCTTTACACCCACTGAGACCGTTGGCCGTAGCACAGACGCTGCTGGTCCTCTTTCAAGAAACGTATCGGAGACACAGCAAGGCGCAAGGCCCAGTTCTCAAGGCGAAACCTTCGACTCTCAGGAAGGCTTAAAGACGCCTACTAAAGCCGCAGGCGAGGCTCCTAGCAACCTAACCGCTAGAGTAGCAGACGCGAAAAGCACGGTAGATAACTCAACTGAACAGGCCAAAAACGTCGCAGGGAAACCTGAAGAGGCACTCGACAGCGCAACTGACAACCTGCCTGAGGAACCTTCAAGCCCCGGCTATGATCTGAGCTCTCCGACCGACATTGCTGAATACCTTGCCAAACAGGGAAACACCGAGATGAGCCATTTTGTCCAAGCGCTGGTTGGGAAGACCTCAGACAGCTCGGCGGGCGCCGCCTCAGATGCAGCCGACACAGCCGCGGAGGCCTCCCAGAAGCCAACAGAGTCAGCAAGCCGCGCAACCGGCGACTCGAAGTCCGCCGTGCCAGGCGCAACGGAGGAACTCCCAACGGACGACAATCTAGTCATCTCCCCCAACGAACGAACGAAACAATCCCTTGACGAAGCTACTAGTGACGCAATGCGAAAGATATCCGAGCTGATGGGAGACAAGGGCGCAGGCGCTGCGATGCAAAATAATTCTAATGCGAAGGGCTCAGGCCAGGACCGAAACGTCGCCGATCAGACACCAGACCTCCCCAGGCCCGCCGACGTCTCGAAAAAGGCGGAAGGGACCGGGAGTCATGCCAAAGAACAAGCGTCAGGCGCTGCGCCAACCAACGCCACAGGGGAGCCTGACACCTTGAAGATCTCAGACAAAGCGCAAGTCGATGTACCCACCACGAAGAGAAAGACAAATGGCACGACTCCGAAGGGTAGCGCTAGGGAAGCAAAGGACAAGGCTTCCAGTGATGGCACGCAGGTCGCGGATAACATGGGAAAGCCCGCGCATATCGAACGAACAATCGAGATCCCGCTTCCGCGCCCCGAGAAGGTCGTGAGCAGCCCCCCCGAGCCGAAGAGGCCCGACGCGGGCGGCATCAGCGCCGGCCTGAAGAGCACGGATGACCTACCGACGACCGAGCATCTCGCCAGCACGGACGACCTGCCCGGGCTGCCCGAAGACCCGCCAGAGGAGGAACTAGACCCGTCCGTGCACTCCCCGTCCACGAACATCTCCCCCATACCCAAGATCCCGAAGGTCGCGCCCATCGGCATGCCGACACCGCCCGACCTGTCGAGCCTCGCGGACGGCCTGGCGGGGCACACGGTCGACGACGTGGGGAACATCGTCGACGAGGCCGGCAAGGTCCTCGGGCACGCGACGGGCGACCTGCCGGCGATGGTCGGCCGGAAGGTGGCCGAGAACGGAGAGGTGCACGGGGACGGCGGGGAGGTGGTCGGGTACGTGTCGGAGAACTTCGTGACCGAGCAGCCGCCGCCGGCGCCCACGAGCATTCCCGCGGACGTCCTAGGCGGCCTCAAGGTCGATCACGAGGGCAACATCCTCGATGCCGAGGGCAACGTCATCGGCCGCTTCAACCAGAAGCCCGGCGAGAAGAACAAGGCCGGATCTACTACGAACGCCGAGGAGAAGCCCCAGGGCGCGGAGGAGAAGAAGCCCAAGGTCAACGCCCAGAACGGCGGCAGCCCCTCGGACATCTTCCTGGATGTCAAATCTACGAATGATGGCATTCAGTTGACTATCCGTATCCCTACAACGTTCTCGAGACCGGCGCAGGAAGATTGATTACTCTACATACATGTAACTACCTCTGGGCTTAAACTACTACGCGGGGAAGCCTTCTTCCACTTTGTCTATCTTTGAACAAAATGTTGCTGGGCTTGGCCATGGCGTCCGGCTGGAATTTTAGGAAGAGCGCATTGAGGGAGGGTTACGATGTCGAATTAGTTAACTAGTTTCGTGGAATCTGCACTGGATGTACGCAGTAATGATAGCTGAACACATTTCCCATGACCTGCAACGCCAAACCCCACTTTCTTGTGATGTTATCGTGAGCTCAGAATACCTAGCACGTCGGAAGCTATGTAGGTAAGCCGACGTCTTTCGCGGCCCTGACCGGGATTAGGGCGCCACACCGATCAATGACGCCTGCGCCATAAGCTACCCCGATTATGACGTTCAAATGATGTCGATCCCTTGCATTGGTGTGGCTTGATGGAACAGCTAGAAAACAGGGTAAGACCAGAGACCTCGCGGGGTGACGTTAGCTTTGAGTTTTCTACAGCCTCGACAGCGAATGGTAACCTCCCTGAAAGCTTCGGTGTCTTGGAGTTGGGAGCAAGCTCCGCATGAGCTAGCCCACTCATATGGCATGACACGCAAATTAACACATTACCAACGGCAAGGACGGCGATTCAACGGCGTCAGGACTTTTTAAGCTCGCGGTAGCATGGGGCCGGCCTGGCTTTGGTGTGGCGGTCCGTGGCTGTTGGGAACCGGGACTGCTGGCCAAGTTTCTTCGCTCCCGTTGCCATCCATGTCCAATATGCTGTGCAAGTCGGGGAGGATGCGGCAAAGCGGCAAAAGGGGGTGTGCTGCTTGCGCCAGCAGACCAGAGCATTACACAGCTCTTGAGAAATCGAGATTCGCAAATGCCCGTACCCTAAGGGTGTCTGGGAGACCGTGGCCACGGGCTTCAGCGAGGAATCCTGTTTTACACGCCTAATCTGCATATTTCACCAATCACTGCCCACCGTCCTCAGCTCGCCGACGAATAACGGACACATCAAGCAGCCATGTTCCTTGCTTCCCCCAACCGAGTGAACGGGACAAAGCAGAGGAGGATGTCGTCAAGCCACAACCCTAGCAGCCTAGGACCCTGTGGCATGGACATGTCGATTTGGGCGATCAACTACCTACCCGCATGGATGGTAACACATCGGTGGCTTGATTCATAAAGAATTTTGTCATGGAGCCCATGTCGTTCTCATACGGATGACGTCCAGATATATTCATGAAGGGTAGAAGCATGGCCGTCATGACGTCGAATAGCTATGTGAGAAGGGTCTTTACATGCGGGGAACAGCAGCAGGCCCTTCTCCGGTGCTTCGAGTGAAGCAAGCCCCCAAACTGGTGACGTAAGTTTGGGCTCTGCCCAAAGCCTCGTTCTCCTATCATGTCTCCCTCTTCTCCTCCTGGTTGATCGTACATTGATAAATATCGAATTCGCGGGCAGTATTCCCAAACTTTGGATTGGAGATTAGACTTCATGACCAACACCCATAATCATCATAATACCCAACAGCCACAAGCACCACAAGAACCACGTAATCGAGTCATTGTAACAACACAGCACATCATTACAGATCAGAACCCAGTCGCCGTCATCCATCCTGCCGCTATGTCCGGAACTGCAGAGCCAACGCGGAAGATGAGCAACCCGCAGTCGGCGGCAGGCAGGGCATCGGAGAGCAACGCCCCCGACGTAAGAAGGACGGGAGAAGAGGCCGCCTCACAACATGAGTCCGCGGTGCCGCGGTCCGTGCCGGAAGAGGCATCGCAGGGCGGCGAGTCGAACGAGGGCGAGGGCGAGATGGTCCCGGCCGCGGGCCGCATCAACAACAAGGGCGAGGTGATCGACGATGACGGCAACCCGATCGGCCGCGTCACGGACGGCAAGGCCGAGAACTTTGCCGGCTTCGTCGTCACGCAAGAGGGCGATATTCTTAACGAGGACGGCGGCGTCGTTGGCAAGGCCGAACCCCTCGAGGATGTCCCTTCCGAGTTTCACAACTACACTACTGAAGCTACGAAGGAGGCTCAACAACAGCAAGAAGGCGGTGGTGGCGGCCTCGGCGGCGCGCTCGGAGGCGCCGCAAGTACGGCACAGTCAGCCGTCGGCGGTGTCACGGGCGGCCTCGGAAAGGCTGCCAAAGGCGCTACGGGCGCCGCGGGCGACACCACTAAGGGTGTCACAGACACCGCCGGAGAAGCAACCGGTACTCAGGATGCCACCAGCAAGGTTGGCGACACCGCGAAAGGTGTCACGGACACCGCAGGTGGCGCCGCCGAAGGTGCGACAGGGGCCGTCGGTGACACTGCCGAAGGTGCCACTGGGGCTGCTGGAGACGCAGCAGAGGGTGCAGCAGACACGGCCGAAGGAGCCGCAGAAGGCGCTGGAGATGAAGCACCAATCGACATGAAAGACGCAGCAGAGGGCGCTGCAGACACGGCCGAAGGAGCCGCAGAAGGCGCTGGAGATGAGGCACCAATCGACATGAAAGACGCATCAGATCAGGAACTAGGCTCCAAGCTAGGATCCAAACCAGACTTGGGATCCAAAGCCGGCGAGCTAGCCGAGCAGGCACCCGCTCCCATCGAGGTCCCATCTCTGTCTCCTTCGGTCGCAAACAAGGTCGTCGGCATGTTCGAAGGCCCGTTCACCGTCTCGGATGGCGGTAAGGTTACCGACCAGAACAACCGGATCATCGGCAAGCTGGCCGAGGGCCAGGACATCCAGGACCTGGTTGGCAAGGAAGTCAAGGGCATCGACGGCGAGGGCAACCTTATGGGCGAGGACGACAGCATTATCGGAAAGATCGATATCGCGCCCGAAGGATCCATCGCCAGCCGCATCAAGGAACAGGTCCCCGGAGCTGCTGAGCGTCTCAATGCCTTGGAAGAGGTTCAGAAGGCCCAGCAGGCCGCGCCCATCCAGATCCCATCCTTCGCGCCATCCGTGGCCGCCAAGGTCATCAACATGTTCGAGGGCCCCTTCAACATCGGTGAAGACGGTCAGGTCACGGACCAGAACGGCAAGGTGCTCGGTAAGCTGGCCGAGGGCCAGGACGTCCAAGACTTTGTTGGCAAAGACATCAAGGGAATTGACGGCAAGGGCAACCTCCTCGGCGACAATGAGACTGTCCTTGGCAAAGTCGAACTGGTTCCCGAGGGAACCATCGTCGAGCGCATCAAGGACCAAGTCCCCGAGGCTGCCGAGAGACTGGACGCCATCGACGCCGCCAAGAAACAAGCCGAAGAGGAACAGCTCAAGCTCCCCGACATTTCCATCCTCGAGGGCCTGAAGATTAACAAGTCCGGCAACGTCGTTGACGAGAAGGGCAACCCGCTCGGCAAGGTCAAGAGCGGCGAAATCAAGAAGCTCATCGGTCGCACGCCCGATAAGAACGGAAAGGTCTGGGACGACCAGGGCAACGTGCTCGGCGAGGTCGAGGTGTTGCCCGAGGCCATCCAGAACCAGGCGGCACCCTTTGAAGACTTCCCGGATGCCACCGTCGATAAGTTCGGCAAGGTCATCTACGACGGACGCCAAGTCGGTGTCGTGGTCGGCGACGACTTCCAGAACCTCATTGGTAAGAAGGTCGACGCCGATGGTGACATTCTCGACAAGAATGGCAACGTCATCGGGCACGCCGAGCGCGCTGAGGCTGAGGAACCGGCCGAGCCCGAGGAAGAGGAGGTTGACTACTCGACCCTCCGCGACAAGAAGGTCAACAAGATGGGCAATGTGGTCGATGACAACGGAAACGTTTTCGGCCACGTGGTCCAGGGCATCCTCAAGCACCTCGTGGGCAAGAAGGTCGGCGACGGCGGCGAGATCTTCAACGACGCGGGCAAGGTGATCGGCAAGGCGGAGCCGATCCCCGAGAGCGAGCGCGAGGAGGCGCGCGAGCCGGCGCCGTTCGAGGACTTCCCCGACGCCGTGGTCGGCGACGAGGGCAAGGTGCTGTTCGAGGGCGAGCAGGTGGGGATCGTGGTGGAGGGCGACGCCAAGAAGCTCAAGGGCAAGGCGGTCGACGCCGACGGCGACATCCTCGACCGCGCGGGCAACCTGCTCGGGCGCGCCGAGCGCTGGGAGCCCGAGGAGCCCGAGCCCGAGCCCGAGATCGACATGTCGTCGCTCGCGGGCAAGCGCATCAACAAGGCCGGCTACGCCGTCGACAAGCACGGCGACATCTACGGCCGCGTCGTCGAGGGCGACCTCAAGCGCCTCGTCGGCCACATGTGCGACAAGCAAGGGCTCATCCGCAACGAGGGCGGCGACGTCATCGGCCGCTGCGAGCTCGTGCCCGAGGCCGAGCGCGAGGGCATGAAGGAGGGGCCCTTCACCGAGCTCCCGGGTTGCACCGTCAACAAGGAGGGCAAGGTAGTGACGCCGGGCGGCGACGTGGTGGGGCGGCTCGTGTCGGGCGACCCCAAGCAGCTGTTCGGGCGCGTCGTCGACGACGACGGCGACATCCTGGACAAGAACGGCAACGTGCTGGGGCACGCGGAGCGGTGGGAGGAGGAGGAAGAAGTGAAAGACGTCAACCCCATGGCGGGGCGGCGCGTCAACCGCGAGGGCAACGTCGTGGACGAGAACGGCGACATCATGGGCAAGCTGACGAGCGGCGACCTGAGCCAGTGCGTCGGCAAGAAGATCGACGATGATGGCGACGTCATCAACGAGAAGGGCGCCGTCCTCGGCCACTGCTCGTTGCTCGCCGAGATCCACGAGCCCGAGGAGACCGAGGAGGAGAAGGCCGCGCGCCTGCAGCTGGAGCAGGACCGCAAGATCGCCGGCCAGATCGCCTACTGCATTGAACAGTCGCTTGATAAGATCAAGCCGATCTTGAAGATGATCGTGGACGTAAGTTTTATTCAAAACTGCTATCTACTACTATGACTAAGACGAAATACTGACTATGATTTCTTCTACAGAGGATCGACTCCGAGGAGCGCAAGCAGGAAGACGAGCGCGACGAGGAGGAGCTCGTCAAGCAGGTGCGGCCGCTGATCGAGGAGGGCGGCAAGGTCCTGACGGAGGCCAACGGGGTGATCCGGGGGCTGGACCCGGACGGGCGGATCTCGGCCAACGCGAAGCACAAGACGGCGGCGCGCGAGGCGACGCCCGAGGAGTACCGGCTGGCGGACCTGCTCAAGGAGCTGACGGGCACGGTGACGGAGACGATCGAGAACGCCAAGCGCAAGCTCGAGGACATGCCGCGCGCCAAGAAGGGCATCAACCCGCTCTGGGGCCTGCTGTCCGAGCCGCTCTTCCAGATCATCGCCGCCGTCGGCCTGCTGCTCAGCGGCGTCCTCGGCCTCGTCGGCAAGCTGCTCAATGGCCTCGGCCTCGGCGGCCTTGTCAACAACCTGCTCGGCGGCCTCGGCCTTACCAAGGTCCTCGACGGCCTGGGCCTGGGCTCAGTCCTGGCGCCCATCACCGGAAAGAAGAAATAAGCGCCCGTGGGTTAGGATTTGCGGCATGTAAACTATTAATGTGTACACGGATCACGGCTTGACATGTATGCCTCTCGGATTTGTACGGCATTGGGATTGAAACGGGTTTTCTCTTGTTGTTATTATGAGTACATGGCACATCTAATCAGTGTAATCTTCTTGGCTTGGTTCTAGCGGAGAAAAGTGCTTCTCTTTCCTGTGTAATCTACATATTTTCCGTACTAGTTCTCGCCATAATTTGAAAATGGGTTCAGACACTCTGGTTCGCGATACTCTCTTTGACTGCGAATGCCTTCACCCCAGTGATCGCTCATCAAAGCTTCCAACTGTTCTCCCCGTACCACACACATACCTGTTCCCGGTCTGCCTCGTTTACCATCAAGGTTGTTACAGAAACTCTAAGTAATAATGACGTTATGAATGACGTGTTGGCGTTGAGATGGAGGGTGTGACAGACAAGAAGCTGCGGCCAGTCGCCGCGCCATGACTACCCGTCTTCTTGGGCTCTCAGTGGCTGGTGACGACGGGACAGGCTTAGAATCTTGTTCTTGACTCTCATGCACAGGCACAGGCAGGCCTTGAAGACGTGAGATATATACCTAAGATTCCTATATCCTTGGACGCCGTAGTATTGTTACAGTACAAGATTGTGCCACCTCACACCCGATTGCTTCCACTATGGCTCGCCGCACACTCCTGCTTTGCTTCATCCACGGGTTCAAAGTAAGCCAAGCCACTCGGAATATTTGAATGGGTTCTTACTGATAGGATTCAGGGGAACGACGATACTTTCCGCACCTTTCCACAGGACTTACAGAACCATGTAGCCGATAAACTGTCTGACCACAATGTGGAATCCATCGTATATCCGAAGTACGATACGAAAGGGGAGTTGGGAGACTGTTGTTCCTCATTCCTCTCATGGTAAGATCCATTTAACGAAAAGAATTCCGAACCCACCCCATGATTTCCGATTACTAAGAGGTCATAGGCTGAAGGGGAAAGTGATGGATGTGCGAAAAGCGCACTCGGAGACGCCGTGGCCGCCTCAAGACAGAGATGTTGGTGTCGTCCTGGTCGCGCATTCAATGGGGTAAGCATAGTCCAGAATTGCTAAGGTCTGCGCTCATGTTTTATAAGGGGTTTTGTGGCTTCAGATGCCCTTTTTCTCATCCTGAATGAGAGACGTGCCAATGATCAAGAATCCGGCCCGATCTTTCCCTTGATCCAGGGGATCCTGACCTTCGATACCCCGTATAACGGCCTCGCGAGGTCGATGTTCGTCTACGGTGCTTTCTCAAATTATCAGAAGGTTAGCAGTGTTTTTAACGTCATGACGGCCCTCTCCGCAGCGCCCTCTGCCTTCGGCAAGACGGCTCTCAAACGGACAGCGGGGAGCCTTCCCACCACCAAGACTTCGCGTTCGGCTTGGAAGGGCTGGCAGCTCGTCGCGGTGCGCACCGGAACTGTTGGTGCGATAGCTGCTGGGGGTGTCACGGCTTATGTGCACCGCCAGCAGATCATGGACGGTATACGCAGCGTGCGAAACTTGAACAAGGAGTCCGTCAAGGAAGGGTATCACCAAAGCATGGATACGCTCAGTCAAGGGCTAGCATACATCAACCGTGGTAATGTCGGGCGGTCTTTCGAGTACCTCTCTGATCATTTCACCTTCGTCGGCACGCTTATGAAGCAGCAGGAGCTCAGTCGAAGGTTGGAACGTTTGGCTGCTCTCAAGGGCATCGGCATCCACGATTATTACATCTCGCTCGGGGAGAACGGTATGTGGAGTGGGGGCTACTTTGTTCCTGAACGAACATTCTGCGCCATTCCACCAAAGGACGATCTGGCCTACAACCTCTTCTCACGGAGAGTCGTCAAGAAGACCCAGGATGAGATCCAAGCCCATATGAGCATGTTCATTCGTGACAAGAATGAGGAGTATGAGCAGATGATGGACGAAACTAGCAACTTAGTGATCAGATGGTTCAACGACGACTCGGATATTTTTGATGATCCCAAGTTCGCATCGCCTCCGCCACCAGAGCCTGTCGAGCAGCCTGTGGCAACTACGGAGGACGGCAAGGAAATCCCGAAAATAGACGGCATATCCCAAGAAGCAGAGGATAAGATAGATGAAGTCGAAGATGGAGAACAGGACAATAGTGACCTTCCCGATGAGTCTCCGCTAGACATCACCGCTGCAGCATCTATGGTGCCGCTGCCAGACGATGATGAGGACGCCCCACTGGAGACAAAGGCGAACGAGACACAGAAGAGCACATATATGCGGTACCTCATGCAAGTGGCACAGCAGGCCGGAACCGGTGTGAAGTCCTACGTGCCTACTAAGATACCGGAGATGCCCCAGATGCCTTCCGGGCCCAGCTTCAAGTCCTACTTCCCCACCCAGATGCCGCAGATGCCGAGCATTCCCAGGCCGACCGTCAACATGTTCAGCAAGAAGCAGCCGCAGAAATCTGAGTCGGGACCCAACACTCCTAGCGACATGGAAGCTATCAATAAGACGCCCGACAAAGACGGTACGGACGTGTCTACAACCGATCAGGCGCTGCCTACTTCAGAACCGGCCGGGTCAACAGAACTCCGCCAAGACCCAAACACTCAACCGGAGCCAGCCATAACTGCGGCTAAATGATGCAGATGAATCCGAAATCGTGGATTCCGCACCTGGCACTCACCTCCTCCTAGATCTTCGAGCTCGACGGGGGTGTGCCTCAGACTGGACGAAGAAGGTTCGGCAGGATAAACTAGCTAATGAAGCTGGAAAGTTAGCAAACAGATACCTAGGTACACATGGCGGTATAATGCGCATAGGTTCGGGTCGGTGGCGTAATGGAAGTCAAATTAACCTTTTTCGTGTATCATTCTATTTTGATATGCGTCCGTGACCCTCCCGCAGTGGCGGGAATCTGGATGCCTCATCGCATCCCTTCCGCACTTCGTTACCTGTCACCCTTGAAAGAGGCTTACCGTTTGTGTGTGTTTACAGCAGGGATCAATGAGGTAAATCCAGAGAAGGTTATTAAGCAGTAAAAATAGTCACGCGGAGACTAAGTTCTTGCTTCGAAGCTTCGCAGCAGGCATGATCCCGTGTGTTTGCTACCCGCCCACCGTCAAACCAGCATCATCCATTCTGAAGCTCGGTTAGTGATATCATTCAAGCAACACTATTACAACAACATGTTATAAGACATTCGTTAGACATGACCTTGAACCTTACGTGAACTATGTAGTGGTGATATAAGGCGCCCGACCGCTTGACGCCTCGTCTCATCCTTCTTGTTGGGTAAGAATATCAACAGACTAGGACATCGGAACAACGAACAAGATCAGCAATAAACTATCACAACCATGGCCGACACGTCCGGAAACAAGAACCAAGGGGGCGGTCTTCTCGGTGGGATTGTTGGCGGAGTGGACAATGTCCTGACCGGTGGCGACAAGGCGCAAGGCCAGTAAGTGTCTTCAGGATCTCCCACACGTTTCAGACGATCGCATATATCCTACCATTATATCGTTCCATAATGCAGGCATGCGCTAACTCACGGGCCATAAACAGAGGAGGACTTGTCGGTGGTTTGAGCAGCACCGTCGGAAAGACAACTGAGGGGGTGGGCAACACCCTGAACCAGACAACGGAAGGCGTCGGTGATACCGTTGGCTCTGCAACTGAGGGCGCCGGGTATGTGTTCTTACAATCCCGTTTCTCTCATGACCTTCCCTGGAGCATGTTTGCTAATTTTGAGCCCTGTACAGCAACCTCGGAAAGGGCGTCACGGACACCGTGGGCAATACCGTCAAGGGGGTAGCGGGGTCTGGTCAACAAAAGTGAGGCCTACACATAAAGGCGTGCTGGAGGTTGATTATAGTAATTGGGTAAATTTTGGGAGTGGTCGAAACATGCAGGATCACTGAGTATTATGGGGAATTGTTCATATTACGGCGTTCTCGGCTTCATAATATTCAATATTCGTTCGTCGTGTCAGCTGTGCCAAGCCAAAGACTATTGCCCGTCGTGCCGAGCATTATTTGCCTTGAAGTTCACACCGTCGTTTTGACTCAATCTTGAAGTTGTCCCATGATTTAATTGTCGATATTTGACTTCTTTGCTGACTACAATTTTGGATGCCACACAACTGTGAATGCTAATGTGAGACAACATCGACACGATGATCTTATCGTGGTCTCAGTGAAACGACCAGAGCCCCGGAAACTTCTTAATAAGCGCATTATATGTACTCCATGCATTAGGGGTAGCAGGGGGAGGGGTATTACAGTACGCACGTAAGCAGTAAGCGGGGAATGATGCCGGCCTCCTCTTGTTGTTCTCGGGATGCCATGGAGCAATACCATGTTTGGTAAACGATGCTGAAGCATTACTTGAATGCAATGATCCACTCTCATGATATCTAGCCTCATTGTGCTATTCTTTCTTTCTCGACCCAACATCTACTACTCGAATGTTATAGAGCAGCTCTTTTTATCATCGCGACTGGATCCCACTTCAGCACGCCGGCACGGCGCTGTTCTGGTTCATACGATTCGCACGTCATCAATTGGTGCCCGCCACGTATCCCCTACATGCCTCTTATCTCCACATGGCTTGACCCCGATGAATCATGTGCAGTGCCCTAAGACTTTAGCCATTGGGCACTGCACTGGGCATCTCTTATTGGTATTACGACGTTTCGACGAAGCCACTGGGCATGTTTAAGAATGCGCATATGTTTCAACGAGGAGCAGTGAACCCCGCAAGCTGCTAAGGTCCCACAGGCCAGATTGGCGATATAATGTGGACTCAGCTTAATATCTGTGCGCCTGAGCGGGCAGCCGAG
The DNA here is from genome assembly GCA_000966885.1 of Xylaria sp. JS573. Classification (NCBI taxonomy): domain Eukaryota; kingdom Fungi; phylum Ascomycota; class Sordariomycetes; order Xylariales; family Xylariaceae; genus Xylaria; species Xylaria sp. JS573. The sequence continues at coordinate 301,844 of JWIU01000016.1, forward strand.
ATATTGTGTTCGCGCCCTGCTCTGGAATTCACAGAATTCGCCGAGCTGTAGCACCTGTGTGTAGTCGTAGTCAATAATAGCCAATACTAGTACATATCTTGCCCTCTAGGTTAGACTTGATGGAGAGTTATGTTGGAGGCTACCTCATTGTACTTATTGCTAGTAGGATTGGTGTTCGTTTCGGTGGGTGATCGGTTGCCAATGTCCAGGCAGCCAGGTTCGACTATCCTTCGTCGTAGAGGATGTAGAAGCAACCAAATATGATATAAAACTTCACGGACATGGAAGCTTAATATCCTCTTGCTTATGAACCAGCCCTAGCCGTCTTATATCACTTTTAAAACACGGCATATCTCACAAGTCTCAAGCAGACAGACCCACCGATCTCACCCCCGCGGTCCTGGCTCTGCAGCATCAGTGGATATGCCCCGGATTTTACCCCAGATTTCTATAAGCTGGACGGCGCTATGCTCCTTCGAGCAAGTATGATGTTGCAGCTCGCCGTCGGAGCTCGCTCATCGAACCATAGCTGGAAAGTCACGCGATGAGCACACCACCACCAGCGACAGCACCTTACTGTAGTTCGACCCCGCCCATCTTACGAAATCTAATGACAGGAACCGTATCAGCTGGCCGCAGATCCCTCATGCTCCTCGTACGCTGTAGAACCCCTCTTCCCGACCGGCTGCGCCCCCTGCCCCCCTGAGGTTCCCTTATATGCCCAGGTTCCCTCCCACGTCTCTTTCCCTTCCCCTCTCCTGTCCCACAGGTCATCGACTATTACCGGTCCATCTCTGCATCAATTGAATAGCAACATCACTCAATATCATCGTTTTTACTAGCTCTCAAGGGTAATTCCGCCTTTCATCAACTTAAATCTCCTTTAGGCATTTCTCCTGGGATCGAAGACTGACCACAGCCAGTTAGAGTAGCTAGCCCAACCCGCCAAAACACCAATCTCCTCTCTAGCTGCATAACCAGAACCAACATGTCGGAACCACTCACCAAAGTAGATTCCGCCGTCGAGGGTCTCTCCTCGTCTCCTCCCAAGGAGAAGGCGTCGGTGAACACCGACATATCGGAAGGTATTAACAGAGTAGATTCTGGCTTCGAGGATGGCTCCCCTACAGACGAGAAGGCGTCGGGGAAGGCCACCAGAGTAGATTCTGGCTTCGCGGAACTCTCTCCCATCAAGGAGAAAGCGTCGGGGATACCCGAAACATCGGAACCTCTCACCAGAGTAGATTCCGGCGTCGAGGGTCTCCCCACCTCTCCCGTAAAGGAGAAGGCGACTCGGAGGACCAGTTCGAGTGCTGCGGGAATGCCCAGCACGAAGGACATGTGTAAGTGCCCAAGCTCTCTCATATACCTTGATCAGATTCCGTCAGGTCAGGGCTGACCATGATGCCAATTACAGGGGAAGCGCGGACAGTGCTACAGGTAGCACCGGAGACACAGAAGACCGGCTGGTAAGATCCATTTCGGCCCTTCGTATGGGCGATCACCCGTACCCCGCACTCGCTGACTCGCAGGCCAATAGGAAGATCAACACCTCGGCGTTATCGGTAGAAGACAAGGACATCCTCAAGAAGCCATTGGTTACCCCATTGGTCAGGGCAATTGACCTGGTGACGGATCTCGGCTCTCATATCACGGCGCGGAACCGGCAAGGTGTAACCATCAAGGACGCGTTAGACGCGATCCATAAGGTTAACCGGAAGAGGGTGAGTTGCCTTCCATCCCTTACTCGAAGTGGATGCCACACATGGATGCCTCACCCCTCAAAACCCTCGTGTCACCTGACTGATCATATCCTTTTCCCATCCAGGCCGACGATGAGCTCGACAAACCATACCTAGAAGGCTTCGAGTGGATGCCGGCACACACCGAATACGACGAGTCCAACGAGAAGGAGCTGAAACAAAAGCAGGAGGACTGGCAGCGGTTATACATCCACCTGTCGACGACGCCAGGCGTCTCGAGCTTCAGCAGCAAGAAGAAGAAGAAGAACGCCGCCGTCGCCGAGTAATTGGGACACATCCGCCTGCTCATCCCGCGTCTCGTCCAATACTCCCGGGGTTCCCTTTTCACCTAACCCCCACCCCCTTGTCTTCAATTCGAACCTGTTCAAGGCTTTTGGATATTGCGATAGATAGCTTGGATAGCATCGTGGCGCAATCTGGCCGGCTCATATATTTTGTTACACTAGTATCGCCGTTGGATAGCAATTGATGTACAGGACTATGTCATTTTGGCTATTCCTTTTCCGCAGGCGTTATTACCCCTTTTCCGTGTGCGACTATGCGTGCACCCTTGTGTTACTGTGATCTAGAAAGGCCATTTTATTGTCTGATATAACGGTATGACGCGCAACCATGTAAATGTTCAGACGAAATGATTGAACACATCAAATATCAGACAGGCTAAAGTTGTAACTTGGTGATAGTTTCGTAAATCGCGTGCAATCCAAAGCACCGACCTGGTGCCTTCTCCATAGACTTATCCAAATATCCAAGACTCAAACGACCTCTATTTCTACAGCCGTGCACGCATCTAGGATCGGATTACTAATGTTTTCCTTGTCTTCTTCCACAGAAATATCTATTTCAATGCGACCAACTCGCCGATATATCGCCTGAACTGCGTCTTCGCAGACAAGCGCTAGCCCATGGGTAACCAGCTCAGGAAATTCGGAATGGGGAAGAGACCAGAAGGGCAGAAAGATTACTTCACCAAACCATTCTTCTGAGTCGTCGAACTGAACATCAGCCTTAGAAAGGTCGCACTTGATAAGCTCGTCGGTCTCAACGTCACGGAACTCGCCGATCTTGTGGATGTACTGTCCCCATTTGAAGGTCTCTTTTGCCTCTATGCACTTCGCGGCGCAGATCGGGCCCATGAGCGAGATTTTGCCCCCGGCGACCTCGCCGGTTGGGCTCGCGCCGGATGGGTAGGTCTCGGCATTAACGACTTTGACGAGGCTAGAGGTCATACTAGACGGAAGACTGATGATCCCGTCAACAGACGCCCACGACCACGAAGGGGCGCGGTATGTGGGCGGTCGGACACCCGAACCTTTCACCTTCCACAGGAGACTGCCGGGCATCGTCGACTTCCACATGCCGGCGAGGTAGCAGTCGTATTTCGGATCCAGCAGTCTCAGCCTCTCTCCCATGTGGCCCGCCAAGCCGGACAGGGCGACGAGCTTGTCGTTGGAGAACGTCAGGCTGCACTTGCAGTACTCCTCCACCGCCTTGGACCACTCCGCGTGCAGGTTGCCGAGCAGATCGGCGTCCCTCCGGAGGGTCGAGTTCGCGTCGATCAGCGGCTTCCACGCGAAGCGGCCCAGCTTCGAGGTCGTCGCGTCGCGGCCCGCCCCGCGGCGGGGCATCCAGGAGAGCAGGGGCCCGCCGGGGACGGTCTCGCAGCAGTTGGTCGTGCAGCACTCCCAGTAGACCTGCTGGCGGCCGAAGTACAGGTTGCGGGCGGCGAGCACGCGCTCCTGCAGCACCCAGGCCCGCGAGATCAGCGGCTCGTCGTGGAAGCCCGCCGCCCACGTCCGCGTCTCGTCCGGGTGGCGGTAGCGGAAGGCGTGGCAGTGCGGCGTCAGGAGGCCGCGGCCGCCCCCCTGCCGCCGACCGCGGGCGGGGCTCAGGTTCACGATGGTGGGGCCGACGCGGCGCGGGTCGCGCGAGTGGAAGCAGCCGCCCTGGTCGTCGCGCGAGCCCAGCGCCGCGATGTTGAGGAAGCCGTTCCGGTAGATCGTCTGCATCATGGCGGACTCGACGCGCCAGTCCTCCTTGGAGTCCTGGATGATGCAGAGGCGGTCGATCCATAGGTAGCGGACGTCCAGCCGCTCGATGATCTCGAAGGCGTCCCGGAACGTCTTGGGCAGCGTGCTCACGGGCATGCCGGCCCGGAGGTCGGTCTCGGTCGGCCCCAGGAGCCGCAGCTTCTTCCAGGGCGGGTCGGGCCCCCAGCAATGGCTCAGCGTCACGTAGCGCTCCGCCGGGTCGTATTCGCCGCGCTGTACGAGTCGAAATGTCCTTTCGGTTCCGGCCATTCCCAGCTCTAGGAGGCGAGTCGGCCAGAAGCCCTGAAGCGCTTGCGTTCTGCAGAGCTCATGGCCCTTTAAACACCTGCCTAGCCACTGCTGAACTAATGCCCACGTCTTTGCATCTGATGTAGAGGACGAGAGTGTGGAGTTGAGGTAGTCCTTTTCTTCAAACTCGTTATTTAGAGCCCAAGAGCGCGCGATTAAGGAACTCACCATTGTGCATGACCAGCTCGTGGGGGAATTCTTCCAGCATCTCACCCGAATAGACCAGCATCGTAGGCTGGTGTATGTCGGTCCGAGATAAGTTGATGCAGAACACGGAGTAGTATCCCAATTTTGCGAAATTCGCATTCACATCGTCGCAGTCGTTTACATCGCCAAATTCCTTGCAAGATACGCAGCCCTGTTGCTTGGACCGCAGCAGGGAGTCGTAGTCGGCATGGTGGCCGAAGACGTAGCGTTCCGGCTCCAGCAATTTGAACTCTTCTGCAGCACGGTAAGTAACGTTTTCAGGTCATAGGCAAGGACGCAGGGCTTACTTAGAATCTGATCGAACTCGTCGTCTTCCGCATCTCGAAATTGTACCCTCAATATTTCAGGGAAATCCCTGAGGAGCCCGAGCCTCTTGCTCTTCTTTGGATCCCATATTCCTTCTAACCCTGTACGACACACGTCGCATAACATGGCGTCCCCACAAATAGGGACCTACATAAGCCTACACTCAAAGCTTGTGATCGTAACTTGGAGCAGCATTTGTCAATTGCACGATGAAATTGATTTACAAGACGGGCGCAGGCTTCTGCCCGACATGATGAGGGATATCATCTATCCATTCTCGGGCATCGCTTCCATAGCTACGTGTCCGGCATCGTGAAGGGGGCTTAGAGGCATCCGGCACTGCAGTTGGCGTCTTCAGCCCAGCGAATGCTACGTCGTAGGTCACAAATGTTGCAGCCGAGCTGACCTACCAGCCCCAGCCTGGGCCTCCAGGCTAACCCGCGACCCAATTATGGCGACTCCTACAGGGATTCTAAAGCCCGAAACCATGACACAGAGCTTCGCAGGGCGGCTACCAGAAACAACTGAACGAGCCATACTATCCTAGGACTACCAACGTACCACACCGTCGGGCTCCTCGAGTGTCATATGATTATCTCTAGAGTCGCACCCGCTAATATTCGGTTGTGCAATACGCAGCCGTGATTGAACAGCTGGGCAGTGTGCCAGTGTTGCGTGTGGCCGGCCCGCTCGATTGGTCCTCCCACCGAGTATCGGGACGATACGGAACCGCGCGGTAATGCCACGCTCGACAGAGCGGTCACGAGCTCACGATACCCAGACAAGACACGTCCAGCCTCAAGGTCTTGGGCTCATGGGCCGACCTGGTCGGCTGAGAATAACTATACGCTCTCCAGCCCATGGCGTCGCAGTTTTTTCGTACGACAGTACGCCGGTGGTGGTGGTGTGGTCTCGCCTCCCAACTGGCACGAACCGTATTATTGACAAGGCGGTAGCTGCATAGGTTGCTCATGCTTTGGTCCGGGAGGCATATTGTCAGGAGCCCACACAAATAAACTTCCTACCTAGTCACCGATAGTATCTAAATGCGACTTTTTGCCAGGACGAATGAAATCATAGCCACGGCACAAATAAATGAATAATACATGGACAGGTATTCCTTCCCTCTATTTTAGGATGGGGAAACCAGGTTGGTTACTAGTAATTCAAGGGGGTGGAGTGGTCCACTAATTAAGTAAACATGTGCCTTGAAGGAGACCTCATGGTAAATCGACTGCGTGGGGCTCTCTGACTGTTCAGCAGGGTATGTCATTAACCCTAACACCACTCGGATAAGAGTTCACACAGCCTTACGGTATTCATCAACTTACCAGTGCGCCTAAGTTTCAAAATCTATTTTAAGGATACTCCTTTCAACTAACTCGGCGACGAACATTAGTTTGCGGTTGCGACTAAGTTAAATGCTGCGTCAGGAGAACCGGCACCGGAACTTTGAGAGCCATCACTCCATGAGGCAGTTGTGAAAGAATGGGGAAATGATCATAAATTTGCAGCCTATGAACCAGGCTGGCCCAACCAGGGTGTAGGAGCTGAAGCTCTATGCCATCCGCTGTAATGCCAGCCTGCAACTATAATGGGCTCAATAGACTATAGCGGATGGCTAGATACACACAGACGCGCGCCCGTGACCCGTAACGGCTGCAATGACTACCTAATGGGCTATCAAGGACCATCTGGGTCTGTGGGGGTATAATGCGTCTGGGTGTGTGTGTATGAGTGAGGGAGAGAGAGAGGTATCGGCGTGCGGCGTGAGGTGAGGTAGTAGGTGAGGTGCGGGGTAGTCGTGCCTGCCCCTGACAGCAACAGTCACTCAACCAAGCTAAGATGACATCGGAGTCACCGTGGTTACTGATATGCGTAATGTATGTGAAACGGTTTGCCATAAGGATGGTATTTAGGTATAGCAGTAAGAGGACCCCGGGAACTGGCAGGGCACATTAACATCATCGATTAGATCCCCCGCACCCCGCAAATGGCTGCCCGGAACACTATCTGTACCTTATTACCATCAGGCACAAGATGCCGGGACGCCCCACCTCCATATTTCCTGATACGTGAAGCTGCCTAGGGCGGAATAAGACTACCTAAGAGGGGGACATGGTATTGACTACTATGGTGTGAAGGCAGGTTTTCCCCCTAGCCACCGCTACGCGCTAGCCAAGGAGTCTTGCCGGGGCTGATTTTCAGGGGTATATTTCTGAGGCTTCGCTAATGGATACGGTATGGTGAGTCGGCAAGATACCTAAACATGGGGGAAACCTTAGGACTGATATCGTAGTACCTAGTACTCAGAAACTTTAGCTAGGAGGGGCGTGACCTTAATAATCCAGAAGTGGGCAAAGCGTCTCCTTGATACATTTACTTGTCTGTCTCCTTGTCCCGCGCCCTTCCTGGGAGCAAGGCCAGGCAGAGCGTAACAGGGCTTGGAGGACTATATAAGGGTGAATAGTAGTCACATCATAATATCTCATTCACTGATCGCCATACCTCCCGTTTTCTGGAAGGCCGCTCTGTCAGGGCGTTGAATAGCCAACCACATAAGTAATGTAGCGCGGTATAATCATCTAGTAGCCTCCAAACTCGGGTATTGGCGAGGTTGAGTTAGGCCGCGTGATATCATGGGGTGCCGTGTCTACCTGGAGCTTCCCATCGTGATACTCTTTCAGTGTATGAAGTTCTTTCTCAAGGGTAGAACGATGCGAGGATTTTGTGGATGGCTCTTAGTTTGTTGTGGCGGAGTTCACTGTCAAACTATTGGGGGCAGAGTATTCTGTGCCTTCTTCCACTGGCCCTGGCAGCCCCTTTTGATGTTGTCACTGGAGTTCTGCCGGATGACACACCTGTCAACATCCCCAATCTTGACTCCGATTTCGATATGATGTGTGGTAGGTAAACACCTGTATTCTCCAGCGGGAAAGGAGATCATTCTGACCAGACCAGGAAAGATCGAGGTCAAAGGAGCGTGGGTTTTCAGTGCTGTCTCTGGGTGGGTGAACCTAGAACGCGCTGGAAAGGAAATGAATAGTAGTTTATTCTAGAGAGAGGAAAAGGCATACCCAATACAGAAAGCACTGATAGTCTGATACTATACCGTAGACTACCCCCATTACTACTAAAACGACGGTCTCTCGACGAGATTCAACTTCCTCGACGATGAATGCAATAAATATCCTTAACAATACCTGTCACGCATGGCAGGGGCGACCACCACGCACCTCACCTACACCTACTATTCCTAGACAATACTTCCTAATACAACAATCATACTACTCATACCTGCGTCTTACAACATACTACCTCTCGCCGATACCCCCTCACCCCTCTCTTCCTCCTCATACACACACAGAGAGATACATTACATGCCCCCACAGACTTTGATGGTCCTTAATAGTCTCACATGGGTAGTTATTGAAGCCATCACGGGTCATGGGAGCCCCATATCTGTGTATCGAGCCCGTTACAATATCGGTCAGAGTTCCCAGTGAGATACGTACGACAGCACCAATGCCAGTCCTGGGGCTATCAGGGCGATTTATAGCTACAACCCCAACTCCGAGGAAAACAAGAAAGGCAATAATCCCACTGCTATATACTGTGGCACTATATTTCATTCGGGGGACGATTGTGAGGGCTGTGGTGTAGTGAAGAACAAGTAGGGTTCCCCGGTGGAAGTCAGTTCTACCAAATGGTGGAGGTGACGTGAAGGAGAGCATGTTGGTCATCTTCTATCAGGCTCATAACATAGGAATTAGCAACACACCAATTTAAGGTGTGGATGCTGCCGGTTATAGCCAAATAAGCTGTATCAAACGTGAAGCTACATTATGGGTGGTGGCCATAAGACGTCATCACTCGTCACAAATTTGAATACTCTATTGATTAGAGAGAAAAAAAAAAGGATTAAGAATAGCTTCATTAGTGATTACTGGATGTCGGAAATTATGAAATAGGGACATAGCCTGTGTAAGTCAGCAACGATATAGGGCGTCATAGCTCCAAAACGCTGACCTTGTTGACTATTTCAGGGGTTAGGCAAAACAAATTACAAGTACCTGGGTGACTTACCGATTAACTATAGCAATCAAAATGCGGCAGTGAATGTGTATTAATGTTGACAAGGGCAATCCATAACTAGTTTATCTGGATGCTAATTCAGTAGCCATTCATCGTTGAATGTCTGGGTTGTCCAATCGCTTTCGCCTTGTACGCTTAAGGACTCCAGAATATCTTCTATACATCTATTCCAAACCTTTCCGTGGACTTATTTAGACGAGCCATAATCCTACGATCTCCACCATTATGGTTTCCATAGGTTTTCCTTGGAGCCTGGGACAACCGCTCACATGTGGAGAAACATTTTGTTGATGCTACCCTTAGAAGTATATGCGTCCGGGATCTCTCACCTACGACATACACACTATGAATTGAGGGGTGAATAAGAGCAATAGTGAGCCGAAGAGCCACAGGACTTACTGCTCGGACGCAAATGTGTATTATAAACATATGCCTAAGCTATGCTCCAGAGATCATGTTGGCAATCACAGGAAGGCCCGCAGTCTCGGACTTCTCTCCGCAAGACCACCATCCCCCATGTACCTAACCACTTCAAGGGCTCACAAATATCTGGGTACGATACGTACTACTATTTCAACAACAGAATAGCTTATGGGAAGGAATAGCTCAGAGGTTTGCACTGCAGAGGGAGAATCTATCAGCCGATTCTCAGCCGAGCTTGATTGTCTGTTGGAGACACGTCATCACCCGTGTCGCTAGGCGCGGAATGGCGGACGGAAGGTATTCCAGTATAACATTCAGTACCAGATACGAGGCATGTTGGTGTTGAATCTAACCACTTACGTACATGCCGTACTTAGCTCAGCACTCTGCATAGTAATATATTCTGCAAGGTAGGCACTCCGCAGACATGCAACATTCGCGCAGATTGATGCCATACCTACGGCAGGTAGTTATGTGTTAAGTCACAAGACGATCAGATGGCTATGCTGCAGATACGACAGGAATACTGAGACTTAAGAAAGGAAGATTGGCCAAGGTGAATGTGAGTGTTGGTGGGTTGTCGGGTGACGACGGCTTCCATCCATGATGAGGCATACCCGGAGGCGTACTTCGGTTAAGTATATATACTGTCTACTGATTATGCATAGCCCAAACAGAGCGAGGCCTGTCTGGTCGTATTGTACAGATTAGGCCATATGGGTATATTAACCAATCCATAATATGCATGAAAAGAGACTATGCAATTGGGGCTGTACCGTTTCCTCGGTTCAGCTGCAATGCACAGACCATGATAGAAGAACCCAGATTCTCCTGGACCAACATGAAGCATTACCCAGATATCGCTGTACACGAACAATGAGACCGGCAGTAGCTCCATTGACACATGTGAGGCTTCGTACACACCACGATAATATCGCCCTAGATCATGAGATTGTTGCATCATGCATTTGGACGTCGATCCAGCGGCCATCCGGGGATGCTGGCTGGGCACACAGCCCGGACCCAGAAATTCCTAGAAGATTCTAGTGGGGTCCGGCGCGTTTCCTCTGGGCGGCGGTCGACGGTGTTCTTGGTTCTGCTAGAACCTGTCGAAGGGTGTCACCCCGATGCCTCTGGAATTGTCAGCAGTCTTCTAGTTGACGTTTGATCATTCTGCCATCACGGCATGCGGGGCTTCTTGGCCAATCATCGAAACATCGTGAAGCTGCCAGATACCGAGCTCACGGATATATAAGGATGCCTCGACGTCGTCTCAGACTTGCTTCTGGACTCATCAGAGCAGATCAGAACAACCAGAACAAAGCAGCCTTATGCGACCTTCAAGACACATAACTTCTAAACTTCCTAAACTTCCACGAACCATCACCAAACAACAACAACTACAACAACCCATATCCAGAATCATCATCAACCCACACACCACACGCAAAATGTCGCTGTTCGGACCCCGGTTCTACAACACCCCCGAGTACTCGCCCAACTTCTCGGGCCTGTTCCGGCTCATCGACGACTTCGACAAGTACGCCTCACAGACCGGCGAGGGCGGCCAGGTGGCGCGCCAGGGCCGCCACACGCAGCCCTTCATCACGCCCAAGTTCGACCTCCACGAGGACGAGAAGGCGTACCACCTCAACGGCGAGCTGCCCGGCGTGCCCAAGGAGAACGTCCAGATCGAGTTCTCCGACGACCAGACCATCTCCATCCGCGGCAAGGTCGAGCGCTCGTACCAGGCGGGCACCCCGCCGGCGGGGGCGGTGGAGGGCGCGCAGACCGGCGGCGCCATCACCGAGGGCGGTGAGCAAGGCGGCAACAAGCACCACGCCACCGTCGAGGAAGCGCCCGAGGGCCAGTCCAAGGAGGTGGCCGCCGGCGCCGGCAAGGCCGCCGAGGACAAGGCCAAGCAGCAGCCCAAGGCCAAGTACTGGGTCTCGGAGCGCAGCGTCGGCGAGTTCTCGCGCAGCTTCAACTTCCCCTCGCGCATCGACGCCGAGGCCGTCAAGGCCTCGATGGAGAACGGCATCCTCAGCGTCGTGGTCCCCAAGGCCAAGAAGGCCGAGACCAAGCGCATCTCCGTCCTGTAATGATCGGGGAGGCGGTTCACCCCGACCCCTTGACGGCTTGTCTGTCTGTCTGTCTTGGCAGACACCCCCTTCCTCCTATGATGCCTCGCGGACAACAACACCATTCCCTCTTATCCCGGTCCGCTTACTACTATACTAGGTGCTTCCCACCTGCATCATCATCAAACAGACACACTCCTTTTGGCTGTTTCTCAACAACAACGACGACACACCTGCCAATGCCGATGCGATATGATTAATGAGGGTTACACGGCGTTTTTTCACAGCGATGGAAATGATTACCGAGGCTGCACGGGATAGCGTCTTGGCTGGTTTCTTAATCACTTTCTCTCCTTCACAAGTCACATATTTATACATAAGTAAATAATAAAAAAGGGATTTTCATCTTAACAACTTTGTTCCTTCATGCAATGATGTGATTCCGGAATCAAATTGTACCAAACGGCATCTACGGGCATCCCCTTTGAAGTAGACCGGGTTTGGCTTAATGTGATAATGATCGTTTAAATGGAGACTTCGGAACTGTTAGCGGTCCTATAATAATAGTGCTCTTGAGATTCGGGTCTACAATCAACAGGCCAATGTAAGTTGAACTCTCAGGCCCGCATAGGTACGTCAAGGCACTACCTGGATTTGACCCGACTTGGCTCATCTTGAACCAGGCCAATTCGAGGCTCCTTTCAATCAACTTATATCAATTTTGAGTTGGCATCACTGCTATTATCTCTATTAACTGGTTACTATTCCAAGTAACTTGGCAATTGACAGGAAGCATTTCACCTATCCCCGTAACGCGTCCTTAGAAAATGTTCATCGTGCTACGTGCGAGTCTATAAACCAGTTTGTGCTAAAGTATATCGTATATCCACTCTGTATACTGGCGAGGGGGTAACTCTAGAGGCCGTACCTCATATATGAAGGACCATTGACGTATCTCACTTGCATGTGTCCGTGGCAGCGGGCTCCTGACTCTTCCAGTATTTTAATGTCGACTTCTAATGTAATATTTGCTGCGCTGGCAATTTCACAGTATGTAAAGATGAGACTTCCTAGACACAAGAGCAGTCAGAGACCACACTTAGGCTACTAAAGACATCGCCTACCTATCGAAAGAGCGAGCATAAGGTTATGAATCCTCTGATTTGGGAATATGGCCGAGATACTGGCTAAGAAGTTTTGACATTTCTCTTGTCAGCACATTTCACTTTATCTTGCCTAGATTGTGTTGTCAAGTTCATGACTGAAGAGCACACGACATTCCAAACACTCCGTCAAGTTCAATCTCACTTCCAAGGGTGCTTATATCCAAGGCTCTGATTGGCTTCTGGGTAGACCATTGGACTGATTTCCCGATGGGGTTTTCGCATCACTCATTCTTTCGAGATGGCTGTAGGCTTTGGACCGGGAGTAGAAGGTAGAAGGTACGAAAGGGGGGGGGGGGGGGGGGNAAGAGAGAAGTACAAAGATAAAAGGAGGGGATGGAGATACGATAGAGAAGAAGAAGAAGAAGAAGAACTACTAAGGTACATGGGAATAAGGAGATGTTGGTGTTAGGGAACGGGAGACTCTGGATGCAGACTTGGAGAAGACGCAGCATTTAACCCATCCACACGCTATGGTTAGGTACCAGGCATCTCCATTTCCTCAGCTGGCGTAGACTGTCGGCACCCGAGCCTATATATGTACGATGATACGCTAACATTGCCTAGAACACCACTAAACGGTTAGCCATAGGCACCTTTGGGCTGTTCATCTCCCATTGTGTCACGGCGGGCGGGCAGCGAACCGGATAATTTGCAGGTAGCACAATATCCTGTCCACTGCTGGGTGGTGGACTGTCCTCCTCACCTGCATGAAGATTTTCTGCTTGCGTTTGCAAAATTTTGCAAAATTTTACCTTGGGTACTCAGGTTAGCCGCTTGTTACAAGTGACTCACTGGGCAGATCTGCCCGGAGTATGCTCGGGCGCCAATGAGGATCTCCCACACAATAAGGAAGGTAGAGAAAAAAAAGACAGAGAAAAAAATCTCCTCAATCCACCATCCCTGCCTGGCCAACGGCAGCTCTATTTACAACGTACCTACCTACCTGCCTTAGTAGGTATAAAAGAAAAGAAAAAAATCCAGGGTCCTCGCACATGAAAAATCTCACATCATCCCTCTCTACCACTCATTCAAGCACTTCCCTTTTAACCTACCACCACCACATCATACACACCACACCACATCCAAGATGCCCGCCGTAGCCGTCCCCGCCCCCGCCCCCGCCGCCGAGGAGGTCGTCATCGACCCGCAGACGGCGCGCGAGCTGCACCTGTTCGAGGCGGCCATCGCCGACGTCGAGAACGAGATCACGGCGAAGCAGTACCTGATGAGCCGGGACATCTTCGCCGAGCGCCAGAAGACGCTGGCCAAGATCCCGGGCTTCTGGGCCGTCGCCTTCGACAACGCGGCGGCGGACCTCGAGGCGGCGCCGACGCCGCGCGACCTCGAGGTCTTCTCGCGCGCGCTCGCGGCCCTCGAGGTCACGCGGCCCGAGATCCCGCCGCAGGCGCAGGCCACCGACGCCGGCCTCGACAAGTTCGGCGAGCCGCGCTCGCTGCGCTTCCGCTTCCGCTTCGCCGAGAACGAGTGGCTCGCCGACGGCGTGCTCGACAAGACCTTCCACTTCCGCGTCGGCAAGGACGGCACCACCGGCCTCGTCTCCGAGCCCGTCAAGATCCACTGGAAGCCCGGCAAGGACCTGACCGAGGGCCTCAGTGATGCCGCCCTCGCCTTTTGGACCGCGCAGAAGAACGACCCCGCCCAGAAGCTCGACGGCGTCCTCGACAACGACGCGCGCCACGCCCGCGACGCCGCCGCCAAGGAGATGCCCGAGTACAAGGCCCTCGCGAAGCTGCTCGAGGAGAAGGTCGACGGCGCTCTTAGCTTCTTCAACTTCTTCTCGTACCGTGAGTAGCACCCCGATTCTCTATCCATCGCCGAAAAAAAAATAAAAAAAATAAGAGAATGAACCGATTACTGATGTCGCATCCTGTGTATGTAGGTGGCCGCTGGGTGAGCGCTGCCGAGCACGCCGAGGCCAAGGCCAACATGGCGGCCAAGCGTAACGCGGCTCGAGAGGGCAAGGATGAAGACGACAACGAGGAAGACGAGGAGGACGATGACGAGGACTTCACCGAGGAGGCGGTGGAGACGTTCCCTGCCGGCCACGAGGTCGCCGTCACGATCGCCGACGACATCTACCCCAACGCGATCGAGTTCTTCATGGGCGACTCCATCGACAGCGACATCGACGATGATGAAGACGAGGATGATGTCATGGAGGAATAGAGTGAGCCCGGTTCATGCACGACTTTATGATCGAAAACTATAGATGGGCACTCCTACATACGACCGTGGAGGGTCTGTTGCGCGGCATGTTCTCTGAGTTAAGGCGTCCCCCGCGGCCGCTATCCGGACAAGCCGGTCCCTACGAAAGCTACCTGTTTCTGTCTGACCTGGGACTTTTACACTGTCCTGCATCAACCTGTTCTCGTTTTTTCGTATGCAGTACATTTTCTTGTCACTCACGCCCGAGAAGCCGTGGATAGACGAGGAGCGATGGTTGCACAAGGGCCTCATCAACCTACTTACTGAACGAGAAAGAAAGAAAGGGACTAACTGCCTGTATCTCTTATTTATGGGGAATAGAAGATATCCACCCCAGGACGGAGAAGCTACCAAGCTTTATATGCTTCCTTGAGCAATAGGACTACATGTAGCTGTTGCAAGGTCATGATGGATTTTCAACTCTACCGAAAGCCGGCGGGGGTCAAAAAGAGGAGGTAGACAAAAAGCAATCAAAATAATCAGAGATCCGTCTCTTTGCACAAATGCGTCTTCTGACCGCTAGATCCAGTTTGCTAGGTACCTAGGTAGATCCTTTCATCCCGTCCATGTGTTTGCTATTGCGATTTGCTAAAGGGTTCCAAAAGCCTTCAATGGGGTAGTGCCCGCCGACGGTGCCTACCGTGTAAGCCGATATGAAAACTGAGTCGTCGTTTCCTGATAGGATGAAGCTACCTCCACAGTAAGGGTTGGAAGGTGCGACTGATAATATTTGATTCATCTGAAATCTCTAGGAAGGGGCCTACTGACTGGATGAATGGTTGATAGATCTACGAAGGACTTTTTACCTGTGACATGGGCTTCCTCAGTTCTAGCCAACAAAGAAGTGTGCTACGAATAGCACATCGCTTCTAACCCTCCAACAAAGAAACTGCCGATCACCACGTGTAACTTAAGACTTCAGTTCCGAAGCCCGACTTTGTTTCAGCATCCGAGCCGGTCCCAACTGTGCGTCTATTTGCGACCATGGCGGCTTATCGAACTGAAGCCCGTAAGTCGTCACCTCACGACTAGCCCGCCTGTCACACTCAAACTAACGAGGCGTATCGCGAAGATGAGGGGTCCCTCCCGTATCCGACAGAGGACACGATCCCCGCCGGCCCCGACCCCGACAATCCCGAATCAGGGGTGATGCCGAACCAACAACAACAGCAGCACCACCACCACCACCACCACCACCAACATCAGCAACAACAACACCAGCCGACACCGCCGCGGCCCCCGCGCGCCCCGCTGACCCGCAAGGCGCTCGCGACGGCGCGGGACCCCCACGCGTTCCTGTCCTACTTCGACACGGCGTTCCTGATCGACGACTCGGCGGGGATGGCGGCGCACTGGGCGGCAGTGGGCGCGCTGCTGGGCCGCATCGCGCCAATCTGTACGGCGCACGACGCCGACGGCGTCGACGTCTACTTCCTGCGCCACCGCCCGCGCGGCCGCCCGCGCCTGCTGCTGGCCCCCTTCGCGTCCTCGGGGTACCGCCACATCGGGCGCGTGGAGGGTGATGGAGCGGGAAACCCCGACTCCGTCGCCGGCATCTTCGCCCGGGTGCGCCCGGCGGGGAGCTGCCGGCTCGGCGCGCGGCTCGGGGAGGTGCTCGAGGACCACGTGCGGCGGTACGAGCTCTCACTCCGCACCTCCACCACCTCGTCCTCCTCCCCCTCCTCCCCCTCCTCTGCCGCCGCGCGGGACAAGGCGACGACGGTGAAGCCGCTGAACCTGATCGTGATCACGCACGGGCGGGCGCGCGACGACCCCGGCGCGCCGCTGGCCCGCGCGGCGCGGCGGCTCGACGCGCTGGGCGCGCCGCCGCACCAGCTCGGCGTGCAGCTGTTCCGCGTGGGCGCGGACGAGTCGGCGAGGCGGTCCATGGAGGGCTTCGACGGCGACGGGCCCGTGGCCGCGGAGCTCGGCGTCCGCGACATGGTCGACACGGTGTCGTGGACGGGCGGGCGCCCCGGCGAGCTGTCGCCCGAGGCCGTGCTGAAGGTCGTCCTGGGCGCCGTCTTGAGGGCGCTGGATAAGTGGGAGGTGTAGGTTGGTAGGTAGGTAGGGAGGTAGGGCCGGTGGGATGCGTTGCGTTGAGAGATGGTCAAGGGCTGGTAGGTGTGGGCGGGCTTTTGCTGTGTTGTGCGTAGGTAGGTGGGAAGAGTCTTCAGGGCGATACGTTCTAGCTGTGTAGCTAGCTTAGCATATGAGTTCCCTGCGAATCTACGCCCTTGCACTCACCGGGTCTCTTCATCCATGCGTATGTGCTTGTCCGAATAATGTCTGGTGTAACTTCTGGGTTTATGTAAGATTCCTCATAATGTTTCCACCTGTGCGTAACGTCATGACCTCCCTAGTGGGCGGGTTCAGGGGGAAGAATGTTGATGTTGGGAGACTTCGGCAAAAAGGGATTTCAGATTCAAATTCAGTAAGTAAAACGTCTTTGTTCCATCGGTACATCACGAGGCAAGAGAAATAACGAAGATCAAGTTATTATTGAGGCTTGTGTCTGGTATCGTGACTCGGGTGCTGGATGACCTAGGGAGTGGTGTGTAACCGTCCACTGTGTAGCCTTGTTGGACTTACCAACTCAACCAACTCCTGGATTTAGTAACTACCAAACTGTTTGACTTGGCGACTTGTCTTTGTTGCCACAGGATTCACCCTTCGATACGTTTCAGGTCATTACGGCCGTACGTTGGGACAAGGGCAAGGTCAAACCGTGACGAAGGGCAAGAGAATCAACCTGACGTACTTATTTCAACTCATCCTCCGGCCCATCATCAGAGTATTCAAGAACCAACTCTGTATTTTCGAGTCTGTATCTCATCTTACCGGCCGGGCGCACACACAACTCTTCGAAGACCAGTCCACACCTCAGAACATTCGCGCACAGGATCGTGTGCGGTACCATCCGTCAAGATGACCCTCTCATCACTCAAGAACGCCTTGAGATCCATAACAGCGCCGAAGCCCAAAACAATGACGAAACAAGAACTGCAAAAATGGCAGAAGGCCTGCGCGACGCGCTGGGGTGCCTAGACCACCAGGACGCCCTCTACGACATGGCCGATTACGACAAAGGCCGACAATTTCCCCAGGAGCTCTGTGACAAGGGCGTCCTGGAACAGCTCCTCGCCAGATTCCACAAGGACACGCCCGACGTCAACATCCTCTGCGGCGTCAATGAACGCTACGCGGCGCCCTGCGCGGGAATGCACTTCGCCTGGTTCCTGCGCGCGCGCTACCCGGACGCCGTCGTCCTGGGGGGTACATGTGAAAGGCCTGGGGCAACCCCTGCGGCAGCTCGTGGGCTCGCTCGTCCACAACCTGCTGGTCTTCGTGCCCGACGAGTTCGAGGCGAGCGAGGACCTCAGCGCGCGCAGGTTCGGGCGCTTCGTGCGCGGGAAACCCGGCAGCCTCGAGGCCGGGCTCGAGATCCTGCGCGCGCTGCCGCCGCTCGACCTCGGCGGCCGCAAGATGATCTGCATCGTCGACAGCCTGGACAGCAGGGAGGATCCCGATACCGCGTACGTCGTGCCCGCGATTGTGGCGGCGGTGCGGGAGGTCCTCGCCAAGAACGGTGCCCACTTGCTCATTACTCTGAATTATCCGAGCAAAATCATTTCCTGAGGTGGAAGATAGTAATGATAGTAATACGAGTAATATTCGTCGGGAAATTGATGTTTTCGTTGTGTTTCGTATGCTCCAGGCTGCCAGTGACTGAAGTCCATCGTGTTGACATCCAAAATGATTGACTGTTCCGCGACAAGGCCGAAGGGACCTTGCTCTTCATCTACTTAATGAACATAATCATCTGAATGGACAGTGAGGATGGCAGTTCGAGCGGGAGGCTGAGTTCATTCGATGTTCCCGCATATCGTGAAGGTTGGAATGCATCTTGGCCAAGGACTGCCCGAGTCTACCGGATCAGCCCCTGTATCCGTAGTCCTACAGGTATAGGTGCTCTATTAATTAGGGGACTGCTAGTACGTCCGGGGACACCTGTCAAACCCCCGACATTCGCTAACTGAACACCTGCCGCCAACATTTCCATACATTCAAGGACAATTGAATGTCTTCCGTATTCGCACGCCATCGATATCATGGGACAGCCTACCAGGCACTACTAACAGTAGCAGCAAGAGTCTCTTTGTAGATGGACCAGTTTGAGCCAATCCAGATGCTTGGCCTTCGTCTTGAT
Source organism: Xylaria sp. JS573 (assembly GCA_000966885.1). Taxonomy (NCBI): domain Eukaryota; kingdom Fungi; phylum Ascomycota; class Sordariomycetes; order Xylariales; family Xylariaceae; genus Xylaria; species Xylaria sp. JS573. The sequence goes on from JWIU01000016.1 coordinate 320,660, forward strand.
TTAGAACTTGGTGGCCTTGAGATCGCTTTGACGTCGTCGGCTGTACGGTGCAGTTAGGCCCCCCTGCTCAGCCGAACTCTCAACCGGTCGCCAAGCCGACGATGGCCTGTCGCGCGAGCTCAGATATCTCAAATGGGAAGGCAGCAACGGAAACCCAGAGAGCATTAAGGCTTGGGGGGTTCTAGCCTTCCGATATACGAGTCCCAGGCTACCTTATCTTCCCCGCGGTAGCATTTGCCTGGCGGTTTGGTTATCGCGGTGATATTTTGCCGAAGCACGCAAGACATGTAAACAATGATAAAGAGGGCGCGATGGGACGCATTCGCCATCCTCGTCAAGTCTTGCATTCAAGACAATCTTAGGTTCTTTACACCTCACTCTTCAACCTCATATTGGGCCTTACCCCTACCTTGTCAGTCGGGAGGTGGGAGCTCACTTGGTCCGCCATGAAGTTCACAACGACTTCGCTCCTAATAGCCGGGGCGGCCCTGTTGCTGGGATCGGTAACCGCCATTGAGCCGGCGCGCCAGCCGCACCAGCCCGCCGGCAACGGCGACAAGATCCTGACCTGGAACGAGACCATGGTCGACAACCCCTTCGACGGCGGCTCCCGGTCCGTCAGCTGGCTCTCGGGCGGCAAGGACGGCGAGTACATCTACCAGGGCGGCGACGGCGCGCTGGTGCTGGAGAACCTCGTCACGGGCGCCAACTCGACCTTCGTCGCCGCCGACCGCATCCCGCCCGGCGTGTGGGAGTACTGGATCCGGCCGGACCTGGCCAAGGTGCTGTTCGCGACCAACCGCACGAAGCAGTACCGGTACTCGTACCTCGCCGACTACGCGGTGCTGGACGTGGCCTCGGGCGCGCTGACGCCCCTGGTCGCGGACCAGGCCGGCGACGTCCAGTATGCCGGGTTCGCGCCCGCGGGCGACGCCATCGCCTTCGTGCGCGGCAACAACCTGTACCTGAGCCGGGACGGCGCCGCGGCGCAGGTCACGACCGACGGCTCCGCCGACCTGTTCCACGGCGTGCCCGACTGGGTCTACGAGGAGGAGGTCTTCGGCGGCCGCTCGGCCCTCTGGTTCTCGCCCGACGGCGAGGTGCTCGCGTACCTGAGCTTCAACGAGACCGGCGTCGAGACCTTCACCGTGCAGTATTTCATGGATAACCAGGATGTCGCCCCCGTGTATCCCAAGGAGCTGCCCTTGAGGTATCCCAAGGTCGGGACGACGAATCCGACCGTGTCGTTGAACCTCTTGAGAGTCGGAAGCGGGGAGGTCGGGCAGGTGCCTATTGATGCGTTCCCGGCAGATGATTTGATTATCGGCGAGGTCGCATGGGTCACCGCAGATCATGGGAGTCTCATTTACCGCGCATTCAATCGTGTGCAAGATCTGTCAAAGCATGTGCGAGTTGACGTCGGTAATGAAGTCACTAGCACTGTCGTCCGTGAGCGAAACGGCACCGATGGGTGGCTTGATAACACCCTCGCTATAGAATTCGTTGGCCCGCTCAAGGGTTCCACGGGCGACTACTACGTTGATGTGTCAGATGAGTCGGGCTGGCAGCATCTTTACTTGTACTCTGTTGATGGAAAGAACGCTACCGCCCTCACGAAGGGCGAATGGGAGGTCGACAGCATTCTGAAGATCGATACCAATCGCGAGCTGATCTACTACACCTCTACACAGGCCGACAGCACCGAGCGACACGTGTACTCGGTATCGTATTCCACCTTCGACACCAAGGCGCTGGTAGACGACACCGTGCCCGCCGTCTGGTCCGCGTCGTTCTCCTCCGCCGGCGGGTACTACATCCTCAGCTACCGGGGCCCGGACGTGCCGTACCAGGAGCTGTACTCGGTGAACGACACGGAGAAGCCGCTGCGGACCATTACGTCGAACGCGGCGCTCTGGGACAGGCTCCGGGAGTACCGGCTGCCGAACATCACGTACCTCACGCTCGACCACCCGGACGGCTACAGCCTTAACGTGATGGAGCGGCTGCCGGCCAACTTCGACCCGGCGAAGAAGTACCCCGTGCTGTTCACGCCGTACGGCGGGCCGGGCTCGCAGGAGGTCAGCAAGGCGTTCCAGGCGCCCGACTGGGCCGCCTACGTGGCGTCGGACCCGGAGCTCGAGTACGTCACGTACACGGTGGACAACCGCGGCACGGGGTACCGGGGGCGGGCGTTCCGGTCGCAGGTGGCGGCGCGCCTGGGGACGCTCGAGGCCGCGGACCAGGCGTGGGCGGTGCGCGAGCTGGCGCGCACGCGCGCCTTCGTCGACCCCGCCAAGGTCGGCATCTTCGGCTGGTCCTTCGGCGGCTACCTGGCGGCGAAGGTGGTGGAGGCGGACGCGGGCGCGTTCACGCTGGGGCTCATCGTCGCCCCCGTCAGCGACTGGCGCCTCTACGACAGCGTCTACACGGAGCGGTACATGAAGACGCCGGCGGCCAACGCGGAGGGCTACGCGCGCGCGGCGGTGCGCGAGCCGGAGGGGTTTAGGAGGATCGCCGGCGGCGCCGCCGTCCTCCACGGCCTCGGCGACGACAACGTGCACTTCCAGAACACGGCGGCGCTCGTCGACCTGCTGGTGGGCGCGGGCGTGTCGCCCGCCAAGCTGCAGTGGCGCGCCTTTACCGATAGTGACCATGGTATTAGCTACCACGGCGCCTCGACGTATCTCTACAAGTTCCTCACCGAGCTGCTGTACCGCGAGAAGGTGCGCACGCCTGAGACGCTGACGCATCAGTGGACGCGGAGGGCGAGGGCGCGGGCGGTGGGTGAGGATTGAGTTTGTGTATGCTTTGCAATATTTTTTTAGAGTACCTAGTTATGACTAGATATCAATTGGATATTGAGTTGCTGAACAAGTGGGTTGGCTATCTGTGTCTTCACTGTGCGTATAACGGGTCTCTGAGACCATTTGCTAATGCGAACCGACAATGAACGACCTTACTACGGAGTAGTCCTATACAGAATCAGTCTTCTTAACATGCTCTTCGACACCACTGCATTGAACATAACTAATGGCTAAATACCATGTATAAGCAATAGTCGTGACAAATTACCGGCAACGTACAACGCCGTATGTAGGCCAGAAGCAATTTCATCAAAAACCGCATCGTACACCGTGCAGATAGTCAGTAGACGTGATCTCAGCCGCTCTCACTTCAACAAATGCCCGTCCGCGCTCGCGCCCTCGGGCCTCTTCCAGTGGACGCGGACGCGGCCCCAGCTCTCGTCGTTATACCCGTCCTGGACCTTGCGGCAGGTCTTGAGCCCCCACTCGGTGACGCCGACCATGAGGCAGCTCTCGAACATGAAGGCGCAGCTGCCGGCGCCGACGTAGGCGGGCTTCAGGTCGGCGCCGGACGCGGCCTCGAAGCTCTCGCGGTCGGGGCCGTGGCCGCTCATGACGTTGTGCAGGCTGGCCCCCCCGGGCGCGAACCCCCCCTTGCCGCCCTTCTTGGCGTCGTACTCCCCCGCCACGAGCCCCATGAACTCCGACATGGTGTTGCGGTGGTACCACGGCGGGCGGAAGGTGCCCTCGGCCACGAGCCAGCGCGGCGGGAACACGACGAAGTCGGCCACCGCCGTGCCGGCGCCGGCGCCGGGCGACGGCGCCGTCAGCACCGTGAAGATCGACGGGTCCGGGTGGTCGTACGAGATGCTCCCCACCGTGTTGAACCGCCCCAGGTCGTACTTGTACGGGTAGTAGGTGCCGTGCCAGGCGACGACGTCGAAGGGCGTGTGCGCCTGCGCCGTGCGGAAGAGCGCGTTGTTGAACTTGCACGTGATGGTGTACGACGTCTCCGACGAAGACGACGAAGACGTCGACGCGTCGGCGCCGAAGTCCTCGCTGAAGCAGGCCACGGGCGCCTGGAAGTCGCGCGCGTTGGCCAGGCCGTTGGACCCGACGGGCCCGAGCTCGGGCAGCGCGAAGTGGCCCTGGTAGAGCTCGAGGGCGTAGCCGCGGACGGGCCCCGCGGGCAGGCGCACCTGGTACTTGACGCCGCGCGGGACGACGCAGATCTCCAGGGGCCGCACCAGCAGCCAGCCGAGCTCGGTGCGGATGTCGAGCACGCCGTCCTGCGCCACGATGAGCAGGTCGCCGTCGGCCGAGTAGAAGGCCGACCGCTCGTCCATCGACTTGCCCGCCGCGTACACGTACGTGCCGATGCCCTGCTTCAGCGTCGGGTCGCCGGCGCCCGCCAGCAGGTGCATGCCGGAGACGAAGTCGGTCCGGTCGTCGTGGTCGAACGGGTCCCAGCGCAGCTGGTTGGGTATGTACTCGAGCTTGGCCAGTCCCCCGGCCCGGCCGGATCTAGATGCCGCCGCAGCTGCTGCTGCTGCCTCCTCCTCATCGGCGGCGGCGGCGGCCGGCGTAAAGGGGGGGTGCGCGCAGGACGGGAGTATCCGGTACAGCCACGACTGCTTGTTCTCGTGGCGCGGGGCCGTGAACGCGGTGCCCGAGAACTTCTCGGTGTACAGGCCGTACGGCGGCTTCTGCGGCGAGTTCTGGCCGATCGGCAAAGCGCCTGGCACGGCCTCGGTTCTTTCTCCATGTGAGTATGCATGCAGAGATATGGCATCGCTGTCCAATGAGATATACATGCTTACTCTAAGTAAGACCCGAACCCATTCTGGTACTTGTACCTCTCACCGAATTCGAATGCAGTGACGGGCATCGTGACGAAGCAGTGCGTTACGGGAGAGTGAAGCTGTTCAAGATACCTAGGATTCAAGTGTATAGTTTCAAACCGGAACGAAAGATAGCTTGTGACTTCATTAAGGCGTCCTAGCCGGTCCGTACAAATGATACTTGTAGTTAGTTGATGTGCAACTCACGGCGGTATTCCGCTGAGTGGGGGAGACGCCGCCGATGGAAACCCCGCGGCTCTCCGACGCTACCCGTTGTCTGCCGGCACTAGCCCCTGCCAAGTATGTGGGGTACTGGGGTAGCTTCAGCCCGTCGGTCAGAGATGAGCCACGCGAGTAATACCGATAGCGCTGAAAGGAATCGAACTTAACTACTCTTATAGCTCATCTCCTAGCTGTCAGGGGCGCCCCATAACCTTGTTGGGGGATATGCGTAAACATGAGGATGAAGCTGGTATGTTCCGGGAATGCATGCAGTAGTGAAGCATGGTTATGAAGCTTCGTGTTATCTTACTCAAATATGACAGCTCGAAGTCTCGTATGAAGCAGTCTAATGTATCAAACGCATCCATGTAAGTTGCTGTGGTAAGCAGTGTAGCTCAGGATACGCTACAGGCTTTAAGACGGCAGGATACTAGCGAAAACATGCTAATGCCGCGATCTCCTTTACAGTGGTTATCCTAGTTATTAGATATGATTCGTGCCAGAATTTTTTATCTAATAACTGGTGAATATCTAATAGCTAGCAATTACATAATATGCCTTTTTTACTTTTATTAAACGCAAAATAAGACTTTATTATATATTTGTATATATTAAAGAAATACGTATTTAAGTACGTATTTTTTATTTTTGTAATGCCCCAATAATGCTTCATTTATTGTTCCTAAACCCCCTGTTTTAATCCCTGTTAATGAATATTTCTAAAAAAATATGCAATAATCTAGTTATCTAATAAGCCCCAAAAAAACGCCGTTCCAAAAAAAAATATCTTATATATGGTAAATTATCTAATACTAGGGCTGTCTAATAACTAGGATAACTACTGTATATATATCTAGGACGTTCGCATGCCCCACTAGCCAAATCCCACGTTCCTCAAGCCGGAGTAGAATAGGCGGTGTACGTAACTCAGGGAGTAATATCTGATACAGGAATTAGGAACGTTGATGTGAAGCAAATTCTCACGACAGCGACTATGCCGCTATATACACCTCTGCATCAAGCGCCGACCCCATCACTACGCAGGCTCAGCACCGGTGTGCAGTCGGCCCTGGAATCTGAGACCCATCCTCTCCCCAGTAATCCTGAAGACATCGGGAAACCAAGACCTCAGCTCTTCGCCGTCACGCCCATCCATCATGGCCCCTAGCGCGCGCGCGCACTCCCAGCACAGCACCATCCCGTGGCCCTGGAAGCTGCACGACATCCACAGGTCCCTCTCGCCCGGCACCTCGCCGACGAGCGGCAGCCCGTCAGGGCTGTACCCCATGATGCCGGACCAGGTGGCGCGGACGCGTCCGTCGGGGTGGTCGGGGCCCCAGTTGTCTCCAAAATACCGCGGCAGGCTGTCATGCAGGGCGCGGACGATATCTTTATTCAGAGTCGTGTCGTCCGTCGTCCCGTACTCGGCGAGACCCTCCCCGGAAGCCTTGGTCAGGGCGCCGCCGATGACGATGTCGCCCGCGAACCGCGTGCCCGGCGGCCGCGGAATCATGTAGTCGTAGCCCCCCTCGTAGATGAAGCTGTACGTCGCCGACAGCCCGTCCCGCGGCATGCCCAGCCCCGGCCGCTGCGCGGTGACGTGCCCGCGCAGCGGCACGATGACCCCCTGGAACCGCTTCCACAGGTGTGCGGTGTAGCCGTTCGTGGCGAGCACGACTCTGCGCGCCGTAATCGAGCCTCTGGCTGTCTTTACGGTCCAACCGCCCCCCTCAAGCCTCGCTAAGTCCAGCGCCGGCGTGTTCGTCTGCAGGTTCATCCCCTTTTCTAGACACAGCTTCAGCACGCCGACGCCGAAGCGGTAGGCGCTCAGGCTGCCCGCCTCGTACGAGATCCCACCGCAGACATCCTCCTCTCCCTCTCCCTCCTCCCCGCCACTTCCTCCCTTCCCGCCGCAGAGGAACCGCTCGCGCACCTCCGCGGGCCCGTGGATGCCGTAGACGGCCGCGTCGTCGCCGGGCATGGCGTCCCGCATCGCCTGCACGGCGCGCCGGTCCGCCGCCCACTGCGCCGCGTCGTAGACCACGTCGACGGTGTCGCAGGGGCGGCTGTCGCAGTCGAGGCCGCGCGCCCGCGCGAAGGCGTGCACGGCGCGGATGTTGGCGAGCTCGAGGCGCGCGATCCGCGCCGCCGCCGCCGTGCCGTAGCGTGCCGCGTGGTCGAGGAAGGATCGGTACGAGGCCGCCTTCGTGTGGCCCCCTGTATGCAGCATGTGGTTTGTCAGCGACGACCTAGGGGGTGGGGGGTGGGGGGCCACTCAACCGTTTCGTCCCGTGGCGCCTGAACATGCCTGTCGGGCCTCTACCATCACGATGTCACGGGCGCCATTGCTCAGGAGGTTGTAGGCTACGGCGGCCCCGGTGATGCCGCTCCCGATGATAACGGTATCGGCCTTCTCCGGAAGCGCGTCCGTCGAGCGCAGGTCGGCTATCTCGTCGGGCTCGAGCTGCCAGAAGCTCTCGGTGGGGTTATCCCTCGGCAGGGTAACCGGGATCGACGCGCGTTCGTCCATTGGTAGATATCGGGACGTAATTGGGGAAGCATCTATATCAGGTGCAGTTGGCTAGGTCGTGGCGTTGATGCTACCTACATGCCCGCGCATGTCGAGCGATATCGCACCCCGTGAGAGAGAGCACTACGGAGACGCGGGGTTCGGGGGTGTCACCTACAGATGTACTCGCTACGGTAATGGGAGAATATGTCTACGTTACCTACCGCCCAAACAGGAACAAAAGGAGTAAGCCCCTCGCTCGACGTTGAAATAACCGCGCATGCCTACGTGCCACCGCAAATCGTAAGATAAGCAGAAGTCCAATTGGCTTACACGGAGGCCGCTATTCCCTCTGTTGATGATACAGTGCTTCATACAGTGATAGCACGGTACGCAACATAATTGGAGTATTAACACGGTATCACGGTCCCCAGCCTAGTTCACAAGCTTCCACTGGCCATATATTCGTTGCTTTGTTTCGTATCTGCAGCCAGTAGGCCTGGGGCCTGCGCATCACAGTCTAATGGGTCCATATAAGATGGGCATCGCAGAAGCGAATGACGTCGTCGGCGAGCCTGGAAGGGTGCGGTAGGCTTAGAATCCATATATCTCAGACAGAGTCGAGCGTCTTTCCCTCGGCGGGCGACACGAATCCTATATGCTAGCCACTATGGCGTTTCTCGATATCTCGTGGTCAAGGTAGGACGGCCCAATATGCAAGACACGTCAAAGCTGTGGCGGTCTTTCTAAGTTATGCAACTTTGGTTTGGAATTAAAAAGTGAAGTGAACGGTACGCCCCTCAAACTCGATTAAAATGTGATCAAGATAGAACTCGAGCTAGAAACTTAATTGCCTATGATGTTAAGAGGAATCTCTTCCATCTTATCTTGACTTGGAAAAGCACAGGGGATCAGAAGGCAAATACCTACCTGTATGTTTGCTTTGTAGAAAATCAGTTGACATTGGACACGTTGGGTTAAGGCGTAAATGATTCAGACGCTGTGTAGTATTGAAAAACTACCGAAAGAGGAGCACGCCAGAAAGGGCGTGGAACAAGGAGTGGGTGTATCAAAGGGACACTTTGTCCACTTCTGGGTTGTTAAGGTCACGCCTCCCCCTAGCTTAGGCCCTTCCAGTAGTCGATCCTGAGCACTCTTCCATTACAGTAAGTATCATAGCGAAAGCAAAGAGATCTAACGCCGGCACACATCATATTCCCAAAGCCACGGGCTTCAGAGAACCGGATGGTATCAAGCAGTCCCTGGAGTTCCGTGGTGTCAGATACGGGCCGGATTTCTGGCAAACGGTGACGAACGTCTGACAGTGCCACTAGGTGGGATATCGGGGAGCTCACTTCACGGTTTCAGATGGGGACCGGTTTCGGTATTAAACTTATTACTACTCCATCAATCTATCGTTGTGTTTTACGCTTGAACTCAACGCTGAATCAGAATTGCTGGAGGGCTGTATCGTCCCAAATCAATATGGGGTAGAAACCATCTCGCTGAAAAAGGAAAGAAAAGAAAAGAGGCTGCCTTCGTTGATGCTGTTCGGCCGCCGCCGAAGTCTGAGTGCTCGAGGTCGAGAGAGGACTGCCGTTATGCCCTCACTCGAAAATCACAGTAAAGCAACACGGCGCTGTCGGGGTACACCTCGCGCTCCTCGAGGCATCTGAGCCTCTCCGGGTATGCAATGTCCTTCCTAGTCCTGCTTTCCCCCCGTACAGAGTCGCTTCGGCCACTCAGGCACAGAGAAGATCTTAATCTCGCTGTCAGAGTCGTCGCCAAACATCTTGTTGCGCTTTCTCTTAATCGCCTGCAGGAATTCCGCCGAGAATAGCGGGGTTTCGGGATCAAACTTGGGCGCGGGCGGAGCAAGTCGAATGGCCACCGGGTCCTCCTTTCCGCTCTCCTCCTTGATCGCCTGCGGGAACTCTGGCGAGGATAGCGGGTTTTCAGGTTCCAGCTCTGGCTCAAACTCAGACTCAGGCTCAGGTTCCGACTCAGACTCAGGCTCAGGTTCCGACTCAGACTCTGGCTCTGGCGCAGGCGCAGGAGCAGGCGCAGGAGCAGGCTCAGCACCTCGAAAGACCATCAGGTCCTCCGTTCCCCTCTCTGTGAACTTTATGGTCCCGCTCATCCAGGCGCTTGGGTCCCCTTGCTTCCCCTCTACGGCGAAGACTACCTTGGTCCAGGCCTCGGTTGGCTCAGTTTGCGTCGCGGCATCCGTTGTCGTTGATGGCAGGGGCGAGCTGTTTCGGATCGTAGGAGAGCGGGGGTCGTCAGATTCCGTTGGCGTCTTGGGCGGGGTCTTGGACGGGGTCTTGGACGAGGCAGTGGAGGAGCGAGGTCTTCGAAAGATGCCCATCTGCGGCATTATGGGCTTCGAGGGCGGCGGCGGAGATGGTGTGCGCGAGATCTCAGTTAGTCTCTTCGGAGGCTTGGAGGTCGACGGCGGGCGTCGGTTCATGACGAGCGTCGATGTCTTACCCCGGACGGCGGGGAGGGCTTTTCTGGCTGCTGAAGAATTCGGGCCTTGCTCCTTCGTCTGCGGAGGTTTGCGAGCCGGCAATGGATGTCTCTTCATCGGTGCAGGTCTACCGGTTGGCAATGGGTGTCGGCCGTTTTTATCCGGCGCCTCTCGGGGGGAGCTCATCTGAGGCGATGGCGAAGAGGACGGGCCTGAGCTCTGTTGCCTTTCCGTCTGAAGCGGAAGCACCTGCATTACCGAAAGATGGAAGGAACGCTGGTGGGTAAATGGAGTAAGTGGAATGGGTCGGGAAGAGAGTCAACAGAGCTGCGCGGAATTATGCAAGGCGTGTACGGCTTTGTGGACTTGTTGCGATCTTGTTGTGAGGCTGTTGTGAGGTTGTTATTCGCGTCTCTAATGCGCGGAGAATGCGAACGGGAAATAGTAAGACGGAAGAGGAAAATGATTATTTATATGAAGAGAAGGCGAAAGGGTTAGAGATGCGACCTCGTCCTGGGAGTTGGGAAAACAAGCTCTAGGTAAATCATAGGTTGCGCCGAGAAGAGATAAGCATGGATTTATCTAGGCGCACTTGCTCGTGATGATTTCAATCTTATCTGCAAGTGAATAATGGCTGTACTTATATCGATGGTGAGCACAGTCCTTAAAAAAAAGGAAAAAAAAAAAAGTCCTAACAATGGGCTGCAGCGAATCGTCTATACGCATGAATACATGAGAGGCCACTGCGTTGTTTGCCTTGGTAGCAAGTATCTTCGAGGAACGAATTGACAATGTCGACCAAGTCAAGTTCATTGTCATTCAGGTGTACATGGTGCACCTGGGTATCCGTAGTTCCCAAGCAGATTCATCCATTAAATCACTTAGGTAACTAATGTAGGTATGTATGATGGATGCATGGATGTATGGATTGGGTCTGTGGACGTAAACACCACCTACATAATCCGGTATACAGGGCTACAGGAATGTCTTCCTGATATTCAAATTTTATGCGGTTAAGGTAGCGACAACATGTCGGGGGTACTGATTCTCGCGCACGGCCGAGTTGAGGATGACTTCCTCCGAAGGTACTTAACATGTCCCAGTGGAGGCTAGCCACTTATCTCATCCCTGGAGACTGTTGTTCGGATCAAAGTATGTATCTGCCTTTGTGACTGGTGTCATCATTTGTTGCCGGATCAGCGATGTGGATAATGCACTCATAGCACAACGACGCGGTACTAACAAGTACCTGACGCTGTACAGGGCTAAGTTTGCATTTCTACCTACCTTTGTCAGTGACTTGAATCACCGTCCTCCCCACCATTTTTATCTTCACAGGACGCTTACAACAGTCTTTACTTTCCACCATTGTGGATCATCCAGATCGTAGCTAGCCACCTTCTATCTCCTGTCAAGGCCCCTCAAACCACATCGTCTTCAACACCGAAAGAAAGTTCGTAATTCTGTATGTGTGGCCTAGGACTCAGTGTCACTGTTTAGCAGATCACGTTACTCATAATCTTGAATATCAGGGGAAAATGTACATCACTTTGGCACTACCTACCGTCATTGTGCCCTGTGCACTTACCTTCAGTAGGGAGAATCTACGAGTTTATCTACTGATCCTGTAAGCTCAGATGATTATCAATATCGGGCTGAAGTGGATCTCTGGCATATTCTAATCGTTTACTCTCTTTATAACAGCTCTGCAATACCTTCTGAAGTCAAACGTCAAACCAGGTTTCCGGACAACTTAGTTCTGCTGACACGTACCCTTGAAGGTTACCTAAGATGTGTAAGGAACGAATATCGGATGGAAGGTGGAAGTATCTCCGGCTCTTATCTGTATAGAGTAAAATCAAGATTAATCAAGAGGGACTTGGGATCGATCACCCAGAAGAAACTTAGGAACATAACGCAGTGCCCCTCCGGGTTTACCATACACCCCAGAGACAAGCCAACACAGTCCAAACTCCTAACTCTCCAGGGGAAAAGAACTAAAATCTTTGCCTTATACATAGTACTGCCCCTGTTATACCTGCATATTTTGTATACCAACATTGATCATCAAATCAGAATTACCCTTTCTTCTCCACCTTAGTAAACTTAACCGACCCACTCCGATCTTCTATTAACCGCAGCCTCATAAGCTTAGCTAGCTCATCCAACTTCTCCGGTGTCTCGGGCTAAGAGACAAGCAACTCTCCGGGCGTCCAGCCAGACAAGCCATGAATGAGAAGAGCGATGGCCGAGTGCTTCAGTAACGGTTGTCCTCGGGTTAGAATGATGGTAAAGACCAAGAGAACACAGATGGATAATGTCTCGAGGATTGGTAGAGTCAACCACGGCCATTGGATCTGAACTATCGTCTCGTTGACGAACATATAACCAGTCACCGTCGTTGCGGTCACGTTGTCACCCTGAGGGGTAAGCATACACGTGGTAAATGCGTCCGCCAGATCGTGAGTGGCTTTTCCACGTCGTTGGTCAGCATGAATTTCGAAACCTCAGTTGATTCCCCATAACCGTCCAGGGATGAGGTGACATGCCTGTATGTCATCGAAAACTTGGTTGCGGCGGTCCAATGTTCTGTGCGATTGCTGAGTGACGTCGGTCGGAGAAAACTCGGGATCAGAGACATGCCTTCACAAATAGCCCAGGATATATTGTACCTCGGCCCATCGTCCGTGCTGGACAAATGCGGGAAGTAGTCGAGAGTCCAGTCGACTGATCGGGCTGGTAAGCAAGCCGTGTCATTCCTGCCGACCCACGCTTCGTCAGATTTGAATCGAAGGTGATGCCTTGAGAGGAGGCAATGATATTACGCAGCGTTTTATTACACCAATAGAAGTCGCTAGCGTACGATTCGAAGCGGCTGAACTTCTCGCCATCGAAGTCGGCGGCGATATCCACAATTCTCACCATCCAAGTCGACCCAATCGATGCGGATGTATTAGCTTTAGAAGCACCAAAGACCCCTCCTATAGTGGTTTGGACCAAATTCCTATAGGGATACTCGTCTGAGTCGAAGCTGTAATATTCTAACGAGATTGGGAACAAGTTGTCACCACACGGAGACTGTTTGGTCGGGTCGGGGTACCAGAAGTCGCACGTCCCGTTTCTTCCGTCGCCGCTACCCTGGACTCCAGGAACCACGTTTTGCGCGTGAATAGAACAGTTCTGACTTACAAACGCCGTGATATCACGAAACCGGCTACAGATTCCGAGGGTCAATATATCATCCCAGGTACATCGTAAAGCTAGTTCCGGACAAGTGTAGTATGGCTGCGGTGTAAAGCCGACTAGAACATTGTGAAATATCGCTTGGGGACCTACAGCTGACCTGGTTCTATCCGCCGTGTTGTCTAAACATGTGAGTTAGAAATTATGGTCTTGGAAATGGTAATAGGGGGCATACCTACATATTTCCACTCCTGGGAAAGCATTTGTGACTATTGTCTCATTTATCCCATGTTGACCAAATCTCATATCATATATCCGGGAGTAGTATCCATCGGCTCGACTTGTCAATACTGAATCATTGGCAACTTTGACCTCTCTTGGATCGAGCCTGATTATCTGTTGAACACTAGGGTCAATCCCTAGGGCCAAGATGCTGGTGACTGCCAACCCTAGAACGACGGAAGACCGGACGCGGCCGACGAAGTTGTAAATCATGGTAATGGATCCCCATAGGCCACGGCTGGCGTCATCACTCCATTGCAATTGGCTCAGTGGTCTCGGGCGCATGGCGAAATGCCGCCATTTGAGCTGGCTGATGCACTGATCAGGCGCTTCTCTGGTGAGGCTCAGTCATTACTCAGAGTAGAGACCAGTAGGCAACCACACCAAAGGTATATTAGCGAAATAGGAAGTTTTACACAAACTGAGCATTTTACACGTACAGGGGTGAGGTGAATGTGCTATTGGGAATGAAGAGGAGAGGGGGTCCCCCTTAGCTGTAGAAAGCCATGTCTTTGAGTCTGGCTTTGCCTATCTGGCTAGCTATATCTACCCATGCACCTCACGCCTCACCGTCCAATTTCCATGACTAGATACGCACTCTTATCGGAGCCCGGCAGCTGTCGGGAGACGCTACCTAGGCAATTCCACCAACTACAGCTATCGAGTCATAAGGGGTCCTGACCACCTCTCTTTTACCCGTGATAGGTATTACATTATGTCTCGCCTACATGCCTACCCATCCATTGCGCCCCCTCCCTCTCCCCCCACACCACCTCGTGTCTTCACGTGCCAGTTACTCTCCGTTCCCATTGCCATCGCGTCGCTGCAGCTCCAGCCACTCTTCGTTGACGAAGCGGTAGTCCTCGGGCCCGTACGGGCTGAACATCTCGGCCAACACGCCGCCCTTCCGGCGGGGATTCAGGCCGAGATCGCGCTGCAGGAGGTCGAAGTAGGGGACGGCGTCGAAGACGTAGTTAGGGCCCTTGCTGCCCCAATCGGTGGGGTGGCGCCAGCGGCCGAAGCGGTTGTGCAGCACCGTCTCGTACCGCAGCGCCTCAGTCGCGCGGTCGTCGCCGTCCCCGTCGCCGTCGCCGAGCAGCAGCGCCGCCGCCGCCGACGACGGGTCGTTGCGCGCCAGCCGCCCCAGGAAGTAGGCGCTGATCCACAGCGCGCTGAGGTGCGCCGTGATCACGTTGCTGAAGTTGGTCTGCATGCCGATGAAGGCCACGTCCCGCGCCCGGAGGAAGCGCGGCGACGCCGGCACCAGGAACCGGTACAGCATGTACGGCGTCGTGGGGGTGCGGGGGTTTACCTCGCCGGCGCCGGCGCTGAGGGCCTTTTTGTCGGTGAGAGGGGTGAAATTCTTGTTCCAGACTGGTTGTTTCTGGAGTCTCGGAAATCGTTGCAGGATTTCGAGATCCGCACGATTTGTGAGCTCCTGGTCGTTCGCCAGGTCGTACTCCGGGCCCGTCTGATTTACCGATGGCGCCTTCTTCGAGACTTCTTTGTCTGATGGGCTGTGGGGGATTCCTAGTTCTTTTTCGATTCCTTCAGGTATAAATTTGAGTGGAGGGATATGTTTCCAGCCGGTATTCGCAACGAAGACGTCAGATTCAAGTTCAGTTCCGTCGGCCAGGTGCACCTTGCCCGCGCTTAGGCAATCGATCTCACCGATAAACACGTCGACAATATCACTCCTAACGAATTCGAAAATGTCTTTTTCGTAATTAAGAATGCTGTAACTGTTTCCAGTGAACATGACGTCAAGCCAAGGCTTAAGCTTCGCCGTATCAGGATGGGCGTCATATCGGTTGAGATTGATGACATCTTGGCTGAGCACATTCCAGAACCTGTCGACTAACCAACGCCCAATCGCCGTTCCGTGATAGAACCTGCGGATGCTCCGATACCCGTCGGCATCACCCCAGATGCATGGACTAAACCAGGTCAGGAAGCGCGTATCTGTTTAGTATTAGTGGACGCGGCGGGCGAGGAACCCCCTTTCACCAAAGACCAGTTGACAGTGGGGGCCGGGTGCTTGACGATAAATATGGACTTACTCGCAAGCTACTCGATCCACCTTTTGAAGGGTGTCACGTATGGCGGCGCCATCCATACGGGACCATGGCCGTTTGCTGGCTCAAGAGGTCAGCTCACATCAACTCCTGGCACGCTGATAACGACTGGCTGTTCGCTGGAGATAGAATCCATACCTCGAATGACCCAATTTACTTTGATGCCAACCTTTGCGTACTCGTACACAGCATCCCATCCCGATTTCCCTGCGCCAAAAACGGTAACGGCTTTGGCACTACGCAGAGTACTACTGCGTTGCGGAAAATCCTTGGTATGGAAGATCTCCCCGTTGAACTCGTCTTGCCCCTTGAAACGTGGCAGGAAGGGCTCGGAGAGTAGTCCTGTGGCGACTACGAGCCGACGAGCAAATACCTGAGTCTTCTCTCCGTTCCGTGGCTGAACGGTCAAGATCCATCCACCTTTGGCCGTGTCTTGATGGGAGGCGGTTAGAACTCTTGTGTTTAACCGGATGAGGTTGATAATGTCGAAATGCTCGGCATATGCCGTGAGATACGTGTTGATGACCTCGCCGGGGATGTGCTCGCCGACTTTGACCTTGAACTTGTCACTAGTCATGGGGAAATCAGGGAACTCATACGTTCCCAGCAGGTTGTTACTCTTTAGACCTGAAAACACCCGGGATTTCGCCCACTTTCCGCCGAGCGTGGATTGACCATCGAATACTGCCATCGTGCAGCCGGGCTGCGTGCAGCGAAGCTGTTTTGCGGCAGCCAGGCCGTTCCATCCTACACAGTAAGCCCAGTTAATGATAGGTCTTGATCGTCATTCGCCGTAATCACCCGTACGAACCATCATAGAGTTCGAGTCTGGATAGTGAGTAACTCACCGGCACCTACGATCACGTAGTCGAGGGCATCCATAGTGAAGAGACGTCCCAGGCAGCTTTCTAAGCTTTAGTTCGATACCTTCATCTACTAAGAATAGAAATCGCTGAATAGGGAAGAGGAGGATTTCAAAGAGAGAGCGGGTAGGTTGATTTAGAGAACCAGAGACGTGCGGATAAATGCTACCAACAAGGCAAGGCCATGGTTGAAACTGTAGAAGGGTAAATGGGGGCTGAGTGGCGATGTTATACGTACATAAGTGCAGAACACCTCCTTGCGTCCCAGCTACCCAGGAGGTTTCCACCTCCAACAGAATTTAGGTACGCACTTAAGATACCCAGTACTAGATAGACACGTTAGACGCATGTCGGGAGCTTGTCAATTGTTTCACATTCCATACAGCCACGATACATTTCAGCTACTGTGTCCTTACCTAGGTCACAGTTTCAGGTGCTTCCTTCACCCACGATTTTATCCCGGGGGACCCGGCATGCATCGATGCATGGACGGGTCCTCCCCGGCGCCTCTGAGGATGAATTGTAGCCGCCTGTAGCCTCATGCACTACACGGAACCGGAGCATGACGCGGCTGCACCGAAGACTCATATCTGCAATGGCTACCGTTGTTCGATATACAGCTTTCTACATCCAAGTAATTTCTGAGCAGAGCTCATCGTAAAACATTCTAATAAATCCAAAAAGCCTTTTCACCATTTATTCTCCCATATCAGACGGGTCGGGTTGACCGAAAGAGAGGGGATCGAAACGAGGAGTTTGCTCATGATAAGTCGCGGCTCTCCGACGTACAGCGATCAAGGGAACCCCTTGGGAGACTACAAGGGGAAAGACAAGACCTTCGAGTGCCTTACCATTGGTTTCAACTGTCTCGATGGTACAAGATTACGAGTGAGGTCAGTATAACTATTAATACAGAACTGCGATAAGGCTCCGTAGTTTTGAAAGATATCATCACGGGGCCGCGCGTGCGGAGCCCCTTTTTGGAGCTCCTCCGGCGCTAGGGAGACATTAATAGCTTCGAAGAGCTTAGCTACAACATATCCTCCCATCAGGCTGAGAATTCTCTTTTGGAGCCTCAAAAAGTGGCATTCTTGAAAATGGTCACCGCAGCCACTGGCGTGATGGTCGCAGGTGTCTCAGTGTGGCAAGTGATAACAGAGGAGACATAGGCCAGAAGGATATTCTATATAATCAGCAAGACCAATAATTCTAAGCTGTATCCGTTAATATCCCACCAATCTATGAACCCATTTTTCACAGAGGTCTCTAGGTTAGTGATGGGCCAATATAGGCTGAAAATACCTAGCATTTAATCGCCAGAATCATCGTATCGACGAACATCATGTCGGTGCTTGTTGTCTAAGGTTCTGGGCGGGTATATATTGAGACTATCTACAAAGTTGACACTGCTAACATCACATTAACATTATTCCCCCGTCATCACAGGTGAGTTTCTAGGCATCTCCTCCTTTTTCTCACTACGGGCACCTGTGTCCCTAGGGACCTCGTCTTCAGTAGGCACTTCCGTCGCCGTATCGGCATTCGCCTCGACATCGTCCCGCGCGCCGGAGGTCCCGCTGCCCGCCTCCGCCGCCTCCACCTTGGGGAGCCTGAGATCCCAGCCGCCGCGCCAGCCGAACCAGCGCTTCTCGTGGGGGCCGCGGGCGGCGAGGACGACGAGGCCGGTGGCGATCTGGGCGATGTTGAGGGCGCCGGAGTGGGTCCAGCCGCCGCGGGCGTAGAGGGCGTTGCCGGCGGCGGTGCCGAACAGCTGGCCGCAGAAGGTGAAGACCATGTAGACGGAGTTGACGGCGTTCTGGGCGCTGGGGTCGACACCGGCGATGGCGACCCGGTTCGCCACCACGATCGTGTTCATGCCCAGGTCGCCGAGGAAGGCCCAGACCACGGGCCCCGCGAGCGAGAAGGTCCCCACGAAGGTCCCCACGCAGATGGCCGCCAGCGTCGCCGCGTGCGCGATGATCAGCGTGCCGTGCGGCTGCAGCCGCGCCGTCAGCACCCGCGAGATCACCGGGTTCAGGAACACGGGCGAGATGCCGATGAGCGCGAACAGGCCGATGGCCAGCGTCGACAGGTGGAACACGTCGGCGAGCTGGAACGTCAGCGTGGTCCAGAAGGACGTGAACATGCCCATGGTGAGGAAGGCGATGACGGACGACTGGGTCAGGCCCGGCTGTTGGAAGGGCAGCCGCACCATCTTGAGCAGGATGCGCGGGTACGAGGTTCCGGGCCGCAGGACCGGGTAGTCGGGCATGAAGAAGTACAGCAGCAGCCAGATGGCGACCTGCAGCCCGAACGACATCCAAAACACGTTCCGCCACGTCGTGAACTGCGTGACGATGCCGCTGAGCAGACGCGCGACGAGCACGCCGAACACGATGCCCGACATGACCACCGAGATCATCGTCGCCCGGTGGCGCTGCGGCGCGTACTGCACGGCCAGCGGGAACATGAGCTGAGGGGTCACGGTGAACAGGCCGACGATGAACGACATGCCGAGGAATGTCGAAAACGAGTGCGTGAGGGTGCAGCCGAGCCACTGGAGCGCGCGTAAGCGAGTTTTTCTTATTCTTTTTAGGCTGGGCCAGGTAGAGATTTTGTTTTGCATACCATCATGGCCGTCGCAAAGACTAGTAGGAGGATCATGGGCCGCCGTGGGACAATATCCCCAAGGGGCACCAGAAAGAGAAGGCCGGTGGCGTAGCCGACCTGCAGAATGGTCGCTACTAGCGAGGCACGTTCATCCGAGACGCCAAAGTCTTCTGCGAGGATGTTCAAGATCGGGTGGTTATAGTACAGGTTCGCAACGCTGAAGGCTGCAGACTAGGGAGAGTCTTAGTACCTAAACTAGAAGCCGAAGGAGAGGTTCCTAGGTAGCCGGGACTTACCAAACCGAAGATGATGTTCATTCCCCAGCTCAAATCATGGTTCACATCCGGATCCCATTTCAACCATGACGGCGTTACAAGCTGGTTGAGTATGTCCACGAAGCGCTCACCGCGGCGACTTGGCGGGGGCTTCTCGCTAGTCATGACGCTCACCTGGGTGCGATTGAAAGGCGGTATATGTATATCAGTTTTGACCGAGAGAACATGAGACCAGTCTCTAATTATTTAAGTCGAGGTGTTACCAAGAAGCGGTGCCTTTCGCCCTGAGCCCCATACAAGGGGACGGCCAGCAATGGTCGTCGGACTTATCATCGCGCTGGCGCTTAAGGCCGATGCGCAATCCCAGGCAAGGATCACCGGCGACAAACGGCGGAGTGCAGAATTCGCGAAGCGGCCCCAGTCTCCGGGTGAACAGAGCGCTTCGTCGGTAATTCAATGTGTTGGATAAGGTCAAAATGATACTCTGGGTCCCGCATTTCGATAGAGGGGGAATTTCTTGACCCGCTGCAAACGGCATGTTTCATTGACACGCATTGGGTGAATCAACCCCTGGTCATGACGTTATCGCCAAAAGAAGTCATCTGTTCTATACCGGTTAGTTACATATATTCGTCAGATTTCAATGCTATACACCACAATATGTAGTAATGAGATATTATTCTCTCTTATTTAAAATGATTATACTTGTGTGTTGCTCGCCAACAACCCGGAGTACACCATTGATGACATCTAAATGCTTAAGTAGGTATATCCATAGCCGTTTGTCACTCCGTTAGGATTATAGCGACTTCTGTTAGTAGCACGAGTAAAACGAATTAAGAATGTTTTGATCTTGGAGCTCTTGCTCGTTTCCAGAATTAAATCGGATATTTAAAGGGGTATCATCTAACAGCTCATCTCTACTATCCAAAACCGTTCGCGACGTCTCGTATACATCGAACCTGACTAAAAGAAGTTACTTGGGTCTACAACGTTAAATACTATGCGGATCATTCCCCTTGGTCGGTGAAACATCGCCTTGCTTGTCCGCGTGTTCGACCGACACTTCGACCTCTGTAACCTTGACCTCGTGGCTGTGTTCTAGCTCCGAGAGCACGATCCAGGTAGGGAGGATACATAGAACAGTGATACCGAAGTTGAGGCCGATGCTGACGAAGTGGTTGGCATTGCCCTCGGATTGCATACTAGGCATGACAGTTAGCGATCATAATCGTATAGTGGCGTGGGTACTTGGAGAGGAGTTCGACTTACGCCCATGCAACGGTCTGGCCCAGTGCTTCCACGCCCCTCAAGATGCCCGTGTGGTGCGACAGCGACGAGAGGTCCGTGGCGTACTGCCCGACGAGCCAGTACAGGAACTGCTGGAAGGCCTGCCCGGCGAACGTCCAGAAGAAGACGAGGGCGTACGACTTGCCGAAGCCGCCCCGGAACCAGTCGAAGACGGGCCCGCCGTCGGGGTCGTCGTAGAACTGCTTCTGCAGGACGGCGGCCCAGATCCACGTGCCGACGAGGACGGCGACGATGCCGACGAAGGCGACGCGCCCGCGGGTCTTGATGTGGACGGCCTGGCAGTCGAGCAGGGCGGCGATGATGAAGGAGCTGAAGATGCCGGCGAAGTTGGTGAAGAAGGACGAGAAGGCGCGGGCGCGCACGGTGAAGTACGTCGTCAGCCAGGTGCTCACGAAGCCGTTGTAGAAGTAGCTGATGAAGAAGGCCGGCAGCAGCAGCAGGATGCGCCGCGACGCGAACAGCGCGAACACGGCGCGGAACTCGCGCGCCCACGTCGCCTCCTTGCGCACGACGACGCGCGTGCCGTCG
Source organism: Xylaria sp. JS573 (assembly GCA_000966885.1). NCBI lineage: Eukaryota > Fungi > Ascomycota > Sordariomycetes > Xylariales > Xylariaceae > Xylaria > Xylaria sp. JS573. The sequence goes on from JWIU01000016.1 coordinate 341,633, forward strand.
CGCCGCCACACCCGGCCCGCCGGGCTCAGGCACAGCGCGATCGGCAGGCCCAGGCACATGATGACGATGAAGACGATGTAGGTGGCGCTGCCGACGGACCCCGCCGAGCTCCGCCGCGCGTTGAGGCCGAGGTTGATGGCGCCGCCGACGATGGGGCCCGCGGCCTTGGCCGTCTGCCACACGGCGAGGTAGAAGGCGCGGTCGCCCGGGCTCGGGTAGCCGATGATGATGGCGGCCTCGGCGGCCCAGAAGAAGCCCGCGGAGACGCCGCAGATGGCGCTGCCGAGGAGCATGAACCACGTGGTCGCCGTCGCGTTGTTGGTGTACAGGCCCGCGCCGTAGAGCGGGTACCCCAGCGCGCCGAGCGCCAGCCCGTACCGCAGCCCGATGCGGTTGTTGACGGCGCCCGCGGCCACGCACACGACGGCGAAGAGCCCGTACAGCAGCGCGTTGGCCGCCGACACGGCGTACGGCTCGGCGGCGCCGCCGGCCCCCAGCCCGCCCAGCGCGTCCCACATGCCCGGCGCCGTGAACGAGACGCCGCAGGCGACGGCGATCTGGAAGGGCACGGAGCGGAGGATGGAGCGCTTCGCGGGCGCCTCCACCACTGTCGCCGCCGCCTCGGTGCTTTCGGGGGTGTGGTCCGAGGATGCCATTTTCGGTGGCTGTCAGTTGTCTACCGCTCTACCTTACTTAAGTAGCTGCCGGTACCACTACCATCAGTAGGAAGACAGCAACAATGACAACGACAACTAGCAGCTGCAGATGTTGTCGATCAGGGCCCCGAGGGGAAGGATAGAAGATCTAAAGCAGGGAAGACTCTAAACTATAATCATCTTCCTTCAACCTTAACTGCGAGCCCGTCCATCCGTCTATATATGTAGATACACGCACGGCGTACCTGGCCTGGTCTGGCCTGGCCGGCGCATGAAATTTTCTGGTGGAGCCGTCCCGATTGCGTGATCCCGCCTCTTCTTTGCTCAATGTTCCGACTCGGCCAATTGACCCCAAACGGGCTGCGTACGCCCGGCGGTTTTATGTAATAGCCCCTGTTGCTTATCTCTGACTAGCGGATCTAGACTCGGCTCGTCGCGTAGCCTAGTAAGATGTTTCAAGATAGGTGCCCCATTGGGATTATAGCGATTTTATAGTTGAGTTTCAACTGATGAGGCAAGTTGTCGAGTTGTCTCAGTATCTTGTAGCTCGCAATCGCATGCGTCTGTTCTACTGTGGGTAGAAAATCTCATGAAGAGAAGCATCTAAGATTCATCTAAGAGTACAACTTAATACAGAATATCCGAAGTGCCCGCTCGTAGTGTGAATTAGCCAGGGGTTAGTGTCTATGGCTACCCAACTACCGCATTCGGAGCATCGAGCGACTCTACGTTGAGCAGCCGCATGAAAAGCCCCGAGACTCACTACCTAATCAATGAGACCGGCCCCGTTTGAAGGCTTTGTTCGAGATGAGAGTGGCTACCACACCACAATGGGCATCGTCGCCTGTTTCGCATCTAGACTCATGGAACTCAAAAGGAGAGGTGGCTGTTATTTCGTACCAACGAGAAAGTAGCCTGGCGAAGGGATATCGTCGCTGGCCCGGTGCAAATGACGTGATACAATCACATAGTCACGACTCTCGCCAGCATCCCGCAATAGGAAGCTCCTCCCTGTGCCACGAAACTGGATTTTTCAAGGCCCGTCTCAAAACCAAAAAGGCAGACTGCAAGAAACCTTTCCGTAATCTACCAGATATTCTCTTGTCGTATATATCTCAGATGGATACTGGTTATCTTGATGCCAACGATAAGTAAACAGATATCTTACGTACTCCCGAGGATTGGTAGACAGGAAACGTCATAACTAAAGTGCCTACGCTCGCATCAGGTATTTTAGTTCTAACTTACGCTAGTATTGCATAAGAAAGGCCAAATTAAGTCCGGGGATGATCAGCTTATCAACGCTTACGGGGGGCTTAATTCATCTCACTTGCTAAGACGTTGAGGTTGTGAAGGGTCGGCCCCATGGAAAAAGAAAGACATGGCAGTGGCTATGTGCTATAGCTCTAAGCCGGTTGAACTGTTGAATGATGTAATTGATGATACAATACAATACCTATTAGCCGGGGACACGTCCTGACTCTTGGTATAAGACGAAGAAAAGGAGCATGATGTTGTACTAAGTGAGGGTGTCTGTGCCCCCTTATACCTGCGCAGGAGATAGCTATACCTATATAGACTCACAACAGGAAGCCCTCTCAATAAAGACACCTGCTTGGAACAACGATATATCCTGGCCGTCGATTACCTACCCAGACTCCTCACCTTGGACGATGTCCGTTTCTGAGTAATCATGATAGCCATTAGAAGGAGGGGGCGGGGTCCAATAGGCTTCTACACTTACCTAGGTCGTCCCATTATCGATAGGTTGTCGTAAGAAATTGACTACCATAAAGCATCGACGGACTAGGTGGACTCAGACACGTCACCTCCTACATAGGTAGTCTACAAACCAGGCTTACCGCAAGACATATAAAACACCTCACCATCTTCATATGCCCCTAGAGACCAGGGCTGTCAATGCAGAAGGAGAAACTGTCCCCAGGGGACATGATGCTCATCCATCGATTCGTTCATTTTCATTCGTGATCCGCATAGCTGATCACATATCACCGAGAGACTGGTTAACTACTACTGCCTATGCACTGTTCTCCTGGTAGCTCAACCGGTTACCTACTCGGCCCTCAGAGCAACTGTCTGTCCGTCTGCCGGAGAAGGGTGTCCCAGCATACACGGCTCTCACACCTGTCCACCGACCTACACGAAACCCTCCCTCCCCTTTGTGCCAGTCTCGGCTACAGTGAAGCTCTCCGTCTGTCTGTCTGTCTGTCTAGCCAGACGTACGTCCGGAACCACCTCTCTAGTTAGCATCTGCTACCGCCTATTTTCTGTTTCTCCACACAGCCAGCCCGCCCTCTAATAACAAACAACCTGCCCCCTCCTCTCCCCTCCTACTTCGTCTCCTGCGTCTGAGCCTGCCCCCCCGCCTGAGCCTGTCCCCCCGCCTGAGCCTGTCCCCCCGCCTGAGCCTGAGCCTGAGCCTGAGCCTGCTGCCCCTCGCCCCCCAAGGCGGCGGCGCTGGCCGCGCTCTCGCCGACCCGGAGCTCCTCCTCGGGGACGCCGACGCCGACGCTGCCGGCGAGGCTCATGGTGCTAGCGCCGCGCTCGAGGCGGCGGTCGCGGGCGATATTCGCGCCTCCACCGCCTCCACCTCCACTCCCACTGCCCGCAACACCCGCGGTGGTAGTCCCGCTGACGCTCGCGCTAGCGGTCGTGCTGACGCTCTCGCTCCTGTCCCTCCTGCTGCTACTTCCTGCCCCTGACCCTCCAGCCCCTCCTCCCGCTGCTGTACGTGCGGCAGCAGCGGCAGCAGCAGCTTCGCTCTGCTTGCTGCTGCGGGCGGTGGCGATGTTGCCGCGCAGGGCGCCCTCGAGCTCCTTGATGCGGCGCTTGAGCGTCTCGTTCTCACGCTTGGCGGCGTCGAGCTCCTGGCGGAAGTGCGCCGTCTCCTCGTAGCGCAGGGTGGCGGGCATGAGGCCGGGGGACAGCTCCGACCCCGGCGTGGCCGCGATGCTCGGGTTCGACGAAGTATGACCCCCTCCTCCTCCTCCTCCTCCTCCTCGCGGGAAATAGCTCGAGCTGCCGTGGTTGCTGTTGTCGAAGGAAAAGCCGTGGGATGACGACCCGCCGCCGAAGCTGCCGGGCAGGAACGGCGCCGGCGAGCGGTTGCCGCTCCGGCTGCCGTGCGACGCGGTGCTGTTCTGGCGGCTCATGCCGGGCGTGCCTCGCGGGTTGCGTGCGGCTTCGAGGACGGAGGCGGCGCTGCCCGAGTGGTGCGACGAGGGCTGGGGGATCGGGATCGGCGCGGGCGTGTTGGAACCCTGGGTGGCGGCCTGGCTGAGGCTGCGGGCGCTCGCGCTCGAATTTGTACGGTTGTGCCTGCTGCGGTCGGCGCTGGTCGTGGGGATGGGGAACCCAGGCCCGGACAGGAGGTGGGTGTCGGTGAAGGATGACGGGTGGGTCTGATCGGCGGCAGCAGACGTCGATGCGCTGGCAGACGAGGTGTTGGAGGCGACGGACGAGTTGTGAGCGGCCCTCAGCATGGAGAGGTCGCGGGTCAGGCGGTTGACCTATTATTATTATCCGTCGTTGTTAGGATTTTGCTAAAGTGAAGTGAAGACGTGGCCGTTACACACACACGGCGGGGGGCGGGACCTTACCAGAAGCTCCTGCTCCTGCTCGAGCTGGGAATGAAGCTCGGCAGCCGTCAACGGACGCGGATGGCGTATGGGACCTGGGCCGGCACCGACGCCAGTGTTGTCCTGGCCAGGGCCTGGGGGTTGTGGAGGCATGGCCGAGAGCGGTGGAGAGGGGAGAGAGCCTGCTGCGGCCTGGCTCAGGGCTTGCTGATTCGACGGGAGGAGGTTCAGCGTGGGCGAGATGGGCGCTGAGGGCGGCGACACTTGGGATTGAGCGGTTCGGATCGAGGAGGATCGGCGAACAACGCCAGGAGCATGGGGAGCCTGGTGGGAGATGGAGTTGAGGTCAGGCATGGTGGGCGACGAGCGGTTGTGCCGTTGGTGCCGTTGGCTGCTTGATACAAAGGAAGAGGGCGGTCCTCACAGCTTAACCTAGGGAAGCAGGGAAGTTGGTTGACTACCTGGAGGGAAGACGAATGGACAAGCAGCGCCTCTGAGTTAGGGAAGCATCCCCATCTCCTGTGATTGTGAGAGGCTCGTAGGATGGGGTGAGTGTCGGATCGAATGATGTGTTATTTGTTTTGGTCGGTTAGCCGTTGAATTAATTTCTAGTGGAATCTGCGTCTCGTTGCTCTCTGGTCGCGTTGAGTGGTCATAGTTGAGGCCCGCCAAGTCGGTAGCAATCCGACCGGCTAGCCGGCGTTTGCTGGATGCGGGGTCTATGGACGGGCCCATTTGGCCCCGGCTCCTTCTTCTCCAGCTGTCAAGCCTTACCTCTTAAATGCCAAGATGTGGCGTGAGCTTTGATACACTGTGGCTTGACACTTAAGCCACTTCCGGTCTAGAAGCTCCGGAAGCCCCCACTATGGTCCCTGCAGCTCTCCCACGACATGTACCTACCTAGGTACCTACTATAATGGAACATGTAATGGAACATGACGTAGCCAACGTTTGCTGACAACTGAAATTGGGGACATGACGGCATTGATAATGACGCTGATGTCAAACTGCCTTCTACAGCAAGAGATTGCTTTTGTAACCTCCGATCGCTTGCATTACGCGTTGCCGGGGACTTGCTATTTAACTCGAAACAGACGCTAGACATTGACAGTCTCTCGTTCATCTTCAGACACCATACATCCTCACCAACGACGAATACCTAGCAAGACAAAGGTGTGTATCATCAACCACTTGGACATCATGCATCCGTTCCCGACTAATACAATCCTGGAATCATAGCATCCGAACCTACATATCAATCAAATACTTCAGACCAAACCGTACACCCAGCACAATGTCGTCCGCATCCGCCAACGAAGGCCGCGAGTCCCCCTCTCCCGACCGCCAGACTGGTGCTCAGGTCCACGACGTGCCTGCCTCGGGGCAGGGCACCGACGAGGCACCCAACAAGAAGGAGACCATGCAGGACCAGCTGCAGGTATGGCCATCCCTCCCGACCTACGCCCTATTATAGTCATAAGATACGTGCTAACAGCCGTTGATAGGGGCTGAGCTCGAACCCCAAGGGTCCCCTTGAGGACGCGGTCGAGAGCAAGTTTACGAAGGGTGCGAAACCTTCATCATAGATTGTTCATTCTAAGTCCAATGGTGTGGATTGAGGAATTGCAATGGGATCTTTCTGCATCGGTGTTTATGGGGGATCAAATCGCTTTGTGTCGATATGAGACGAAGTTAGGCCACGCATGCCTAGCACAGCAAATAATGAATGAATTTTCAGGCCACGAAGAATTCTTGAGTGATATATTTTTCCATTTGGCGATAATGCCACATGCTTGAGCTGAAGTAAAAGTTAATAGTGATATGCTGGGGCTGTAAAAAGGTGTGGTCCAGAATGATAATTGCCGAATCGCTATGTCAAAAGTCAGTTGACACCTACATGTAGCTAGAACACTATTCCCAGTCCATGGGGTTCATGTCTCAAAATCGTTCACTGCCGCAGTCACGAATGAGTGGGGATATGGTTGAGGAAATTAATCGCATTCAGAACGCAACTACATAGTAGATAAAAAAGCTACCTAAAGCGCAAACCCGAAGTCATAATTGTTCATGAGCTCGTCAAACCATCCTAGCGCGCCACGCAACTTTTATTTCTTCTCGGACCCGGGCTCCTTGGCGGGAATTGCGGCCGTGGAGCTCAAGGGGACGGACTCCTCGGTGCCAGCCTTGGGACCGGTTGGGGGCACTGCGGCTGCATCGGATACCAGTCAGCAAACACCATTCTCGTAGATACGTCATCATGCTTAGTGCAAACTATCGCAGATATACCCCTCATTGTTATGGCGACAAATAATGTATAGTTTGCCATTCCGGGAGGCCAGTGAATGGACATGGGAAAAACAAATATTTACTTACAAGGATCGCTCTTAGCGGCGCCGTCACCAGAGGCCGAGGGGCCGCCCTGGGCGGCGGGGGGCTTCTCCTTGCCGAAGAAGCGCTCGAAGCCGGAGGCCTTGTAGGCGCTGCCGCCGTGCTCCTCCTTCTTGAGCTCGGCGAGGCGGCGGGCCTCGGCGTGGATGTCCTGGACCTGGCGCTGGCCGTCGGTGTAGAACTTGACGAGGCGCTGGCCGGTCGGGGAGCTGGTGGCCTTCTCGAAGTAGGAGCTGAGCCCGTGGAAGATGCTGTTGGCGCGCGTCGAGATGCCGTACGACTGGTCGGCGGCGCGGGCCCGGTCGCTCGCGTGGTACTTCTGGTCCAGCTTCTGCAGCGTCGTCATGAACCGCGACGTCACCCCGTGCTGGTGGTCCAGGTCGATGGCCCGCTGCAGCGTGGCGTCGCCGATGACGTAGCCGTGCGCCAGGTACTCGGCCAGGATGCGGCTGCGCGGCTTCTCCTCCTGCGTGATCTCGTCGGTGTCGCGGTCGACGTTGGTGGTGTGGGGCGCGCCGTCGTCGACCTTGCCGTCGGCGGGGGCGACCGAGATGCGGGCGCCGCGCAGTTCCGTGTTGTTCAGGAGCTGGGCGGTCTTAGCGGCAGTTTCCTTCTCGAACGTGACGCTCGCTTCCTTGGTGCCGCCCTCGCCGGGCGTGACCTTGATGTCGGTAACCTTGCCGCTGTGGAAGAAACGTAAGTCAGTACAATTGTAGCGATGACGGCTGTCTAGCTGCGCTGGCCCTTACCAGAAAGTGAAGAAGTCTTGGACCTCCTTGTCCTGCGTCTCGCCCGAGATGTTCTTGACCAATACAGTCAAATTCGAAGCCATGGTTGCTGTCGTTGTCGTTGTTGTTTTGTTGGTATACTTGTGTTGTGGGATCGAATGTCGAGTGTTTGTGCGATTGCGGGGTAGGATGCCAGTCGATGTTGGGAAGGTGAGCAGTCTAGGGGATATTGCGTTATGATGAGATGATGAACAAAGGTCGAAGAGATGATATAGTGCGTAGGTAGAGGTCAGGTGATGGATGCAAATGGATATGTCTACCTTGGAGGCCTAATAAACCTTAGCAGGTAGAGATATCTTCTAACCTCAGGCGGGAGATGAATCAACAGGGAACTTGGCTCTGACGCGTATGTACCCTAGGTACCTAGGTAGGTAGCGCAACCCGGAACGGTGAGGGACGAGGGGCAACTCACGTCATGAAGGTCATAGCTTCCCATTCCTTGGCATGGCCCAGATTGTGGCAGTGCTGCCCCCAAACGCCCTATGAAACCCAACCATTTACGCCCTAGCAGGTCTCTCTAGCAGGTCTAGCTCATCACCGTTGCGTGGCTGTTGTGGCTGTCATCATATGCGTACGCCGCATGCCTACCTACCTAAGTTCGGGTACCGCAGCTACGTACGTTGTACCCCCTCCCTGGTCCGTACCTGTGATTCTCGAAGCCTCTCCATCGCAACTCGCGTCTTCACATGCAAACCGCTAATCTGGCCACTCGACACATGCCCGAAACATGGCCAGCTATATTGGCAGTTCCGATTCACAGCCGCTCTCTGCTCTACCTATACATCGGGGCTAGCTTTGCTTTCGGATAACCACGCGAAAGCAATTTCCGGCTTACCTGGCTGGCAGGAGCACTTGGGTGCCAATGATACCTAGGTGCGTACAACTGCGAGCCTCTGTGAAGTAAGGCTCGTCATCATAGCCGCATGGGATCAGCCATTTGGTCAGAAATAGGCTTTGCGTATCCCGAGTTGAACCTCGCCTCTCCCTCGAGATTATGAGTGAACAGGAGGCTACTGTGGGGCATTGGTCCATGCTTGGCTGTACTTAGTTTTACTATTATAATTTCGCTTGCTTGCGATTTCTTTACTAATATAACTTTTTACTCACAACACTACCGATCCGTTAGTTACGTGGGATTAGTATCAAGGTATTATTTATTATTATCATTATTTGCTGAAGTATCGGATTTAAATCTCATCGTGCTCTCCCAGCGCCCCATGGCAGTTACAACACCGCTTCTTGTTTCGCTGATACGCTTTCACCAGGTAGGCCAGACAGACAAGCGCGCCGAACCCAGCCAGACCAACACCGGTGTAGAAGGCACCCCTGTAGCCCCTCAGCCTATTCCGCCTCGTCGTGCCGCCCCTGTTCACGCCGCACTCCGCGGTCTGGGCAATCCCCAGCCCGAGCGAGATGCTGTAATACATGACGGTACTGACCAGATTTGTCGCCGTGATCTGGTGCTTCTTGTCGACGGCGCCGGACAGGATGAACGTCGCGGCAGGGAAACTCAGGTCCATTGCCCAGGAGGTCGTCACTATGGAGATAAACAGTTGCACCCAGTACGTCTGCGTGGACGGTGCCATCGCGACGAGAAGAGACCCGATGGCGAAACCCAGCAACGAGATGAATAACACGCCGGATGACCCGAGCCAATGGAGCAGGAGGCCCGTTGTGCCTGCGGCGAAACAGCCGACGACGAGAATAGGGCTGAAATATGTGGTAGCCTACATTTTAGTACGAATCAGCAACTGCGCGCCAATTTGTCGTCTTATTTATTCCCTAGACTGGGGCATACCTACCAATAGTGGTGGGGCTCCCCGGATATTCAGCATGAACTGCCAGGTATACGAGGCCCAGATGCCGAAGCAGGACCATCCGCAGGCGACGGAGACGAGGACCAGCGCTGCGTCCGACGACAGCGCCGCGAACGGGATGAGCGGCCGGGGGGCGTAGTAGCACTCGATGAGCACGAAGAGGCCCGCCATCAGGGTGCCGAACACGAGCGACACCCACACGTACGGCTGGTCCCAGCCCACCAGCGGACCCTGGTTCCACGCGAAGCTGACGAGCGCCAGCGCCGACACCCCCGCCACCGACCCCGGCACGTCGAGCTCCGTGATGTACGCGCGCACGCTGGCCGGCGGCACCATCACCGCCGACTCGTCGCCGCCCAGACGCGAAGAGGAGGAGGACGACGACGACAGCGACGCCGGGATGACGAGGCGCGCGGCCCCGGCGATCACCAGCAGCGTCAGCGCGAAGGCCCAGAACGCCAGCGGCCACCAGACGAGGGCCAGGGCGCCGGCGCCGGCGGCGCCCACCAGGATGCCCGTGGGCGACATGACGGCGAACAGCGTAAAAACGACGGCGCGGCGGCGATTACTCTGGCCCACGACGACCGGCGGGTAGGCGGCGCCGAGCAGGGCGAGCCCCGTGGGCAGGGACAGGGCGGCGCCCAGCCCTTGGAAGGCGCGGGCGACGAGGAAGAGGGCGTGCGTCGAGTAGAAGGCGGCGCCGGACACGGCGGCCCAGATCGCGGCCCAGACGAACCCCGCGAGGAAGACGCGGCGGTGGCCGAAGGCGTCGCCCAGCCGGCCCGCCACCAGGATGAAGGACCCGGCCGCTAGGCTGTAGCCCGCCAGCACCCAGGTCAGGTCGCTCGTGTTGCTGATGCCGAAGCGCGACCCAACGATGCGCAGGATGGCCAGCGTCTGGCCTATGCCGGCCTCTGTTTTTATATTCCGAATCAAAATTTTGCTCGACTGGCACACACAACAGACACATCAGGAGGACATCAGACAGCAGACATAGGCGCTAATGAAATAGCAGCTGCCCGCAGCAGCAGCAGCAGCCTCCCGAGACATGATAACGATGAGTAGTGGATGGGGTAGGACAGGACAGGATAGGACAAGACTCACGAGCGCAGAGCTGGGCCATGCAGATGACGGCCACGAACAGGAACGCGCGCGCGCGCGGCATATCGTCCATGATGACGACCGAGGGGCTACTCGGCGGCATCGGGGTCCTCGGCGGGGGCGGCGACCGCAGATGATGATGATGAATATGATTATGGCTATAATTAATACTATTATTAAGATTATGATTAAGATGATGGTGGTGGTGGCCGTTCCCGTTCAGCTCCTGCTCTTGCTCTTGCCCCGGCAACGGCGGCGGCGGCGACGACAGAGCCAGCACGGGCTTGGTGCGCGGCGGGATCGGCCAGTCCATCTCGTCGATGGCCTGCAGGCCGGCGGCGCTGCTGCTGCTGCGCCCGCTGGCGCGCCGGTGGTGGCTGTGCGATCGCCGCCCGAAGGTGTACGCGCGCGGCACCGGCGACGACAGCCGCGCCGCCGCCGCCAACCCCGCCGCCGACGCCGCCCGCCGCCGCCCCAGCTGCGGGAACACGGCGTGGTGGTGGTGGTGGGCGTGGGACGACTCGGAGCTCGCGGGCTCGTCGCTGCTGCTGAGCGAGAACCGCGACGCCGACCCGGGCTCCGCCGGCTGCTCCGTCGGGTCCAGCGGCTCCGGGTACGGTTCCGGGCGGCCGAAGACGACGAACTGCTGCTGATTTTGTGCCTGTGCCGCCGCCGCCGCCGCCTCTGCGGATGAGGAGGCGGTGGCGGTGGCGGGCGTGGGCGCGGGCGTGGGCGCCGCGGACGAGGGCGGGGAGGAGGCGGTGAAGGGCGGCGCGAAGGGCTCGCTGACCCGCCGCAGCGCCACCGAGTTCAGCTCGCTGCCCCAGAGCGAGTCGCGGAAGTACTGCGAGTCGCGGATCGCCATCTCGGCTGCCGCCGCTGCCGCTGGGCCCTGCTGCATGGGTTTGCGAAACGACGACGACATCTCGCTTCGCTTTGCTCAGGTAGGTGCTGCTTGGCTGCAGGGGCCGATCGATTTTGGGTTCGTTCTGCAACCACGCGGTTGCGGAGGCGACGTGCGCAGCGGCGGGCGGCGGGACATGGCGTTTATCTATACGCAGGTAGGTAGGTAGGTTGAGCTACCGCTACTAGATTGGCCCGGCCGTGGCTGGGAATGGGACCGACTGGGGATATCCGTTGCGCTTTGGTGGTGGTGCGCTTCGCTTCGCTTCACTTCGCGAGGCTGGTTGAGCCGGAGCTCAAGGGATCCCTTCCCCTTTCTTTTTTTCTTGTGCTGCCTACCTACCTAACTAGGTACTTGAGCGATAAGGCCCATGGCCAACACCCAGTCCATGCAGGCTTCGCTCCTTTCACGGGCTGGATTGAACCTCCTCGTCCTCCCACGACTATAATCCCACCAGGGCGAGCATTCCATGCTGGTTTTGAAGGGGGCGGGAACGAGGTGTTGTTGAGTCCCATCCGTCGTCGACTGTTGGTGGTTTGTCCGCGGTGTTTGGGGAGCTTATCCCTACCGCGCGTCGGTCCCGACGGGTATGCACCGCGGATATCTGGCAGCTGCAACAGGGCTGCAAATGAGTCTTGTCAGAACTCTAGATCTTCTTCAATTATGGATGTAAGGGCCGGAAAGAAGGGTGAGTGTTTGATCATATAAAGTTCGTTGTCCGGGTTTCGTCAATCTTCCATGTCTTGCAGCAGCGATGGTAGGTACATAGGTAAGTAGGCTCGCGACATCTGATTGGCGCGTCACGACGTCCGGGATCCAGATATGGCAATTCAGAAGTCCCTGCTATGGGCCGTATGTCTCGGCTTCCAACCTCCAAGGAGCCGCTTACACGTACCTAGGTACGAACAATCACGACAACTTGCTACGGAGTATTCTTCCAATATGTTTGATTCTTCTTTCAATTCATGCTCTGTATCGTTCATACCTCGCTACACTATTATACTATGCGCTATTGTTTCAGATTCCCCTTTTGCGAGTCTGTGATGAACTCTAGGCATCTCCTGGAGCCAACTCTACCACCAAGCTCCGCAGCTGCTTGCAAAGGCTGAAACAACCGCCTGGGCCATCACGACGGGCTCTATGTAAACTTTATCTTTCTCTTTCCTCCCAACCCATCCGCCCTGCGCGGAGCTCCCCCAAACACAGGGCACGCTGGGGAGCACCGCCGCAGACCCGACCCGAGCGCAAACTGAAGAAGACAAGCCATATCATCATGCCAATGCCAGAATCCATTGCGACGTCGTCAAATTCGTCTTCCTTCCCGACTTTTTGAACGACATCGCATGTCGATGCCATGTATACAGCTGCCCCCAAAGACACCTGCCGCCTGCCCCGATGTCGATGTCGATGTGTCTGTCGGACATGCGGCCCGCGCCGCCGGCTTCCCTGAGACACTCTTCGGTCAGACGTTGCGATGGGAACCTGACGACAGAGTCGAGAGACCTCATGCCGTTAGTCGAACTGCCGCCGGCCAGAAAGAGAAGGGCGTCGATATGCAATTGAGATAGGTACGTGCGCGCGAGCTGGTAGGGGGGAGGTGTTGTATAAAGCGCTCCACTTGCAACGGTCATACGGGCCATGATACCGGATACTAACTCTGTTCGTTTTGGATGTCGGGAATGAGGAACGCGCTGCATGATACCTCTGTGTGTCTCAGGATATGTCCAGACAGCACGACAGGCGACTTGAGTAGCGCATCCTCATCAGTGTGCTCTAGAGCGCGCCGACAGCTTCCAAAGGGCTTAGAAAGGGTATAGAGTTGCGGATGACGAGTCTGTCGATTTTATTTTAGTTTTTATTTTTTTTTTTATTTTTTTTTTTATTTTTTTTTTGGGGGGGGGGATCATTGGCAACGCTCGTGCGTGTGGTCGAGGTGTCCATCGTTGTAGGTCTCCTTGGGGCCCGGGGTGTTGGATTCTGAGGTGTCGATGGTGATCATTTTGATCCGAGATCCCGGTAGGTAGGAGAGAATACGCGGTAGGTCTTGACTGTAGGCGCGGATCCTCACAGGAACGGGGCGAAAAGGCAGGCGGCGAACACAACCTGGTTGAAGGATTGGTCCAGCCTTTGCCAGAATACTGGGTCGTGGGTAGGGTGCTCGTCCTCAAGCATCGGACAGCAGGAATCTATGGCCACTGCGATTCCGAGAAGGACACTGACGAGCAGGTACGTGAAGATCGTGCGGACGGTCTGTCGGTCGGTCATTGTTGTGAAAGGGTTGCTGTAATTGCGCGAATATAGAAGTCGCGAAAAAACCAGCAGTTTGTGGAAGACTTCCCTGGACATCTTTTCGATTCTTCTTGCGTATTTTCTCGGAGAACTGGGGTAGGTTTCGGGCTCTGGGTGAGTGGTTGTTGTCTGAGAGTGAATGGTGATTGGAACCAAGTGGCAGTTACAAATAAATAATGAGTGGACCGTTGGCCATTCAACTTCGATATACGGCCAGAGCTCATATAAATATCTTCCACTCACCTCTGCCGCCGTCCGTTCTTACGGCGCCAAGCCTTTGCGAAACGTAGAATCAACGGCTTGGACCCTTCGTGCTTACTACGAGGACGTTCCTCGGGCAACTCAAACTTAACTTGCTTCATTCGATGTCCTCGTCCCTTCTCGCTACCCTCTAGCAGCCCAGGCGTAGGGCAAAGGCAGTCAGCACTCTGACATTTAGCGTAGGTATCAATCAAGTTGGGAAAGTTCAAAGCCTACAGAATCCTAACACCCCCCAACTGAGCTTTATCCTTGAAGCTGTCAGGAACTTAATGCATCGTGGACTGACTGGAGAGCTACCAGAGTCAGGTGAAATTCGACGGGGGTTACAGGTATTCAACGTCTGAATATAAAAAGTCTATGAAGCTGCAAAACGTGGAGAAATGGTCCAGCAATGAGGTCAGCAGCGAGACTTTGAGTGCGAGGCTAAGAGTTTAGCAATCGGCTATTGATAGCCGTAATTGACTGTGAAGAATACTCGTGCGCAATTGAATTTTATTACAGATTTGAAGTAGGTAATTGGAGCCTGTTGGGGGACATTGAAGTGAGTTGTGCTGTAGTCAATTGATCAATGAGACCCTTTGAGGCTGGCTTCCCGAGATATTTGCGCATCCGTGTGATACATTTTGTCTCTGTCAAGTTGTACTGCTCTGAATGCAACCCGACTACTTCACTATCTTTAGCTCAAGGTAAGTGGAACACTGGCTGTTTATACGTCTCGATCTCGGTATTGATGAGACCACCTTTCTTACTGGTAGACACGTATGCGGTACCATATAGGCTGCATGTGTTGCAGTTATATCTGCAAGTGATTGAGTGGACGCGTCGGTTTGTACCAAATTCTTCGTCAGGTGTGCTCACGTTGTATCGAAGGGTAACATTCAACATCACTATACCAAGAGACAAGCCATCAGGCAGTGCTTCAGTAGATCCCAGCTCATCTCGAGGCGAGAGAAAGGTCCGAAGCAGTCTGCGGGTGATTTGTATGATCCGAATCCAAATTTAGTTCATCTACTCGGTCGGAGCTCTGTACAACCTCACGAACATTCCAGTACGCTTTGATCCCTAACATTTATAGTCAGTCAGGTCTTGGATCCCCCAGGGAGGCAACGACGGGCCTTTTTCACACGCCACTTCACGAACACGCGTCAGCGTATCGCAGCTTTGGGGGTAAAGCTCGTCTACCTGTTCCAAAATTACATGGCCTTAGCTCTCTCCCCCTTACCCCTCTCTCCCGAGTTTCTAGTCGTATCCTTTGACTTTTACCTTATCTCTGTCATTCTTTATCTTCTTGGTATAATATTGCAAACCTCGCTGGCTTTGAGGGTGTGAGGTTGTAGGTAATTTCATTCGCAACGTGGTATGGTACATGAGGGTAAGACATTTAGTCTGCTCCATCCCCTAAACATTATCTGTCTAATACACGTATCGCGTTGAGGTACGTGGGACAATCACTTAAGTGATCGCTTTCAAGGAAATAAGCACGTCTATAATTCTGCAAAGCCATACAAGCGCCTCGGGGGGTAGTTGGTCCTGTCAAATCATGTAACCCGGAGGCTGTGGGAGCCCCTATACCTGCAGCTTACCTGCAGCTTTATACCTCTTCTTCTCTCTTTACTATTATTATTATCGAATCTACATATAGTAGATAGCTTCGTCATTAAAATATATTATATTGTTTATTAATTCAACGTTTGGTTCGCAGCGAGCTCCAGCGCGACCAGAGTCTGCTGTTCAAGGTCCTGACGCGGTTCCTGCTGTACCCCACCATCAACGGTGCATTGGTCGAGCTTTACGCAGTTTTCTCGCCCGAAGTGCCTGCCGCGGACTTGTCGGAGAACTGGGGTAAGTCTTCTTCCACGCACCGGAAGAAGAGACACATAATTTGACTGTTTGGGGCGAACAGTTGGTCCCTTTGGACGGATCCTGCTGCTGCGTCCTGACCTACCCAGGGCCACCAGGCTGGAAAGCGAAGGGGTCCCTTGGCTCACATGATCAGACCTCTCTAGTTCCTACGTCTTTGCCGGGAGCTGATCCTGCCCTGTTCAGTCCCACGTCCTTAGAGACCCTTTTCTCGGCCGACGACATCTTATTTGTTACCAGCAGTCAAGGTAGCCAGGGCAACCAAAGCCAAAGCAACCAAACGTTGGACAGATCGCCTGCCAGCCCCAGTCATTCTCATGCCTGTGGAAACTTAGCGATCCCTGACTACAGAAACAATGTAGGGGCTGATTATGAGGGGGCACAACGTCGCGCCGTCTATCGGAAATGTAAGCGCATTATTTCGCAAATTCGTATGATACCCTGAAAAGTTCTACTAAATTTGGAATAATTACGGAAATAGTTGCTGGGCTTTCATTCTGTTGGGGAATACGGAGGCGGCCAGTTGCTATTGCTATCAATCGATGGCAACTGTAATGTACTACGACAACACGGATAGTATCCATTCTTAGCACTGAAGCAAATGTTCCAGAACGTAAAGATCCTTCTCTGGGTTACCAGCGGTCGGCTGGCGGACAGGCCTTTCTCTAACATGACCGTGGGGTTTAACCGCACAGCCGCAAACGAGATGCCAGACCTTCGCTTGCAACAGCTCGAAATCGCAGACCGCCTGGGCACCACAGCGGAATCCTTAGCAGAGGTTCTCCTTCGATTTTGCGGCCTTTCCGGAGTGCAAGAAGACATGCTCTTTTCTATCGAACCAGAGGTTCTCATTGACGGTGACGGATGCCTGCTAATTTCACGGCTGCGAGACATTCCTGAGCTCAATAACCGGCACAACTCCACACGCCGGCCTATCATCCAGGAAATAGACTTGGTAAAGCCGACTACCCGCATTGTCGCCCAGGTTGACGCGGTATTATGCACGCTGCTGAAGCTGCCAAATCATCAAGACCTTGCCCCTGAACTCGGCGACACTCACGACCTAATCGAGTTGCGTACTACTCATAGTAGCCTTTCCGCTGTTAATACACCCCTCGGACCTATGTTCTTGATGATCGTTGATGAAGTGACTTCCGGGACGCCCCGCATTGCGCTTACGTCTTCTCTTATAGCTAGGCGCCTCCGAATAGGCTCTCGTTGCTATCATTTATAGTCCTAATCAAGTCTTCGCCCTTCTCTCACGGCTTGTAGTCAATTGGTCCCGAGCACCTCGAAATAGCCAAGATAGCCAAGATGCCTTCTGGCTTCGCCGTCGCCATCGGCGTGGTTGCCGCGATATATGTATCCCTCATTGCTCTCCTCCGTCTTACACATTGGCCTGACGGCCCTGCGCGGCATAGCGCTTGTGAACATGTCAAAACCCGGCCTCTCAATGGGGTCGGTATTATGACTCGACATTATCAGACGTATAACGCCTGACACCGACAGACTTCAGAATCGAAAAGTATTTGGTAACCAAAAGGAAGCCCCAGATAATGTATTATGCCAGACACGAGCTCAAATAACGGAGCTAACGGAAACGGTTAAAATATCATCATGTATGCCATTGGGTTAGATTTGAGGGATATCGAAATGTATTATAGACAGATAGATAGCTCCTCACGCCTCATACCCCTAGGGAGGTCACGGGGGTGTCGTACCCCCCGTCTAGACGTTAAATATACCAACCAACCAACCTCCGTCTTACACAGGACGCGAAGGAGCCATCGTCAATCAACGACGCCATTCCGTTTGTTACGCCTCTATTAAACATGACATCCAAGGGGGCCAACTTTTGTCGCTTAATGAGGTGAACTCCTCGCGCTTCTTCCACTATGCAACAGACGGCAAGACTGATGAAGGTTCTATTGCCAGGGACAAGTACGACCTACCGATCTACACATTGCGATTGCCTAGCCTCCGAATATACGTTATCAACTCTCTACCTCTTCTCACGTCGGTTCAGAGCCAGTTCCGGATACTCTCTTTTACGGCCTTGGAGGCAAATATAGCCGTTAATGTGGTCGGAGTCAGCAAGGCTACGAATGAAATCATAGGCAGCAACGTAACGATGGACGGAAGCTATTTGATGAGTTTCCCCAAATACGTACATTTAGCTCTGAGTGCTGGTTCCGGCCTGGACGCTATGAACAGGAGGTCCATCCAAGTGATTAACAACTCCCTGGATAGGTGGGCAAAAGAAGGGGCTACTACCATCAAGATGTTCCAATGGGTTCGCCACGAGCTTCTTCTGGCCTCCACAGAAGGTGTTTATGGCCCCAAGAACCCATTCCGCGATCCTGCCATGGAGAATGCTTGGTAGTGAGTTGAGAACATCTCACTGATGCAATTTATATCATGTATTAACTCCGACAGCACGTTTGAGCCGAAAACAACGATGTTTGTTCTCAATCTCTTCCCTTGCCTGTTCGCCAGGGATAGCTTCAAAGCGCGCGAGTATATGGTGAAAGTCTGGGAGAAGTATTTCGAAGCTGGCGCTTATGAGCAAGGATCTGAGCTAGTAAAAGCGCGCGTGAAAATCAATAACGACTTTCAGGTATCTCTGAAGGAGACGGCAAGAATAGAACTTGGAGGTAGTCAGGCGATCCTCTCAAACACTCTTACAGGGGCCTTCTGGGTAACGTACCATATTTTCTCGGACCCGGTCGTCCTCGGAGACATCAGAAACGAACTCTCCCGAGGCGTACGAGAGGAAGATAACGGCACCCGTACCATTGGCTTGAGCTATGTCAAATCATCTTGCCCCGTCTTGCTGTCCACATTCAAAGAAACGATGCGAGTCCATTCTTCCGGCTCGGCGACCCGCATAGCTATGGAAGACTACATACTTGATAACAAGTATCTTCTGAAAAAGGGTAGCACTATCATGATGCCGGCAATAGTGCAGCACACCAATCGCGCTGTCTGGGGCGACACGGTGGACGAATTCAACCACCGGCGATTCCTTCGCGAGCCGGGCACGAAGCGCGTCAACCCCATCGCCTTCCGCGGGTTTGGTGGCGGGTCGACTTTGTGCCCCGGGTGACATTTCGCATCTACCGAGATCCTGATGTTTGCGGCCCTGCTGGTTCTTCGTTTCGACCTTCACCCCGTAGGCGGGAAGTGGATCAGACCTCGCACGGACAAGTCGCCTTTGGTGAATTCTTTGCCCATACCGGACTGGGACATCGATGTTGAGATTCGCTCCAGGGATGACAAGGTCTGGGACGTTTCGTTCTCCGTGTACGATAAGGGGATGGAGATATCGGCTGAAGACATTGAGGGTGTCACTCCCGATCTAAGACATTGAGGCAAATAATAAACTTTAGGGGGGCTTCGTGAGACATAGATGTTAAAGTCCTGCTTATTACCTAAGAATCGTATACTTTTAGTCAACATATTAATATACATAGAATAATATTCTCATATCTCTACTCAGGGGTTCTCTTCTGGGACAGCTAGCTACCAAGCCAAGGCTGGCTACCCCTATACTGAACTAGGGGAGAACCAGAAGACGAACTTATCAAAGCAGATGTTCTAGGGAAGAGAAACAAACCAATATAAAACACATTCAAGCACACTAAATAGGTACAAAACCATAGAGACCGGATCAAGGACTATCTGGGCACGTACGTATCCGCGGATTGAGTGGGCTCTCAACTCATGCACGCGAGACCGAGAAGCGTGAAGATTCCACCAGCAACACCGCTCACAGCGCCTGAGATCACGAATCAGCACGTTTCGTGTACGACTATGGGTAGGCGTCCAGGCTTTCAGCACTTACCAGCAACCGCGCTTCCGACCGTCGTGAAGGTGGCGCAGAAACCATCACCGTCAACCTTCATTTCCGTGTCAGCTTGGATGTTGGACGGCGCGGCACCGTTCTGGTCCGGTGTCTGGTAATCGATTCCCCAGTATCGCGGCACCACACACTGGTTCACGGTAAATGGTTTGCCTAGATCGGAGGACATCAGTACATTAAGGTCAGGGACTGAGTAGTTCGGCAGTACGCGGCTAAGGGGCCTCGGGCGAACTCACTGGGGCAATAGACCATGGGGTTCGGGCAGTCGTCCTTGTGCGTGACGTCTTCACAGTCGGCTACGGCCTTGACCGCGGCCTGCAGAGCCTCGAGGAGACCATTGTGAATCCAAGTCGCGTAGCTCCCGCTCGGGCGGACGGTGACGGTGATATACGGGGAGTCTCCATTCCCGGAGGAGACCAGCTCGCCGTGGAGCTTGATGTCGCCGGTATCGCACGTGCCGGAGGTGCTGCACTTTTCATAGAGCTTCTGGATGATCTCGTCGATGGTCACCGTGCCCAGCTTGACCTTGTCGTCCGAGACTTGTCCTCCTGTCAGATCTCGCGACTGCGAGCTTTTTGTGGAATAGGTATGACTTACAGGAAATCTTGAGGTTGCCCTTGTTGTCGTGAACCCAGTCGCGCTTCGCAACCATTGAGGGGAGGGCAGAAGCAGACGCAATCACAACCGTGAGGAGGGAAAGACGTTGAAAACGCATTTCGATTGGATTCTGATTGAACAAGTCGAAATGAGGAAATGATAGAAAATTGGATGTCTGATAGATGGTTGGAGAGGTGCTGCTGTGGGAATGGTAGTGTTGCTGGCCTCTTGTATATCCCTTGGGGGAGTTGAGACCTGTTTATATAGTTGTTCATTGCCTTCAGCAGGTATCTCGAGGTCATCGAATCATCTATGCCATTATATCGGCCCCCAGACTCAAAAATTCAAAGTTTCTCTATTTTTGGAGGCAGGCGTTGCAATCCTTCAACGCCACAGACAGCCTTCAAGCCAGAACGAAATACTATAATGCTATCGGTAATCTTAAGTAGCAGCCTCAGACACTGAATCAACCCACGCCCTCCTTTTAATTTATTTCAACGCAGGGAACACTCCTGATACAGGGGCATTGACTTTTAAACCCCATCACTTAGTCTTATCCAACCTATTCGTTCAAGAGACTAGGTAAGGGAGTCTGTACGTTGTGATATTCCTTATAAAGGCATGCCTTAGATTACGTACTACAATAAAGCCAGGGACTGGTGGTGAGCTCCATGCTGAACTTGAAGTCCTGGTATCATAACTACTAAAGACACTGTTTTATCTGGGCTAATATTGGTGACTACTCTTGAGTTCAGACGACCAACCCAGGTCTATGAAGCCACCTCCCCTGTAATCATAAGAAATTAGCAACAATCCTTCTTGTGAAACTCCTCGCCTGTGTTCGCCACTAGTTGTTTCTAAACGGGTGTTTGGTTCCAAGGCAAAACGTGCTTAAGCATGCTAAAACTAAGCCACTGGACGCCACAGCCAGTCGATGGTGTTCCAGATGAAGTCAGGCAGTTCGGGTAACACGGGCTGATACCTATCTACGTGCGAAGGCCAATAAGCTTCCGTATATATCTGGACATCAAGATTATATCTCGTACAGTAGAACAACTATGTTAGCATCATCATTACCTAATGCCTCGCCCAATACTGATCCCTATCTGCGTAGCCATCTACACATTCGCAAGCACCAATAGCATTGACAGCCTATGCCAAAAATAGAGTCCATTATATGAAACACCTTAAGGCTGAACGCCACTAGGAACCTTGATATTCCTTCAACTGAGCCCATTATCAGGTGGGACGTCTCTAAACATCACCAACATCTCTTCAGCTTCGGATACTAGGCTTATCTGCATGTCTCGGAACATATGCATATGTGTATGTGCCGCGGCCCGGGTTGTAGTCAAAAGAAATTAATAGTGTCCTATTAACTGCCATGTAGCAGCCATGACATAACCATGTATCTTGTTCTGCCCATCTTCCTCTCTTCTCCACTGTCACATTGCGATACGTGGGATCATCACACGAGTGGTTACAGTGATCACTTCTAAGGAAATGATTAGGGTTGTACATGGGTTGCCCATGGGTAACCCAAAGATACCTATGGGTACTATTAAGTAACCCAAAACTACCAATAGCTACTTGGATCTTACCCACGAATACCCACCCACGTCAAAAAAAAAAAAAAAAAAAAAAAAAAAAAAAAAAAAAAAAAAAAAAAAAAAAAAAAAAAAAAAAAAAAAAAAAAAAAAAAAAAAAAAAAAAAAAAAAAAAAAAAAAAAAAA